>JZKD02S0304915.1:250484-275605 GCA_000966675.3 Picea glauca | reverse complement strand
TATAATTCACCCAAACAATCTCCAAATGAATGATAAGGAATTATAAACAATTTAGAGATTATTTTCACTACTAGAAATGTAAGATAAACATGTAACAATATTATAGTTAATGAATTAGAAGGCAGATCTATGTATAAATGAGCTTTTAAGCATAAAACCTAGACCCAAGGTTTCCTCAAATCTGTTTTTTATTGTTGTTATGTAATTTCCATATTTGAGAGAACCCCAAGATCAACCCAAAACAAGATAAAAAACTTTGAAACACAAAACTATTGGGCCGATTTACCTCTTTAGCATTTAGAGATAAAAAAATGAAGTACAAACCCTTATGAAACTAGTCTAGAAAATAAAACAAACAATGAGCTTTGCACTAGACTAGAAAATAAATCCAAATTATAATTTTTCTTTGATTTTCCGTTAGATTTCTTTCTAAACAAAAATAAAATATTTTAAATTTTGGGGTATGGTTGGTTGTTGGGAGAAGAAAAGTGTTTTATTCCAACTAGGGCTTATGGGGTCAAGGAGTAGGCCCCTCTTAGAATTGGTCTAACTTATCTTAATGGATTAGGGCTAAGAGACTAAAACACTAGGGGTAAAATAGTCTTATATCTAATCAAGATAAACTATGTAGACCAAGGCCCTATTGCTAAAGGAAAAATCTCTGCCAACATGATCTACTATAACTTGATTAAAGTACCAAATACCTTTACCAGGGAACCAAAGGAAAAACAAAGAAAGGAATTGAGCATTTACCAAACTAATAGAGTAAGAAGGAAGGGATAAACCCTAAAACATCTTCCCTCCAAGCGATAGTCTTACCCTTCAAATGGATCGATCTTGAAATCTTGTTAGTAGTCTTGAGCAAACACACCAAATCCTTAATGCACCAAAATAAATAAAGGGTGAAGAGCTCCAAGAGTTGACACCAACACCTCGATTGGTACATAATCGATAAAATTGTATTCTCAAAGCAGTAGTCAACAACAACAACCATATGGAATGAGAGGAGAGCCTTTATTTATAGAGGAGGCTTCTACATCCTTCTGATTCTTTATTATTTTCTATTTCCTTAGATATATCTCAGGAGAAGTACAAAAACGACTTGTATTCTAGTTAACCTAAAGAAATCAAATCATAATACAAAAATAATGTACCACAAGTACAATAAACCCTCCAAGAGAGGAGGCTATACATCCAAAAGAGGTCGACTAGGGTCCAATGAGGCTCATTGTCTCTCCCAAATGTAAGGGAGGACCCTCAAAATGTGCCATAATGCTTTCCCAATTAAGAAAGGTCAAGGTCCAAAAAAAGCCAATGTCTAACCTTAAATCAAGGGACATCCACATGTGTGAGGTCTTCAAGGTCCAAAAGAGAGGATGACTCCTCTATTCAAGCTCAAAAGTTCAAGTGCAAGGTCTCCAAGGTGAAAGAATGTCCTCATATCATTCAAGTAACCTCCACAAGTCATGGAATTACCCCCTCCAATTCAAATGTTGTCCACATGTGTTAAAATAACTAGAAGACAAGTGCTCCAAAGGGGTTAACCCTCAAATCAAGTGAATGATGCATCCAAAAATGATTAAGGAGGAGAGAAATCAAGGACCTAGGATGTGGAATGCCAATAAGTGACCCATGGATGTAGAAATATCTCCAAAGTGCCTCAGACGATGTAACCATTGCATTAGGATTCATGAATTTCCTAGAGATTTGTGAAACTACCTTAAGAAATGTGAAACTACATGATATATTGTAGAATCATCTCCAAGAGTCCATGGCCAAAGTGTGAAAAGCACATAAGAGGGGATCTATACTTAGGCATAAGATAAGTGTGCTTCTACAAGTATGATAACCTTTACAACATGAGAAACACTTTTACATAGAGTGCAGTGAGACAACCTAGAGGTTCTCTAAGTCACGTCTCCTAATAGCTCCATCCCAAGATACCCACATACCTAAGGATCTAGGATGTGGCATGCCAATAAGTGACCCATGGATGTAGAAATATCTCCAAAGTGCCTCAGACGATGTAACCATTGCATTGGGATCCATGAATTTCCTAGAGATTTGTGAAACTACCTTGAGAAATGTGAAACTACATGATCTATTGTAGAATCATCTCCAAGAGTCCATGGCCAAAGTGTGACAAGCACATAAGAGGGGATCTATACTTAGACATAAGATAAGTTTGCTTCTATAGGTATGATAACCTTTACAACATGAGAAACACTTTTACATAAGAGTGCAGTGAGACAACCTAGAGGTTCTCTAAGTCACATCTCCTAATAGCTCCATCCCAAGATACCCACATACTTACCTAGGTCATAAATGACCAACATGGGACCAATTTAATGGTCTCCAAGGGATATTTATCTAAGATATAAGAGCAAGGCATATATTGAAATGGTGATTAAGAGGATGGGCCATGGCCAACCATAAAGGGTTTATAGCTACCACCTAGGTGAAACACCTTTACATAGATCATCTAAGCATGGTCCAATACAATACATGAGTGCGAAAATGGTCACAAGCTTTCCTAATACATGATACAATAATACAAATCATCACGGAGACACAATTGATCATGAAACTCTCAACTCGAATATTATCAAGATAGGCACAAAATCTGCTCATATGATGGGTTGCATCTGGCAAAAACATATGAGGTGCACTGAAGTGAATCTAAGGTGTAACAACTGGCTCCAACTCGGGGATTTGTGCTCACCTCAAGAGTGCATATGAACTATAGAATTTGCAAAAGCCTTGTTAACCTAAAACATTCTCACCAGATTAATGTCAAATGAAGGGGAGGGGTGAAGACACAAGTGCCTTGTTCCTTCTCGAAGACAGAAATAAATCCATGCATAAATGAAACGGAACCAAGGAAAAGTTAGTAGCACCATATCTTAGAGAAAATAAATGTATCATGTGAGCATCAACTTACTTTACTCTAAAACAAAACAAAAAAAATGTTGAAATCAATAAAGTAAATGAAACACACAAGTAAATCAAAGGCTAAGAAACTTACTGTTTTACAAGGGTGCCATATGGCATCATATATTATCTTCATAGAACATATTTAGAATCTGCCCATTCATGGGAAAAGACAATATTTCACCATCCAATTGACTAAGATAAGAAGAATTATTACCTAACATGTAATCAATTTTATAAGGTCCCAACCAAAGGCTTTTGAACTTACCATGTTTCCCTACTTTTTTTATCCTTTTGTTCCACATGAGAACAAGATTGCCTTTCTAGCAATTATTTTGGTGAGCCTTCTTGTCGAACTATGTCTTTACTTTTCTTTAATTTTTTCTAGATTATCAAAGGTGCATCTTCAATTCTCATCAAGCTCGATAAGATGGTTGATTATATTTTGTACTTCATCTTGATCGGATGAAAATTGTTATATTATCTTGTAGAATTGGATCTTCAAATGAATTGGCAAAGTCACCTCCATCGCGTAGACTAGCTCAAATGGGATTTTTCTAGTGGAATCCTTCTTGGTTATTCTATCCACCCATAGATACAATTTGATCTTACTATTCCAATTTTTTCTGTTAACTCCTACCGTCTTCTTAATGATGGTCATCAAATTATTATTACTTGATTCCGCAAGATCATTTTCTTGTGGGTAATAATTTGAGGAGTGGGATAGGGCAATTCCATAGTTGAAACAAAAGGTTGATAACTTTGAAGAACTGGAAAATTTGACATTGTCAGTGATGATCTTCACTGACACTCTAACATGAGTGATGATCTTCTCTTCTAGAAACTCCATGACTACCTTGTCAATGGCCCTCTTGTTTGGTATGGATTCAACTTACTTTGTGAAGTAATCCATGGCAATGAGCATCCATTTATGCCCATTCCTAGAATTATATTTGAATTCTCCTATGAAGTCAAGGCCCCATTGTTGGAATGGTACTTCTACTATGACCCATTGTAAAGGGAGGGCTGGTGACTTTTGTTTCCCTGTGAAGAGTTGAGAAGGTTGACAATAGCTTACAAACTTATGGACGTTTGAAAATATACTCGACCAATAGTAACCACCTCCTAAAATCTTGTGGGTAGTAGTTATCATTGCATGATTTCCACCATATAGCCCCTTATGAAATGCATCCATTAAGTTCTTATATTATTTGGGGTCTACACATCTAAGGATTAATCCCTTTGGATTTCTCCATCCTAGGCCTTGGTTGATGAAACTGAATTTAGAGGTCTTTAATCTTAATGCTCTTGTTTTATGATCTGCTGGGTGATATGGACTTGGAAGGTTCTTAAGATAGTAAATGATGTCAACATACCAATCATGTTGTTCCGATTCTTCTATCATCGCATATATCATAGGGAAAGGTTATTCTTTCATTCCAAGAGCTACTTCATTTCCTTCAACCATCATATGGGCCAATCCTTGGCCCTTAATTAACTTGATAGGCCTAATTTCCAAATCCTACTCTTGAATCTTGGCCACTCACTTTCCTCTAACTCCCAAGCAATGTTATGACCCAAGGGGGGAATATATAGGGTTAAATGTATGTGATATGACCCCAAGGGGGGAATATATGGGGCTAAATGTACATCTGATGTGTAAATATATATGTAATAAGGTCGACCTAATAGTAAAGGGGCCTCATGTGCAAGTGTGAATATGTAT
Source organism: Picea glauca (assembly GCA_000966675.3). NCBI lineage: Eukaryota > Viridiplantae > Streptophyta > Pinopsida > Pinales > Pinaceae > Picea > Picea glauca. The sequence goes on along the minus strand of JZKD02S0304915.1, from coordinate 270,948 downwards.
ATATAGAGATAATGTATTCATTATTGTAGAGATGGGAATTGTGATGTATGAATATAATTGATTATTTGGAGGAGGTTCACCTATTCTTTAAGGAGTTATTGTGTAACTTATCTATCTTGGAGTTGTGCTCCATGCTCACATTCTGTACATGGTGTGTACTTTTGTTTTGTTATGATATTTTAAGCATTTGGTTCATTACAAGCAATCTTGATGAAATAGTATATCTTTTACCACTGAATAAGGAACATAGGTGAGTATTCTTTAATATACCGCATATGTCTCAAAATGTTTCAATGACTTGACTAGGGAATAATATTGTTTCTCCATGATGTCGTACTTTAGCTCAACATCTCCAAGAGTCTTACTCATGGAAGCTATGTGTTTCTCTTCACCTTGATCATTTTTTTAAAGCAAGACACTAGAAATGGTGTCCTCGGAAGATAAGGAAAAAACTTGGAAATCCTTTCAATAATTTGGACTTACTAGCACATGAGACTTCACATATGATTCTTAGACAACCTCAAAGGATAACTTTCCTTATTCATCCCATTTGAAATTGGCATATTTCTTGAGCAAATTGGATATAGGTTTGGTTATTTCAACAAAGTTTGGGAGAAATATTTGGATAAAGTTGATATTGCTGAAAATTAATTGAAGCGCTTCCTTGTTTTTGGGTAAAGGGATTGATTTAATACCTTCAATCCTTTCTAGGTAAACCTTTACCCCATCCTTTGAAACTATATGCTCAAGAATCTTTATTTTGAGAAACCCAAATATGTATTTATTTGGGTTCAACAATATTCCATACTTGTGACATCTTTAAAACACTTGCTTTAGATATCCAATGTGAGAGTTTCTTTCCTTCAAAAACATGGTAAGATCATCTTGATATATATTGATTATCTTTCCCATAGTATCTCTAAATGCATAATCCATGGCTCTTTGAAAGGTGGCACCTACATTGAGTAAGCCAAAAGGCATTCTTATGTATTCAAATGTGCCCCAAGATGTGGTAAATGCAGTCTTATGGTGATCATATTTGTTTACCCACACTTGATTGTAACCTGAAAATCCATCCAATAATGACATCATTGTTGACCCTGTGATTCTTTGCAACAAATGCTCCATGTTAGGCAATGTATAGTTATCCTTTTTAGATGATACATTTAGATTCCTTAAATCAACACATAGTCTATTATCAGATGTTTTCTTTCTTACCACTTAAGGTTGGATACCTAGGTTGAATGCATTGTAGGTGCAATAATATTAGCTTCAAGAAACTTTTGCAACTCTTTCTAAATAAGGGGAGACAACTTTGGATTTATTTGTCTCAAATTTTGTTGAAAAGGTTTGGCATCCTCCTTAAAGGGTATAGTGAGTTTAATTATGTCACCCTTGTAATATTTCAAGTCATTGTATGACCAAGTGAAGACATCTTTGTGCTCTGTAATCAAATTCTCAATTTCTTTCCTTTCTTTCATTGAAATTCCCTTTCTAATCTTCACAATCTTAGGACCGTAAGGAGATCCAATGTTGATTCCCATGTACTCATTAGGATTAATTATTTATTTCTTTTCCTTGTACATGTCATGCCTATCAAACATATTTTCTAAAGGAACCAAGCCAATTTCTATCAAACATATCTTATTAACTCTCAATTTCTCTTGACATTATAATCCTTCTTCTCTCTAATCAATTTCATTATCAACAAACTCTTGAAGATTGTTTATGAATCTTATGACCTGGGAATCATCATAAAAAACTTGCCAATGCTCAACATTATCGGGAATGGATGGTCTAAAGATGATCTCTAACTTTCCTCCTACCAATAAATCTCAACAAGGTTGGAGAGTTGAAGTGGAAACTACCAAAGCATTAACTTTCTCATTAGGAATCCTAGGATTTGCTTCTAAGGATAACACATCAAATGATTCCATGGTATCCCACACATCCTTTTTATACATTTTCAATATGCCATTCTTGCATGCAAACTAATTCTTCACTTGAAGGATTACCAAATCAGAGTCACCTTGGATTTTCAAAATTCTAATTCTCATATCCTTAGCCATATTTAATCCAAGCAATAGAGCTTCATACTTAGCCACATTGTTCATTGCTTCAAATTCTAAGCGAAAGGAATGATACAATGTGTCACCCCAAGGAGATGTAAATACAATCCCTACATTGGCCCCTGTTCTAGATTTAGCTCGATCAAAGTTCATCTTCTAAGTAATATTGACATTTTCTTGGGGAGATACTTTGTTTTCTAACACATTATAATATCCTAAGTCTTCCTCATAGAAAACCGTTTTGTTCATAGGATCTTGGGGGTCCTCTACACGATACCTCTTCATTTGTTTATTGTGCAAAGTCATGAAGGTATTTTCATAAGTAGGAATGGTAGCATAAGATAGGTCCATTTGGATACTACATCCTATATTGGTGATCCATTTACAAGATAAGAGAATTCCAAAACATCTATAACAACTACATTCATTAGCAATGAGATGTACGAATAAATAGCCAATCTAATATGGAGATCATTGATTAGGCCACATACTTTAAATTCTTTGGAGTCCATTGCACATATATTCCTGCAAGGTCTTGTGATATTCAATCCTAATTGATTCATAACTATGAGTGACATCACATTGGTTGAGGCTCTAGAGTCTAACATATAATTATGCAAGAGAAATCCATTCACTAACAATGATATGAAAAGGGTTGATGAATTGCATTTCTCCCTCCTTCCCGATTCATGGATTGGAGAAAAAACATGGGATTCTTCATTATCATCCACAACTTGGTTTGGTTTATTAATCTCTTCAAGCCCCGAAACTTCCTTTATTTGGCGTCTTATGGAAGGAATATTTGCTAACACAACTATGGGAATAGGTACATTAGTATTACCCATCCATGTTGTTACATCCAACTTTAATTCAAAATGGTTACTTGTTGAAGGATCACATTGAGTCACTTTCACAATTGGTGCTACATGTTGATTATTTTTTTCAAGGAACTTTACAAGACCTTGTTGACTTCCACGAGGAGGGTTGCCTTTTCTTCTTTGGTAGGTCAAACCTTTATATGTATTAGCTCACATATTTTGGATTTCGTCTTGAGATGGATTTTCACCAAATATTTTGATTTCTCTTTCCATCTCTATGGACTTGTCCTTAACTTGTTGCATGTTCTCTTGGGACAATGAGATTTTCTTGCTCCCTTCAAATAAGTTGTTGCAAGAGTCCAAATAATTTTCATCATATTGAGCACTTGCTTTGACCATCTCTATATACTTTTCTTCATGGAAACATTCATAGGCTCGACAATGATGAGGGGGCTCATGGTCAAACATGTTGGTTGGTTCCAACATTGTAAGAGGTATTTGATTTGTAGGAGGGCCCCAATACCCATTCTTAGGAGGAAACATGTTATGTTGTTGATTTCTTTCCATTGCAACACAACCCTATTCTGTAAGGAATTTGTCATTTGGGAGAATTTCATCTCTAATCTCTTCATTTCTTCCAAGATAAGGGGTAGAGGATTAGGGGCTTTCTCAATATGGATGGTTCTTGGCTTAGGATTGACTCTAGCTTTAAGAGGGTATGTGATATCTGGCTTCCACAATAACACCCAATTGTCATCTATGCTTTTAGTTTTTATTTTAGCACCCATTAGATCAATGGGCTTGTATTCATTGAGAAATAAATTGAATTGACCATGCAAAGGCTTCAAATAGTACAATAAGATGGTGGTTGGAGTTGGTTGATGGGTTTGAGGGATTTTATTATTATCAAATGTAAGATTTAATTCATCCATAGTTTCATTTTCATTAATATTCATATTAATTAAAACATTCAAATGAAACCTAATATATCTTTTTTCCAACCATCTACCAATGAAAGCATCTCTACGAGCATTAAGAAAGTTAATATTGTTATTAGGCAATCCAATAAACCACTTTCTAGCATCTTTCTTCAATGATAGAGAAAATAACTTATAAAACACATCAATATGTTCAATTGAAAGAGATATAAAAAATCCATGAAATCATCCCAATGTTCATTAGCATTAATAACATTATCACCATGAAATAAAGGCATATTTTGCAATAAGCTAGGTCAATCACGAGGTTAACTAGCAATATTAGAGAAATCAAATGTTTTATAACAATCAATCAACCAAAGAGTAGCCATTTGATTTTGATTACGAACAACTGAATTATCAACAAATAATCTTCTTATATCTTGCACAAATTCAAGTCCTAATCGATTATTAGTTTCTCTAGTCTTAAGCATGTGCTTTCTTCTTCTATAGACAATTTTGGGCTTAGGCACACGATCAACAAAACCTTGGGTGTTTCTTCTTATAGTGTATCTTTTTGTTATATTTTCTTTAAGTGGAGTCACTAGATGATATATTTAAGTTAATAATCACAACATTCTCATCAAGATACACAAGTAAGATAAACCCCAACAAAACTGGGAAATGGACTTTATCCTTGGAGATGACACCAAAAATGTTTCCATCTAAACTATCACCCTAGTGGAAAGTACAACCACAAGTGTTACCTTGGTGAAACTAGATGGGAATTGTACTATTGTCACCTTAGTACAATATTCCCTTCACTTTCAACCAACTCCAGAGGCCAAGGAGGGTATCCCTATCTACTGATGATACATGATTAAGTAAATCTCCTTAGTGAATTGATACCATACAAGCCTATGATTTACTTCATTGAATCCACAATATATATGACAATGTAAAGTACAAGGATGCCAATTAGTGATTAAATTCTCAAAGATAAACAATTAAGATTAATGGCATAAACCACAATTATTCCACTTGAGAGATAAGAGTTAAGAGCTAGTGAATGTGTGTGCCAAATATGATTTAAAGATGAGAACGAAAGAAAACTTCAGATTTGCATTGAGATGATTATCATTCCAATAAATGACACTTAGAAGAGGCTACTTGAAACAAAAACCACTTTAAGCTACTTTAATGCACTAGGAATGAAATTGGCTAACATAAATTGATAGTGTAAAGTGTGCTTTGAGTGCCAATCAATCATATGCTAAATTGGGCACTAGCTTAGGGCTGTCCCACACCTCTAAATCTATTTTAATGATGAAATAACACATAATTCCATAGTTAAAGTGAAGAATAAACAATCCAAGAGAAATATTTTCCACTTTTATGCAACATGTCTTGGATGTTTTAGCTAGGGCTTGAAGTATGCAACAAAATAACGACCCAAATAGGTTAGAATCAAGCTCACAATAAAAATATCAATGTAATAAATGAGAACTTGAAAAAAAAAAGTGAATCCCCCCTTAGAGTTTCCAACCTTAGCACTAGAATTCAGCGAAACAATCTTCAAATGAGTGATAAGCAATTATAAATGTTTTAGATATGATTTTCACCACTAGAAATGTAAGATAAACATGTAACAATATTCTAGTTAATGAATTAGAAGACATGTATATGTATAAATGAGCTTTTAAGCATAAAACCCAGACCTAGGGTTTCCTCAAATCTGATTTTTATTGTTGTTATGTAATTTCCATATTCGAGAGTGCCCCAAAATCAACCCAAAACAAGATAAATAAAACATTGAGGCACAAAAATATTGGGCCAATTTGCCTCTTCAGGGTCTAGAGACAAGAAATGAAGCACAAACCCTTGACAAACTAGTATAGAAAATAAAATGAACAATGAACTTTGCAATAGACTAGGAAAGAAATTAAAATAATGATTTTTCTTTGATTTTTTGTTAGATTTATTTCTAAACAAAAATAAAAGATTTTAAATTTTGTGGTTGTATGGCTAGTTGTTGGGAGAAGACACGTGCCTTATTCCAACTAGGGCTTACAGGGTCAAGAAGTATGCACCTATTTTAGAATTGGTATATATTATCTTAATGGATTAGGTCTAAAAGATTAGAACCATAGGGGTAAAATAATCTCATATATAATCAAGTTAAGCTATGTAGACCAAGGCCCTACAAAGAAGGGGTTCCTAAAGGAAGCACCTTCACCAATATGATCAATTATAGCTTGAATAAAGTACTAAATAACCTTGCTAAGGAACCAAAGCAAAGACAGAGCAAGGAATTGAGAACTTACCAAACTAACAAAGGAAGAAGGAAGGGGTAAACCCTAAAACGTCTTCCCTCCAAGTGGTAGTCTTACTCTTCAAATGGATCGATCTTGAAATATTGTGGTAGTCTTGAGTAAACACAACAAATATTTAATGCACCAAAATAAACCAAGAGAGAAGAGCTTCAAGAATTGACACCAACACCTCAATAGGTAGATATTTAACAAAATTGTATTTTCAAAGAAGTTGCAAAGAACAACAACCATTTGGAATGCGATGAGAGGCTATATTTATAGAGGAGGGTTCTACATCATTCCAATTCTCTATTATTTTCTCTCTATTTAGATCTAGCATAGGAGAATCAGAAAATGAATTGTCTTCTAATTAACCTAAAGAGATCAAATCATAATACAATAATAATGTGCTACACAACAAACTCTCCAAGAGAGGAGGTTGTCCATCCAAAAGAGGTCTACTAGGGTCCAATAAGGCTCAACGTCTCTCTCAAGTGTAAGGGAAGACCCTCAAAACATGCCATAATGCTCCCCCAATGAAGAAAGGTCTAAAATAAGCCAAAGTCTAGCCTCAAATCAAGGGACATCCCTACATGTGAGGTCCTCCAAGATCCAAAAGAGAGGAAAAATCCTCTAATCAAGATCAAAAGTCCAAGTGTGAGGTCTCCAAGGTGAAATAATGTCCTCATATCATTCAAGTGACTTTCAAAAGTCATGGAATGACCTCCTCCAAGTCAAATGGTGTCCACACATGCTAAAATGGATAGAAGATAAGTGCTCCAAAGGGGTTAGCCCTCAAATCAAGTGAATGATGCATCAAAAAATGATGAAGGAGGAGAGCGCTCAAGGATCTAGGACGTGGCATGCCAAGAAGTGACCCATGCATGTAGAAATAGCCCCAAAGTACCATATATGATGTGATTAGTTCCTTGGGATCTGTGAATCACCTAGAGATATATGAAACTACCTCGAGAAATGTGACATTGCATGATCAACTATAGAATCATATCGAAGAGTCCATGGAAAAAGTGTTATAAATACATAAGAGGGGATCTATGCTTAGGTATAAGATAATCGTGCTTCCATAGGTATGACAACCTTTACAACATGAGAAACACTTTTACATGGAGTGAAGTGAGACAACCTAGAGGTTCTCTAAGTCACGTGTCTTAGTAGATCCATCCCAAGACTCCCACGTACCTCCCTAGTTCATAAATGACTGACATGTGACCAATTTAGAGGTCTCCAAGGGATAGTATACTAATATATAAGGGAAATGCATATCTTGAAATAGGGATTAAGAGGATGGGCCATGACCAACCACAAAGTGTTTAGAGCTACCACTTAGGTGAAACACATTTACATAGATAATCTAAGCATGGCCCATTACAATTATACATGAATACAAAAATGGTCACACTTTTGGCTAATACATGATACAATAATAGAAAGCATCATGGTGGCACAAATGATCACGGAAGTCTGAGCTTGAATATTATCAATATAGGCACAAAATTTGCTCATATGATGGGTCACATGTTGAGAAAATATACGAGGTGCATTGAAGTGAATATGTGTTGTAATAGTATGCATATAAAAAATATTCCAAATGTATATTCCTTTGTACATTCTTCCAAGGATACCTTCACAACCATTTAATCATTGTCTTTCTAGTTTTGTTTTAAGAAATGTACATAATTCTTTCTTAAGATAATCAACCTCCTAGATTGATAGTTGCTTATCATATGGATATTAGACTTCTCATTATGTGCATTGATGATAAATGATTTACCATCCTTGATAAAGAAGTATTCGTTTTCCTTTCTCATGAAGATAACATCCATCATACACATGTAAGAGATACTAAACACTATATTGAAGACATTAACAGGTACTAAATTGACTTCTGTTTCATCACTAACATTTACACTGCTAGCAAATCTAAGCTTACATTACTTAGTAACTTTTAACTCTACATCCTTATTCAACCAATCGAAAGGGCCATATTGTTTTCTCAAGAGTGGCCATGAATAAGGCCACACTCCTAGAAATGTCAACCAGCCAAGATTACATGCTTATAAATCTTCTTTTTCTTTCATCAATGGTCGTTGATGTCTTTCTTCCATTTTAGAGGATTTTGGTTGTTTCTTACCCCTTCTTTTGTTGACATTGGGATGTATAGGGTACAAATCTCCCTTAGATTTAGAGTTTTGAGGTGGGTAAGATTATATTGTGCTCAAACCACACAAACACTGAAATAAAATCACTCTAATACCAATATGACATGTAAACCTCCTTGGATATTCCAATGGTTGCCTCACTAAAAGGGATCTACAACTATAACTACAATGACTAGAGAGAGAGAGAGAGAGAGAGATCTAACCATCGAATCTAGAGTCAGATTGATGGACAACAACCGTATTGGGAGTTAGAAGGTGCAAGGAAGTTAAGGGAAAGGTGACTAATCCACTTCAAGAGATCAACGATGGTGATAGATCGAATATGTCAATTACTCAAATTAGATTTGGGACAAGTCACCGAATTAACGGTCCTCATTACAACGGACCATGACCTTCAGGAGTCTTGGGTGTTGAAGGAACTAAAAGTTTTGACGTCCTGATGATGAGATACGTTAGGATTATGTAAGACAACCACTTAGTAGATGACACATGGTGAGCAGGTCCCACAGTACCAGGGTTCCATGGAAATCCCTTGAACAATAAGATCAATGGTAGAGATTAGATCTTGAGTTTGTAGATCGATGGTGATCCATCATTGAACGATACCATAATGAAAGAAATCGTGAACATTGATCACCGGTGGGATCAACGGTCCAAATCATTGCGTCTCCCGACCATTGGGAGTGTTAAAAAATCTTGACATCTCGGGACCACTATACGTGGCAACCATCTGCTGAAACACATAGATATATGACCAAGGTTGAATGCGTACATCCGCAAAACTCAGCCATGGTTATAGCATCAGTCACATGGAGAATTAACGCTTAAGGGAATAAGTGTCAAGTCATCAGTAGGTGACATGTGGAAGGTCCACATAAGTTAAGTATACATAAGCAGGTCCACATTAAGGGCCCAATGAACTTGTGAGTTATGCCTCATCAATGCCACGTCAATGACACATGTAAAATGGTGAATGGTCCACATAGATGGGATAATGTTAGCACCGTGTCCTCAATGGGACCCAACACATACGTCATGTCGGATCCCAAAGATCAGCCCAAATAGAATAATGGTTGCAAAATAAAAGGTATGCGGGCTTGATGTTGCGGTGACACTGGTGGTCCCAATGGATACAGATTGATGGTGGTAAATGATTGAAGACCTAGATCAGACGATTGTAGATTTTCATGGTTGTATTGGTGAACTGAGCCCAGATATGATGGCTGTGATTTATCCAAGAACGATAGGACATTCATCATGTATTGTAGTTGTATTATGTGGACAAAACAAGATCAACGAACGAGACACTCCTAGATCCTAATCCGACATTTGTTGAGCGACAAGGGAATATTGCGTGAGGAAGTGAATAGATTGATGGTTCAGATTTAATTCAAATCTTGATCCAACGACTATTGAGCGATGTTCTTCATGCTGTGAATAGTAAGCAAGCCCGTGCACAGAACGTGGAAATAATTTGGGGTCATTTCGATCCAGTTTTTAATGAAGATATGTAGCCGACCTCACGAGTGCATTCTGTTATGTGGAAAAATTCATAGAAGGATGAAAGGTATACATAAATATGCCCTAATCGAGCTAGTGGGTGTGGGTAATTAATTTGGAGAAAAAAGTGTGATCGTGCTCTGCGAATCTAAGGCACACGAGTTTGAGAATACACAAGCATGGAAGAAAATAAGACATGGATGTCTCAGGGTGGATGGGAGGAGCAAGGAATTTCTAAAATCATGCAAATGAGAGTATCAATTCAGAGCAACGATTTTCTGAGAAGATTTTTATGATGGTATGGAAGCTAGATGAAGTGTAGAGATGTCTGGTATGATTAATTGACAAACTCAAGATAGAATTATTTCAGGGTGGCAGAGAGGATAAAAGAAGGAGATTGGAGTCTCCTCTACAAGTTGGTGCCTGTGAATAGTAAATCTATAGGTTGGTCCCTACATGCTGAGTTGGTGCTCAACAAGAGGATTGGTGTCCTCATCTATTAGAAGGTTGGTTCACGAAGATATGAGATGGTGCTCATAGGAGGATTGGTGTCCTCATCTATCAACATGTTGGTACCTAAAGATATGAGTTGGTTCTTATAGGAGGATTGGTGTCCTCATTTATGAGAAAGTTGGTGCCTGAAGATATGAGTTGGTACTCATAGGAGGATTGGTGTCCCCATCTACTTGTAGGTTGGTTCCAGAGATATGTGTTGGTGCTCATAGGAGGATTAGTGCCCTCATATAGTTGTAGGTTGGTGCCTGCAAAGGATTGGTGTCCTCATAGACACTTGTTTATAAATGAATTGATATTTGTATTTTCAATTGTTTTTCTCCCAATCTAGGTTTCCACTACGATATCAATGTAATATGATTGCATTGATTAATGTATGTGATGAATGGCATTAATAATTTTTAATGTGTACATAATGTGCTTGAAGTTTAAAATGGTTAAAAGACCCCAATATTGATTCATCCCCCCTCTCAGTACTGTTAAATATTACAACAATTGGTATCAGAGAAGGTTCCTTCACAAACGGCTTAACCACTGGAAGGTAGATCCTTACAGAACCCATAGATTGTTCTGAATATGGAACTCCATTATTTGATGAAACACACTATGAAATCTAGAGAATTAGGATGAAGGTATATCTGGAGGCACTTGGATATGATATTTGGAAATCAATTGTAACTGGATACACTCCAAAGATCATACCAAAATGTGCAGTTGCTAATAAGCTACATAGAGACAATGCAAAGGTAATGAATACAATTTTGAATGGCTTATCACAATCTCAAAAGGAAAAAGTTGGATAATGTACTTTAGCCAAAGAACTTTGGGACAAGTTGAAAGAACTCTACACAGGTGAGAAAGTTATCAAGATAAATGAAGAATTAGATGAAAGAAACAAGAGAAGCTCATCCAATGAGAATGGGAACAATATTAGAGATTTCATACTCATGAATGGATCATCTGAAAATAAAAGGGAATCCCTCTCCATAAAGAAAGAAGTTGATTATGAAGAAAATGAGGACAATCATAAAGAAGAATTAGATGCAGAATAATCTTTTGAAGATGAAGATGAAGATACTTCCAAAGTAGACCTTGAAGGAGAATCCATTTGTGACCCAAAAGAAATAGATAAACTAAGGAAAATGAATTTAGGCAGAAAAAACAATTGTATAAATATGAATAAGTAGAGGAATCAGATGATGCGATTACAAAAACATAATTAGAAGAAGCATTGTAAATGAAATTAATTCTGATGAACCAACTAGAGGAAAAAGAAAAGATCTGTGATGCTCAAGAAACTTAAATCATGTTGTTAAAGAGATAATTGATCAAGCTAAAGGAGGGTTCTCAAAACTCTAACGAAAATTATGAAGAGGTCCAAAAGATTATAAAAAATCTAAAGGTTCAGCTAGAAGAAGCCAAAGAGATTGAAGAAACACTCAAAAATCAGTTGGAAGAAAAACAATGTTTGGAAGCCAAAACAATATCACTAAGAAAGGAAGCAGAGAAGAGAGAAGAAATTTTGATAAGTCGTCTTAAGGAAATATCTGAGGACTTAAACAAGCTTGAAGCAAAATTTAGTCAACAAGAAAGAAGACTCGAAGAAGAAATCATCTCCTTGAAAACCCAACTTGAAGAAGCAAAAATAATGGAAGAAGTAATGAATATTCAGATGATGAATAAAGAAGAAGATCTTGAGAAGCTTGAAGAAAAAGTCATCACATTAAGGGTTGAAGTTAACAAGCTCAATAAGAACTTGAAGAGCTCTCAAGTGCTAGAAGACATTCTCAACTATCATAGGTCACCATTCAATAAAGCAGGTCTTGGATACATTGGTGAGACCTCATACAAAAAGGATGCAAATTCCAATCCTAGCAAGAGTGTCGAAGAGAGAGGAAGCTCCACACAGTCAGTAATGAAAGTCGAAGAGAAGTGTTCCAGGTTTCCAGAAAAGAAGAATGAAGATAAGGCTAAGAACTATACAGACATTCTCAAAGGAAGGAATCATGATCAACAAGAGTCAAAGAGGAACGAATGCAGAAGAGATGTATATCCAAGAAGACACTATATCTTCTGGTATCAAAGAAGCTTCAATCATTGTGAAGGAAACAAGAGAAGAGAATACCACAATCAACTAAGGCATGAATTTAAAAGGACTACATCACAAAGAAGATCATTCACTCCCAGGTATCAAAGTTTCTACTCTGGTTATTGTTTTACTTGTACTAACTTTGGACATAAATCAATTTATTGCAAATCCTATAGAAGAAATGTTTCCTTGAGAAATAGAAGAAAAAGTCACAATCATGCTCCCCTACATTACAAAGTCCAATTCCACAAATGTTATAACTATGGACACATTGCATGAGATTGTAGAAGCAACATGACAAGATTCCTTAGAACAACCTATGTAAAGGTTTGGAGGAAGAAACAAAAACAAGAAGAAAATCAACATCCTAAAGATATATTTGAAGAGAAATTAATAAGAGAGACGTAAAAAGTTGATGGTTCTAAGAATGAGCAAACTCCTTTAAAAATGGGACATGAAGGAGAAGACCATGAAGTTGACAAGGAAGCTATTGTAAAGGAAAAGGAACTATTCTAAAACAGTGGAAGATGAATGTTAGTAAGATAAAGAAGGCAGTGATTGCATCTAGTTCAAGCAACCACAAGAGAGCCCCCAAGCATACAAACAAAGAAGCCAACACGATCTAAGAAAATCCATAAAGGAGCATTTTGAAGGATTTACTTTAGCATATGGACGAATGATTTTGAAGGAGGTAGATTTAGTAGGAAAGACATATGAAACTACAAAAGGAAAATCATAATCATGAACTCAGAAGGACTGCACCACCAAAAGGACCATTTTCCCCAGGAAAGAGAATGTAAGAGAAAAGTGGACTACAATATTGAATGCTATAGCTGTCATAAGTATGAGTACACTACTAGAAATTGTAGGCAAGGGTTTGTTAAGGTTTAAAAGAAAATATATCCTAATTGCAATCTACGAAACACATTAGAATACTAATAGTTCGTGTCAAGCAACCCTGTGTGATATTCAAAGATGAATTTGCTAACAACCATCTTGTGGGAAAAAAGACTTGAAAAAATCCTCTATGACAAAACGTGATTGTAGCTCGAGGACAATTCTTGTGGATTAGAAGCCTGAAGTACATAATTTTGAACATTTGTCGTTGAGAACAATATTATGAACAAGGTCTACTATGCAAATCAAGACTATGAGTAGTTTTTGAGAAAATTCAAGTGTGATAGTTGCAAACTTGAGGAATACCATTAAGTTGTAGAGTGAATTTATAAGACATTGTTGAACAGAGTTTGAAGAAGATCTGAGATTGATTTGTAAACAACATTTGGCATATAACTCAAGTGTGGTTATACCAAATTTGAAGAGTGGTAATTGAGGAGGGTCTTGAAAGAAGACTTCAGCCATTTTTAAGGATCGACTCAAAGAACATAACAAATTTGTGGTTCTTGAACAATCTCAAGGCATGACAATAGAAAGAAAGTCTTACAAGCATGTTTTCTCATTGCCAAGAGACAAATTCATTGACAGAGGGAGCCAACATAATCCCGAGGGGGAGGTGAGCAAAGTTGCTTCACTCCTTTGTCCTTGCTGTCAAAGGGGAAGAGAAAGAAGAAAAACCATAGGAGTATACAACAAAGGGGAAAAGAAAGAAAATCCTAGGAGCATACTCTCAGAGGGAGCAAAAAGCAAGAAAATATCTTAGCATCAAACTGACAGGGGGAGAAACTCAATAGTAGAGTTTCCATCAATGACAAAGGGGGAGATTGTTGGATAACGTTGTCATTGATGTCAAATAAAAATACAAAAAGAGGTTTCAAACACAATCATGGATGCCATTATAGATGAGGGGAGATCATTGCCATTGAAGGTGAGAAGATAGAGCAAGTTCTTTGTGCTGCAAACAAAGCAAGTCGAGAATGTCCCCATGCATCAATATATTTTTGTATGTAGATAAAAATTCAACAAGGTCTTTTCCAGGTAGCATGTTGACTAGGTTGCAAAGGACATATGATACATAGGAAGTGCAACAACAACATGCCTAGTTAGGGAGGACCTATGGGCCCGATTGGGCAAAAGACAATATCTCACATGAACAAGGGAAATTGACGCCGACAGGTTTAAAATGAAAACGTGAAAGATCTTAGTTTGAATGAAAATGGAAGAGCCATGGAACCGTGCAAATGGAGTTAACTTCTAGAAAATAGGGCCAAGTGTTGTCTCAGTGAGATGGCTTGATGACATATCAATGATACGTGCTATGTCAAGACAATTCCATGTCAATTAGGAAGTGTAGATGAATCCCAAAGGTATTGGAAAGATCTGCCCATCCATTTTAGATCCACATCGATGAATATAAGTCATATTGGAGGTTAAAAGATACGAGGAGATTAAGGGAGAGACCAATCCATGTTTAAAAGATATCAACGACAAAGATTGAACGAACTACCAGAACAATAGTTCTTGTTACGGTGGATCGCGAGCAATGGAGGTTTTAAAGAATTGAAAGGTGTAAAAGTCTCTAGGTTCGACACACGTGGCATAAGGGGAATGGTGAGGAGAATCACTAAGGATAATATCTCAAAGAATATTGACTATTGATCACTAGTAGGATCAATGATGATCCAAGTATCGACAATGTTTTGGACTCAAGAGATCTGACTGTTCGATTAAGAGGTGAGATCAATAGTCCTCGTGATAGTGGACTGCAGACAACGGAGGTTATAAGGTGTTCGAGGCTGCAAAATTCCCGACATTCTGGTGACAAGGATATATCTGACTGTTGAATCCAGAGTCAGATCGATGGATGACAGCCGTATCTAAATTTAGAAGGTGCAAGGAAGTTAACGAAAAGGCGACTAATCCACTTCAATAGATCAACTACAATGATAGGTCAAAGTGATCAACAACTCAGATTAGATCTGGGATAAGTCACTAGATCAACGATCCTCATTACAACAGACCACGACCTTTGAGAGTTTTAGGTGTTGAAGGGCCTAAACGTTCCGAGGTCATGATGACGAGATACGTGAGGCTGACGTAAAACAACCACTTAGGAGAGGACACAAGGCGAGAAGGTCCCATAGTACGAGGGTTCTGTGGTAAGCCCTTAAACAATAAGATAAATGGAAGAGATTAGATCTTGAGTATGCAGATCGACAATGATCCATCATTGAATGACAACGTAGTAGAAGAAATCATGATTGTTGATCACCAATGGGATCAACGGTCCAAATCAATGCATCTCATGGCCATCGAGAGTTTTGGGTAGTTAGGAGTGTTAAAAAGTCTCGATGTCTTGGTACCGCTATACGTGGAAGCCATCCATTGAAACACATAGATCTACGACCAAGGTTGAATGTGTACATCTGCGAAACTTAGCCATGGTTATAGCACCAATCACATGGAGAATTAGCACAAAGGAGTTAGTGCTTAAGGGAATAAGTGCCAAGTCATCAACATGTGACACGTGGTAGGTCCACATAAGTTAAGTCCACATAAGCATCCCATGTGGAAGCCACATCAATAGATTAGCCAAAGCCAATATTAAAGGCATGGTGAACCGCCTCATCAACGCCATATCAATGATACATGTAAAACGTTGAATAGTCCATGTAGATGGGATGATGTCAACACCATGTCATCAGTGAGACCCAACACATACATGATCGACCCAAATAGAAGTATGGTTGCAAAGTAAAACATCCACATGCCCGATTCCGCGACGACCCTGGTGGTCCCAATGGATACATATCGACCATGGTAAATGATTAAAGACCTAGATTGGATGGTTGTAGAGTGTCATCATTGTATTGGTGAACTGAGACCATATCTGATGGTTGTGATCTATCCAAGAACAATCAGACGATCATCATGTGTTGTATTTGTGTTATGTGGACATAACAAAATCAATGGACGAGATCACTCATAGATCCTAATATGACAACTGCTGAGCGACAAGGGAATATTGTGTGAGGAAGTGAATAGATCGATGGTTGAGATTTAATTCAAAGCTTGATCCAACGACCGCTGAGTGATGTTATTCATGTTGTGAATAGTAAGTGAGCCTGTGTGCAAGACATGGAAATAATTTGGGGCTATTTCGAGCCCATTTTTAATGAATATATGGAGCCGACCTCACAAGTGCATTCTGTTATGTGGAAAAATTTGTAGAAGGATGAAAGGTATAAATAAATATGCCTTGATCGAGCTAGTGAGTATGGGTAAGTAATTTGGATAAAAAAGTGTGATTGCACTCTGCAACTCTCATGCACACAAGTTTGAGGATACACAAGCATGGAAGAAAAGAAGACACAATTGTCTAACGGTGGATGGGAGAAGCAAGGAATTTATGAAATCGTGCAAATGAGAGTACTGATTCAGAGCAACGATTTTTTGAGAAGATTTTTATGATGGTATGGTAGCTATAGGAAGTGTAGAGATGTTGTCTGGTATGATTAATTTACAAACTCAAGATAGACTTATTTCAGGGTGGGAGGGAGGAGCAATGAAGGAGATTGAAGTCTCCTACAGGTTGGTGCCTGTGAACAGTAAATCTGTAGGTTGGTGCCTAGATGCTGAGTTGTGCTCAACAAGAGGATTGGTGTCCTCATCTATCAATAGGCTGGTTCTTGAATATATGAGTTGGTGCTCATAGGAGAATTGGTGTCCTAATCTATTAGCAGGTTGGTGCTTGAAGATATGAGTTGGTGCTCATAGGAGGATTGGTGTCCTCATCTATCAGCAGATTGGTGCCTAAAGATATGAGTTGGTGCTCATAGGAGGATTGGTGTACTCATCTAGTTGTAGGTTGGTGCCTACAAAGGATTGGTGTCCTCACAAACAATTATTTATAAATGAATTGATATTTATATTTTCAATTGTTTTTCTCTCAGTCCGCGTTTCCACTATGATATCAATGTACTATGAATGTATTAATTAATGTATGTGATGAATGACATTAATAATTTTTAATGTGTATATAATGTGCTTGAAGTTTAAAATCGTTAAAAGAGCCCAATATTGATTCACCTCCCCCTCTCAATACTGTTAAAGATTCCAACATTCTCCCCATTTTACGAGGATTTTGGTACGAAAAATATTTAGTCTTGAAAGATATGAGGAAATAATTCCTTGAATTTCTCCTTGGAGTACCATTTGTCTTTGGCTGCTAATTGACCCTTCAATACCACCTACCAAAGTTCTTGTTGAGCTGAACTCTTATGGTCATTTTAATATTCTTCTGATAACTTTTTCTCTAGCAATTCTATCTATGCATCTAGTGTCAAATATTTTATGTAAGGTAAGACTTGGCCCTCTTCATCCCGATTGAGAATGCATGGCTCACAAAGTTTTAGGTTCCTTAACTATATTACTAAGTAAATGCACATATAGGATGTAAGACTAAATCTATAAGCGTTGTTCCTACCTTTTCCAATATTTTGAAAGGTTCATATCTCAAGGCTTTGAATTTCTTTCGTATTCCTTATAACCTTTCATTATTAAGGTGCAACCAAACTCTGTCCCTTACTTGGAATGTATTTTCAAAAATGTGTTGTTCATGCATGTGCTTGTATTTTTCCTAATATTTCTTTAATTTCTCCTTAACCTTTAAGTGTATCACTTGAGGTTGTCCATATACGATATCTAGTGGTGATGGTGGAAAATATCCAACACAAATTAGAAAAGGCGAATTGTTGATGGAAGTGTGGGCAACCTTGTTATAAGAATGTTGTATGTAAACCAAATTTTCATCCCATGTCCTTGGGTGCTTCTGATTATATCCTCTCAAAAGACGAACCAAAGTCTCATTGGCTACCTATATCTACCCATCATTAGTGGGTGAAAAGTAGTGGATCTCTTCAATTTAGCATCCAACATATCCCATAATGTAAGGACCCTCCTCTTGGTACGACAACAACTCTGATAACAGGTGCAAATTTTTTTTTTAACACCCTCCTCCTGGGTGTGCGCACGTGTAGAAAGGAAACCAGCACACTTGACTCTACGTCGCCACACGACAACCAACAAGACGCAACGACGATGATCACAAAAAGAAGACTTAAGGCACACCTCAAGTAACTACGAGCAATAAATGACCATAGACATAAGGCGCACAACAAGTAACTGCAAGCATTAAACAACATACTGGGCTATGTACCGTACGAACACAGAAGGAAGAATCCATAGTAGTAGATTTTACTATTTCTGCACAGGAAAGCAGGGTGTTTAATCTTAGTTCTCTGCTCCGGAGAGAGAGAAGGTCAGATAGGCTCCTGGCCGACTACTCAGGCAGAAACTAGTAATCTCCGTCAGGTGTGTCGCAAGAGTGGAAACCTTGCCTTTAAAGGGCCCGAGACTCTTGATACAGCACTAGATTCTCTACACAAAAATAATCACACCCACAAACTTATATACTAAGGCTACATGGAGGTGTCTACATCCCGCCCGACACAAGCAAACCAAGCAATAAAACTGATTCCAACCCAGTACAATAATAAATATGGAAAAACCACGACCACTACGGAAAGCGCAACACCGAAGGGACTCCGTCAACGACCAACCATCAAAGAACGAGGCATTAACCCCGACTCAATTAGCATTAATTACCAATCCGTTACTGCTTGTATTTTCATTAGTTCACAGGTCGCCAAGTCTACTCCAAAAATAAGGTAAAAACTATTAATTGCAGATTCCCAATACCAATTCATAATGACGGATTGTACTTAGATTATAGACCTTGCATTTTTATATGTTAACCAATTTGACAACATTCGACCACACTACCATAAAACGATAACAAAAATATCTCCTTTCAATAACCCTGCATATAAATGTCAATCACATTACCTCTTGGCCTTCCATTAAGTTAAAAATATAGGAGGTAAAAAGAATAATATAAAGGGAAATAAGAATTTAATAACTACATCAGCACCCAATCACCACCATAACATCATTCCTACATAATGCTATAAAATAATGTGATATAATTAATAATGCTATAAAATAAGGTGATATAATTAATTATAATTTATTCATTACACTAACTCCATTTCATTTCAATAACTTCATTACAATGGTCTTTTTCTTTTTCTTTTTGGCAGGTAAAAGTTTTTGCATAAAAAGAGACTTCATTAGTAATACTTGAAGAACTTGATTATAAAACAATGTTATATAGAGTAAATTTAAAATTTAATAAGTGATTGCCAGTAACTTGATCTTATTTGAGAGATCTGATATCCAAGAGGTCGACATTAAATAAACCAACAAAAATACAAGAGATTATGTTTAACTTTCATAAAGAAAAAGGTCAAGTTTAATATTATTGTCATAATTGATAATTTAAATGTACCAAGAGGAATAACTTGAATGTGAAGTTATCAAAAAAGTTGTTTTAATGAAGTGTTGTCTATCATATAAAATAATTATGAACAATATGAGACATCACAAGATATGGAAGGGACAACCATAGAAGGAAAGGGAAACAGTCTTTAGTGGACATGTATGGAAGAAAATAAGTTAATTCCAAACTACAGTGACAACTTAAAAAGTAAGAAGATGACTAAGCGGGCCACTGTTGCGCGCATGCCTGCAATTTATTGGGGTTAAATGCAGGAAGAAAAAAAAAATACAAACCACCATCTAGGGAATCCCGCTGACGCCCCAGTCAAGACAGGCAGCGTTAAGGCGCAGTCTGACAGAGGCGAACTGGCATCCGGAGACCCCGTCTCAATTCGCCCTCAAGGAGCAGAGAGGAACAAGCTTAGAAACGCAAGCAAGGATTAATGCAAGGGTAAAACGTGGCTGTCGGGGAGGAAAACGTGACTTTACAAAAGCAACGCCCCAAAAATTTACTCAGAGATAGCAACGCTGTCCACAACAGAGAGGCTATCCTTTAAGAAGAACAGGCTGCGTGGTAAAATGCACAGAGACGTCACCCTCAAGGTATGGTTATAGATCGGCCAACGGGGGACTTAAGCCTTGACCTTCCAATTAATAAATCGATGCCTCACCACTAGGCCATGGATCGAACATGTAATATATGCCAACATAAAAATAAATGGGTTTGATTTACTGGAGAATAACCCAGAAAAGCGTCGGCAGGAGGTTTG
>JZKD02S0304915.1:221467-237188 GCA_000966675.3 Picea glauca | reverse complement strand
TTCTCTAGCACCTACTAGAAGGAAGCACCAACTCCCTGGTTTCTCTAGCACCAACTAGAAGGAAGCACTAACTCCCTGGTTTCTCTAGCACCAACTAGAAGGAAGCTACAACTCCCTGTGTTCAAACACCTACTTGAACCTCTAAGGACAACAGTCCTCCCTAGCACCTCTCAACCACCCTGAAATATAAATCTTTGCTACAGAAAATTATTACAGTGATATGATGTTCAACAATGGCTTACCAGACTTATCACTGTTCTGCTGCATTTCGTTGCTCTGTTTGCCTCATTGCCTTTCTGCTCACATCACTTGCGGTGTCTGTTCTTCTTCTTTTTATGCTCTGTGTGCCATCTCCATTCTCTGCACAGTTCCTCTTCTGTGCTATTCAGCTGTTGCACTCTCCTCCTTCTTCACCCTGAATTACCTTCACCAACAACATTCACAGCAACCTCCAACCGCAACCGCAGCACAATCTCTTCTCTGTACCATGTATTTATTGCTTCTGTGCACCTTGTGCATGCAATGTTCTCCATGCCTCTGCATGCATACTCTCCGTCGTTATCCTCCACCTCTCGAGTGCTCTATCTGATCATCATCGTGACTCTTTAGCTTCTCTGGTGGTTTGCCCCGCGTTTCCAGTATCACTGGGTGTTATGATGAGATTCCTCAGCCTCTCTGGCAGTTGAGACTCTTTGTTTTCTCTGTGACAGTCGAGCTCACCTTCTCTGTTTTAGTTACGGCCTCAATCCCATCCAGCTGTCAATCGCCTCCATGAGTCGTCTTCATTCCACTGGCAAATTCCATGTGACTCTTCTGCTCCTCTAGAAATCACACTGAAGTCTTTTCGCATCCTCTGGTAGAAACCATCAATGGTTACTAGCAGTTTCACTGTGTCGTGCAACAGTAGCCCTTCGATCTTGTTCAAATTCACCTGCACCGTTGGATTAACTCTGAAGGGTATTGTCGTTATTTACCCATTTCGCACTTTCGCTGCGAACTTATGATCTTCATTGACCCTGATCGACGGTTCATGATCTTGATGAATCAACGGTCCTGATCTCCTCGCAATCTCGCATCTCGCGATTCCTGTGATGGAGGTTCTCGTCACTCCAAGTCGCGATAGGTGAGGCTCCGAGATGGAGCTCAGATCAATGGTCCATGTTCTTGGTGATCCGATGGTCCTGATATTCTCGCAATCTCGCATCTCACGATTCCTGTGATGGAGGTTCTCGTCACTCCAAGTCGCGACAGGCGAGGCTCCGAGATGGAGCTCAGATCAACGGTCCACATTCTTGGTGATCCGACGGTCCTGATCTTCTCGCAATCTCGCATCTTGCGATTCCTGTGATGGAGTTTCTTGTCACTCCATGTTGTGATAGGCGAGGCTCCGAGGTGGATCTCAGATCAACGGTCCACATTCTTGGTGATCCAACGGTCCTGATCTTTTCGCAATCTCGCATCTCACGATTCCTTTGACTTTCCAGTCAAAGACATGCCGATCTTTTGCCACGTGTCCTCTTGATCCAATGGAACACGATTAAATCACGATCTCGCATCTCGTGAATTCGACATTCTTTTCTTTACCTCTCCATGTCCCAATTCACGAAACTCCGACACGGACTGGAATCAACGGTCCAGATCAAAGCTTGATCTGACGGCTCAGATTACATCGCGATTTCTCATATCGCGATTACGCCCGCTTCTCCTTGTACTTTAAAGGACGTGCGGGTTCTTCTTGATCCAACGATGGTCAGATCCTGCGCTTGGATCTAACGCCTGAGATCTGTCCTCCTCTTCAATGATCTATTCTTGTCTACATTTAGATCTGACGACCCTCGTTCTTTCGAGAATTTTGAATGGGATCCAACGATCAACAACGCTTCTCCTCCAAGCTTACACATCCTTCTTACTTGGAAGAATTTCGACTCTGCACTAATTCCTCCTGAGGCTTCGTTGTTCCTGTTTGTCCATCGATGCACACTCTGATCCTGCCATCTTCACTGTTGTACTTGCCAGTGTTTCCTTCGATCATTCGATCTTCCTGAACTTATCTTCTATTTGCCTGTTGATCATCGGTGTTGTACTCAAGCCATCATTACTGCTGTACTTTCCATCAATGACAAGCTTACGCTTCCTGTAAAACATTTGCCAACACACACTTGTAACCAGATGTCCTTCTTATGAGTTACACCTGTGCAAACAAACACTAGGCGTGAACCCTTACCCATGTGACCAACTAATCCGACCACAACCTTTATCCGAAAAGGTATTTCACTAATCGTGATTTCGGGGGTATTGACGTGATACAACCCCAACACTCCACAACCCCGAAACCCCGAAACCCGATTTGGGACCTCTCCCCAGGACTATATTTGATGGTCCTCTGCCTTCTCCTCGATTGACGACCACGATCGCGTCGCCACTTCACGTTTCGCGATATCGAGATTATTTGTGTAATGCAAGCCCAATGCTCCAACTCTCGACTTCTGAAATGCCGAGATTTGAACTCAAGAAATTAACGACTCCCATTGATCTAGATCCAACGGATATTATTCCTCCTAGGCTTGTGAGTGCTGGAAGGTTATCAGCCTTATCCTTCCCGCTGATCTACTAGATCCAACGGCTCATGGAATTTTGGTATTGCTCCCTCTGAGAAGTTCCACCGTCCGTTCAGATTTTCAATGGCTCAAATCCAAAGGAATTGGCGTTAATTATTCTGGGGTCAACCTCTATGAGGCGACTTAGATATTCTTCTTTTCTTCGAATCCCTCGAAATCTCTATCCCTTCTGAGCTTGGATTTTACTGTAAACTCAAGAATTCCAAGGGTTCTTTGCGCGCACTCGTTGTGGCACTCACGATAACCTCTGGTTATCTGATGTCTTCCTCTTCTGTTCACTCCTTGCAATAGAAATCCTTCAACCCCTCACTTGGGTTGGAAAAGTATAAGACTTCGACCTACCTGCGCACTTCTTGCACGAATCTATGTTATACTCTCACTTCTGCTGGCACGAGAACAGTGATATCTCTCCTGAGCTTGTCTGAGGTAAACTCAGAACCTGTCAATGCACACTCTGCGGACTTTCACTGCACTCCTTGCAAGAATTCTCAGGACGAGAAACAATTGAAACTCATTCTCTCCCTCTCAAAGACTTCATACATTTAATCATGAAATCATACATACACACAACATTGAAACAAATGTATAACAGAGATTGGAATTAACTGTAAACATACCATTAAATAGATGTAAACATAATTCATAACACCATGAAATTTGGATCAAGCTTCCTTATATTAATCCAAGTGCATGTATACACGGGTTCTATAGAATCAATCATCTACTTATGCACTCTTCTGCAATCTCTATTCTTCTATTCTCTTTCTCCACAACTCTCTAATTATTACAATGAGAATAAGGATAATAATACAATACAATACATGCGAGGGAGATTTCTAGAGTTTTCCCTCTTACACTCTAAGCTATCTAATCGAAATAAAAGCCTACATTTATTTTACATTTAATACAATAAATGCCTCCAACCAACAGATGAGAGCTACGCTCAAGATATGTGTTACAATCCCAGAAACATTTAAGGGAAATTACGTCCCTCTAGCTATTACATTAATGTTTCATCCTTTCAAATTCAAAATGCCTTCAAAACGTGCGTTGGTGCATATCTAGCTGTCCTCCTCTTTTGCGTGCTTTGCTGGCTTGCTTATGATGTTCCTGCATCATGCTTCATTCCAAGACTAAGCATATACCGATAAAGTATCATTTTCTCAAAGAGCAGGTTACAAATAGAGTTGTTCAGCTGAATTATATTCCATCCAAAGATCAGATTGCTGATATCTTCACTAAACTACTTGCAACAACTCAGTTTGAGTATCTCCGCCATAAGTTGGGCGTGACCCTATTATCTAGTTAAAATAGACTATCTAATCAGGGGGAGTATGTGTTGGTCGAATATCTGATACCTCCGAAAAGTACTGCAACAACTCAGGGGGAACATGTTTTTCTTTGACATTGATGTCAAAGGGGGAGAAAAGGTGTGGTTTAGATGCCACAGTTGGAGGTCTAAGCAAAATAGTGCATCCTTTCAGGGTTGCCATCAATTGCAAAGGGGGGGATTGTTGGCATTTTTACAGGAAGTGTGTGCTTGTCATTGATGGAAAGAACAAAAACAATGATGGCAAAAAGGAACAACATAAGCTTAGGAGGAGAAGCGAACAATATGCAGATATCAAAGCTCAGAAGGGCAAAACAATTGAGAATTCGATCGCCTGAATATCCGTCAGCTGTCAGATAAAATTAAGTAAAGGATAGGATAAACGAGGCACAAGGTTTGAGAATTCGATTATCCGAATCTCCATCAGCCGTTAGATCAAATTAAGTGGAATGATAGGATAAGAAAAGATGGAGGGCCATTGGATTTAACACCAAGGCAAAACAACATCGCAGACAGATCAAGCTGTCAATCTAAGATCATGATCAATGAACAACATTTGTTTCGGGTCTAAAGATGTGAGGAGGTTATGCTTCGAAAAATCTTACTTTAAGAATTTCAAGTTGAGAACTGAAATACCCGAAGCTCAGAGAGCCAAAGAGCCAGAGTAAATTTCAACTGTCAGATCCAGAGGGATACGTGGCGATGGATTGTGAGCTCCGGAGAAATCACTTCGAGAATTTTAAGTTTGAGATTTGAAATTCCCGAAGCCCAGAGAGCCGAAGAGCCAAAGTAAATCTCGATCGTCCGATCATCCGAAATAGATCTCAGTCATCATATCGTCCAGAGTAAATCTCAAGCGTCGGATCGTCCAAAGTAGATCTAGGCCGTCTGATCTAGAAGAGACGTGGCATAAATCTGTGGACTCTGGGTAAAGACCCGAAATAAGCCTCAACCGTCTGATTCAAGGACATGTGGCAGACCTCGTCAGCAAGGACATGTGGCAGACCATGTCAGCAAGGACATGTGGCAAACCACGTTAGCAAGGACATGTGGCAGACCATGTCAGCGAGTGACACGTGGAAACCACTCGACCCATGCCAGGTCAACATGTGACGTGTGTAATGTTATGTCACTCTGGGAGATTTACTTCGGGAGTTTCACCACCAACAAATGAAAAAAGCTCCTAAGTCTTGAAGGCCGAAGTTGTGAAGGGTCGAAATGCTGAAGTCGCGAAGAGACGAAGTGCTGAAGTCGTGAAGGGCCAAATTGCTGAAGGGCCGAAGAGCCAAAGTCGCGAAGAGCCAAAGGGTCGAAATGACAAAGGGCCGAAGTGACAAAGGGTCGAAGAGTCGAAGTCATGAGGGACAGAGTCCCGAACTCTCGAAGGCTGAAGTCCCAAAGTGAATGAGGACCATTTATTTTAGGAGGACACGTGGCAAGAATCTGTGGACTCCAGCTAAAATCATTTCGGGAGAGCGTGAAGGTTGAGAATTGAAATCGTCGAAGCCTGGAATAGTGAAGAAGATCTCGACCGTTGAATCGAGTAAGGGGCTGCATAACCGTTGATCTAGTTGAAAGGTCAAATTCCCAAAGTAGAGGCAGAGATGTCGATTGAGAAGAACATGTGTCCGTAGATCATTGACTTCGGAAGATTGGCGTACGGAGAAAAGTAGGGTTTGAGATTTGAAACTTCTGAAGCCCGGATCATGAAGTAAATCACAACCGTTGATTTAGGAAGGTTAGATTTGATCGATAGAACTTGAAAGGATAGATCTGAACCGTCAGTTCAGGAACACCAACAATATCGTGAGATCGACGGTCCTGTCGCATTATGAGGATTGAAGGTGTGCGAACTTTAAAATGTTGAAGGCGGGCCGCAATCAAAACCACAGTTTTGGAGAAAGCATATGTGGAGATCTATAGTGAATTGCGGGGCGAAAAGAGGATTGATCTCAAACCATCTTTGGCCGCGCCTGCAATTGCATGGTCACATGATATCATCGCCCAAGGTCACATCAACGGAAGATAGGGGAAGGAGCTAGCGCTGCTAGGCTCCACATCGAATGTTACACATTGAAAAATAAAAAACATTTGCGTGTATAATCCAACGATGCTGATCAAAATGAATTTGATCGAAGGGTTACTATTTTATCTTGTGATTTCTTGATCAATTACGATTCAATTACACTAACCAAATCATTGTTCTTGAGTGGTTGAATCATTATTCCTGAGCGTTGGAATCATGATTCCTGAGCGTTTTTGAGATTCTCAACTTGAGCGTTGGAGATGCAGAGTGTAACGGATGATGAGAGCAGGAATACAAGAAAAATGTCGTGACAGAGAGAGGTTGTTGTTTCCTTGTAAAAAGTAGTCGAACTATAAGCAATGCATATCACAACATGAACTGAGGGAGAAAATGGAGAGATGAATAACATAAGCTGGACAGAGCATAAATGGTGAAAACAACAGACTGTACGATAACTTAAGCGTAAGAATATCCGAGCAGGAAGACACTGATGCAAGCATAACAGAGTAGTGTAGAAGAACAGTGATGAGATTGGTAAGCCATTGATAAATATTGTATCACTGTAATAAATATCAACAAGCAAAGATTTATATTTTAGGGTGGTAGGGTGGTGCTAGGGAGGAATGTTTTCCTCAAAGTTTCAAGTGGGTGCTTGAACACATGGAGTTATAGCTTCCATCTGGTTGCAGCTAGAAAAACCAGGGTGGTAGGGTGGTGTAAGGGAGAACCATTGTTCTCTATTATGCAGGTTGGTGCCTGTGTGACTGGAAGTTGGTGCTTCCATCCAGTTGGTGGTGGAACACTCAGGGAGTTTGTGCTTCCTTCTAGTGGGTGCTAGAGAAACCAGAGAGTTGGTGCTCTCAACAAGTTGCAGCTTGTTAAAGAAGAGGTTGTAGCCTCATTTTGAGTTAGTGCTCAAAGATTGATGATGTAAAAAACTTAAAAGACTGCCCATCATTCTAAGAAGAAGAGGTTTTCTCCCTTTATGGGTTTCCTCATGAATATCTGTCTCTGTGCATATCATATGTGTGATTGATATTTATTATTTTTGTTGTTCATGACTTGCATAATCTTGATGATCACTTGGAGAACATTAATAATATTTCAATAGGCATAAAATTGTTTAAGCACAGTAACAACCGATTCACCCCCCCCTCTCAGTTGTCTTAGTATTTCCAACAATAGGGCCTTAGGAGCATTAAAAATTGTGCGTACATATTTCTGATCCACATCCAAGCTACTTTTGGTCTCCTTTCACACTTCCACTAGAATATCCTTCACTATTCCTGCTTATGGTTCTTGGGATTTAGCTCTGCATGCAATTTCCAACATTTTTCTTTATTGTGACCATAAATGTTGCAATGGACACAATGTTTGTTAGGGTCCTTGCACACACGTGTAGTGGTGGAAATGTTGTTATTTTTCTCTTTCTCCTTTTGATTCTCTCCCTATTTGAAGATCCATATTGGTATGACTACTTCAGACCCATTGGTTGCCCCTTCTTCTTGTTAAATTCAATGTATCGAGTCTACACACATGCCTCATATATGGATTTGGACTTGAATAACATAACTTACCTCATTATGTCACTATGAATACCAACCAGGTACTTGATGACCACGTTTAGGTTCTTGGGATTTATCCCCAACTAAATGGCTTGATTTTGAAACTTTGTAGTGTACTCTTGTACATTTGTCATTTCTATTGTCAATAATAGTGCCATTGATTCCTCTATTCCTCTTCATAACCAATATGGGAAAATTGGGACTTGAAGGGGTATTTGAATATCTCCCACTTGGTCATTGGTGGGCTCCCCCTTGCCTAAGATCCTTAGTGTGGATTTCCTACCAATTTTGTGCATGGACTTCTAAATTGAGTATGGAATCAAAATCCATTTTTCACTCCTCTCATACAATATAGAAACTGAAATAGACTTCTAATTGATGTAACTAATTATTCCACTTCATTGTTTTTACCTCTGCTTCATAGGGATTGATCTCTATGTTCATTTTCTCTTTAAACAAGTGTTGAGAAGATTGGGTACTAGAGCTCCCTCTTTAGAGCTTTGGTTCTTCCTTCTTCCTCAATTCTTCATGATAATATGGGTTCTCATGAGATTCATGTTGCTTTGAAAAGGGGTTGATATTTTTTCTCGAGAGCGACCATGAGTAAGGCCATACTCCTGGAAACATTAACTACATGAGATTCCAACATTATATATATTCTTTTTTCCTTCATCAATGGGTCCCTTTTGGTGCTTGTCTTCTATTTTTTAAGATTGCAACTGCTTTTTAACCCTTCTGGTGTCAATCTTGAGATCCACATGATACAACTCTCTCATAGATTTCAATTTTTTGAGATCAATAAGCATATAACGCACTCAAACCACACAAATTCCCAAATAAACTCGCTTTGATAACAATTTGATATGCAAACCACCTTGGATATCCCAATAGTTAACTCACCAAAATAAATATTTAATGCATTGTCTATGGTGAGATTATGTTGAACTATTATTTTTGCATGTTTAATTATAAAAAATGAAATAAAACACACCAACTAGATTCTTTAACTACAATGACATAAAAATAGAACTACAATATCGAAGACAGACACATTATAACTCAAAATCTACCATAGAAACCTGATATGAGAAAACTAGAAAGAAATGAAGGATTGTGCCTTTTGTCTTCTTGTATTATGGAGATTAAAATACATATTACAAATTTTTGCAAGCATGTTATGAAGCTATGATAAAATATCATCTTCTACATCCCCCTACAATATTATTTTCTCTCTCTACTCTGTTAGTATCTCCTCCATGCTCACTGTGCATACTATGGTACAACAACGACAACTAAAAAAAGTGAACTCATTTCCCCAAGCTCAAATTTTTCTCCCTTACATCCACAAAATTATCTATCGTATTTCCAATATCCAAACTAATAAGAATATAAAAAATCTATTCAATCTTCACAAAATCCTTAAGCAATTATTTAGAATCATTAAATATTAATATGACCCTTTGCTCTCCCATTGCATTTACTGAATTCTCATTCTTGAAGCAAATCCTACATCTTCGAAACTAGTAGGACTATCCAAACTCATCTAAAAAACATACCATTCACACCTTTCATAACCGATCATTTCCATAACACCAAACACCTCATATGTTTCAATAACACCAAAATCCTACCATCTGTCCCCCATTACTCATCATGCATATTAGGGAAGCCATAGAAATTGAAAAGCAACCTAAAAACTTTAATCATGAAGATGATTCCAAGATTAACGAATTGGAATCTAATTATCCATCATCTTTAACATTAAATCATTCTTCGTTCTCCCCTTAACACACAAACCTCCCTGCCCAATTGACCACCACCCTTTCCCTCTATTGTAATCTAGGGGTTTGTATGCAAATGTTACTAGTAGTCCTTCACATAGAGAAATATACAAAAATAAACTAATATATAATCACACAGATAGAGAAGAGAAGGAAGAGAATACAAAGTAATGGGTAGACCAACGGTAAGCACTTTATTAAGATGTCAACAATAATTGATAAACCAACTTCTTTGTTACATGGATGCACATATTTATACTCATGATTTCATTACAAGGTAGTTATAATTGTCTAACAACCTCAGTCAGTCAACCGACTTATAGGCTCGACTACATTCTTAGTTGACTATCCTTTTAATCTAGTTGACCGTCAGGTCTAGTTAACAGGGTCGACTAGCCCCCCCAACATATCCCCCACACTGAATTCCTTCTTCGTCCCAAAGAAGAGGGAGATTTATATTTTAAAATGAAGAAAGCCCAAATTTTACACAATTTTGAAGAAATACCAACTTTACAAGATGAGTTCATTCAATTTAGTTCCTTCATGATGGCTTGGACAACGAGGACTAAGTGCTTTTAAAATGGATGACTTTGACTGCAAAAAATGTTCTATCACTAGTCTCACTGAGTGCTTTTGATTGCTTTGGGATTCTAATATCTAGAAGAATGATTTAGTCATTCCTCTCACCTATAGGCCCTTGTCGATCTAGATGGCCAACAACTGCAACTCCCATTCCTTGAATCTACTTTGGTGTCAAGTACTAGCCAGTTGGTGCAGAGGTGCCTTTGGTTGAATTGTGCAATATCATGGGTTGGATGTGTTGATTATATGTTGTTGGAAAGAGGTCCTTCTCTCATTTGGAAAACAAGTGAAGCTCTTTAAAATTTAAGACTTTCATGGAAAATTGGTTCCTCTTGGGAGGAATATCCATGCAGATAGATGACTATCATGATCCTCTATTCTGAGCAATTCTCATACAATTTCTCTTTCTTGTAGATGAGTTCCTCCTTCCACCCTTGGGTTCCTTTTATAGAAAAATTGGCACGAATCTCGAGCTATTGGTACAGGGGAAAATGATGACTGCGGCCTAACTTCTATACCTTCTGCTATAGTTTTCGTTCATGTGGTCGACTGTCTTGTCGCGATGTCGACCAACTCGACATGTCCTTGAAAATTTATGTCGACTATTGCGACTGAAAATTGGATTATGGTCTACACCCTATTGGTTGATGCTGTAAAATTTTTAATCATTGACTTAAAAAATAGCCGATCGAATACTAAGAAAGTGGTGCTGTGCTTAATGTTGGTTGATGTTGTAATGGTTCCTTTATTGTCATAGGATGGTCGACCTATTGTTCTGTTTGGGTAGCTTGGTCGACTAGTTCTTGCACAAGTTGGTTGACTTGTTGTTTTACAGACTGGTCGAATTGTTCGTCCATAGGCTAGTTGACTTGTTTGCCCATAGGCTGGTTGACTTGTTCTTTTGTTTTCATTGCTTGATTAACTGGTTCTTCCATAATAACTTTTAGCCTTGTATTAAGTGACACTCTGTCAAATGTTTTAGAACCTTTTGTCTATTAGTTCCCTTCTGACCCATTTGAGCTCTCAACTTCTATTGCTTGTGTGGATGGTCTTGGGGATGTAAAATTTGACTCATATGTACTTGGACTGAAAAATTGGAAGCTTGGCCTTCAAGGAGAAGTTGGTGCACAATGCATTCAAGGCATTGATTGCTGCTAGATTTGTCTGAAGGAAGTTTGATGGATATGAGGTGCCAATTTTTGAAAATATTGTTTGAAAGTATGCCATTCATGAATTGAGTACCGTGCTTGTGCCTTGAGCAACTTTATTTGGTTCAAGTAGTCAAGTTTGTCTACCAATGAGTTATTCTGTACTTATGTTGAGTCTAGATTAATTTTTTTCTCCATAACCTACACTTGGTTTATGACTTGGTTTAAGTGTTTTGTAGCATTTCTAGCTTCCAATTGTGCTTTCTTTCCTTCCCTAGCTTGCTAGATCAATTGTGCTTTGAATTTATTTTCTTCTTCAATATGTACTGAAAGTTCCTTATGTGCTCGAGGGTCGGTTGTTACATCCCTTTTGCTTGTCAGATCTTCCAATAGTGTTTTCTACACCTTTACTTTACAATACATTGTGGTAAAGTATGTCGGCAAATTACTCAAAACAATGTTCAAAGTCGTTGCTTGGTCCATGGCCATATCCATGTTTTGTTGTATTTCTTTGAACCTTTGATACTCTACTTGAAAAATTGTTGTTGTTTGGTCAACCTTAAGCTGCTTATTTTCTTCTTGTAGAAGCTCGTTTCATTCTTGCATTTGTTTGTGTTGTTCCTACAACTCTTTGTGATCTTCCTGCATTTTTCTGTTTTCCTCCTTTATTTGATTGTTATCTTGCTTCTCTTGAAGGTTCAAGTCGACCGACTGATGGATCACTTGTTTCATCGAGTCGAGACAGTTGATTTTAGAGTTTCCAGGTCCATTGTGGAGTTTTTCTTGGGTCAGATTGATGCATTTTGTCCATATGGCCTCCTCTTTTTCCTTTTTGGTTGCTAGTTTGTCTACAACCTTTAAAATTTTTCTCCATCTTATTTGAGCTTCCTTTGATACCTCATTGTATAAGTTGAGGATTTGGTTATCTGAGGCACTTGTTGGTTTAAAAATTACTTTTTCTACATTAGTCAGTTCTTTCTCTTATCGGAAGGTCATGTATATCCTTGAATTCTTTGGATTTTCTTGCTAACTTTTCTTTTCAGTGGTCCTTTTATAGAACTTCGATGCTTGAGATGTCAACTTTTGATTCGGTTCTTATGTTGATTTCAATGGTGTTTTCTCTATAGGATTGATTGGGTCGGTTGCTGATGATTAGTTTATTGTTTTGTCTTGTTCCATTGACTGTTGTAGGTTGTTGGTCAACATACTGATTGACCCTTTTTTTGTTTGAAATATATTTGGGTTTTGTTCCTCTTGGTGTTTGACACTCTACTCCTATGTTTTCTTATTTAGTTTCTCCCTAGTCTATTGTTGGTTGATCCGGTCGGTTGCTGGCATATTTATTTTTTGGTCATTCAATGGACCAGTTGACAAGTGTTGTTTTTCTTGGTTTGCATGTTCTAACTATTGACATTTCCTCTTTTTCTTGCTCCAATTGATCTTATTTTATGTTGACTTAACCAGTTTGTTGTGGGACGACTGCTGAATTCAAATTTTCTTGTTGAATTTTTTATGAGTCGTGGAATTTGTTTGTTCGTTGATCGAGCAACGACTTTGTTTCCCTTTTCTATGCTTGATCATCAACCAGTTTGATAGGATTGTCATTCTGTTGTTCTGATTCATGCACCAATGAATCATGATTGATGTGTCTAGATCAACTTATGGATATCTTCAGACTATTGGTGCTTGCTTTTGTCAGTCCATTATTGTTTCTCCTCTTTTTGGTCCTTCTTTGTTTTCTCATATCCCAGATCTAATTATGTGTGATAGGATGACACATATTATTGGTGCTTCTTACCTTTTTGTTTCTCTTTGTCTGGGGTCTCATGTGATGATAATTCTTGATAGATCTTGGTCGGTGATACTGGTAGATTTTCCCGTGTCAATTCGATTAAAGACAACTTGGGTTTATTTTGCTAAGTTCTCGGTCTAGTAACACATGCCTACTTTGATTCACTAGGGCGTGGTGTCTCGTTCTGGCAGTGCTAGACTCTTGTTATTGTTCCTCCTCCCTTTGGTGCTTCCCTTGTCTTGCTTGTCTCTTTGCCCATGCCTCAAGTTTATATTTCAAATCTTTAATGAACATATCCTTTGCTTGATCCATGGCTATTGCATAATATGGTCCCACATATGATCCCATGACCTTCTTGGTTTTGGTCGATTCTCTTCTTGTCGACGTCCCTGTGGTTGCAGTTTCTTTTAACACCTACTAAGCTATATTTTCTTTCTTGATGTTAGAGATTTTAAAGTCGACTGTATTTATGCCTCTTAAGATGTCCTCCTAGTCAACCTCTTTTTCTTCTTCTTGTGTTGGGCCTACTTTCTTCTTTTTTACTAGGGTTCTTTTTTGTGGAGAAGGGGCTAGACTACTTTGGTCGATAAAAATTAGGATGGTAGTATAATGCAACTTCTTTTTATTCTTTGAATTCTCCATCTTTGAGAGGGAGAAAAATTTCATCATTATCAATCAATGATTCTGGTGGAATATGAAATTTGGTATTGGATTGGCGCTCTATTTCCTCAAATATTTGTTTCACAGTTGGTTGGTAAGTGAGTTCCTTGGGTTTCTCAACTGGGTTGTCGGTATACCAGACCTTGTTCATGTCGATATTAAGTTTGATCTGTGTGGTTCCAGGGAGTTCTTGTCAAACTTTTTGGGTGATTCTCCACTTGTGTGATACATTCTTCAAATTTCCGACCCATTGTATGCACATTTGATCGACTGGTAAAGACTCAATTGCTCTTGACTAGTTGTGAGTGAAGCACTGGAAATTATCCATAGTCGGTTGCGAATGTTTTATGAAAGTTGTTTCACCAACGGGACTAACTTGACTCATAGCTAGCCAGATTAATAATGAGGGGAATTTGACGGATTTATCTAAATTATGACACTCCTTACAATTTGTCCAGATTATGTTGGCTAGATGCTCAACCCAATTGTATACTCTTCCACTTTCTGTAATTTTTCCAATTGCCTCCAACATAGTTAATTTCATGTCAGACGCTTGAACCGACTGAGTGAGACATAGAACCACAATGATTCATGCCCACATTTCTTGCTATTCCTTGACTAGATTTTGTTGGAGATATTACACACTCACCTAGGTAATTATTTTCCTAAAATTGATATTCCAATGTTAAGAATGCTTCCTTAGATGAGAATATTCTTTTTATAGAATATTCCCCTACCAAATAAGGTGCTCGTCTTCATTTTAGAGTCAGTTAGAGTCAGTTACACTTAGTTATACCATTGAAAGTCACTCATGCATAGCAACCTTGGTATTATCACCAACAGTTGCATGTGTTTCTCTCACTTCCACACGTGTGACTCAGTTAATTGATGATTGCATGGATCGGTTAAATAGGACTAGGTGGCAGTTCATTCCAGTGTTTGTCGGTGAGTGTCAAGATCTCTCTAGATCACTACTATGGCACATTAGTTACTCATGTAACCTATATATATTGTAAATTATTCACCCTTTGAGAGTGGAATACAAATAATAGGAATTCTTTCATTCTTTTCTCCAATTTTGTCTTCTCTCTTCATCCACCATTGCAAGCTGTGTATTTTTCATTGTTAGTTATATCTTTTGTGCAGGTATCTCAGAAAATCTACATGGTATTAGATCTCACATGCTACTAGCAAGGATTGTCGTCAATACTCTTTTGCAGGTACTAAAGGTGGAATAAAGTAGCATGAAAGATGGAATTTCCTGCATCTGCAATTCTAATGCCATATAACTAATTCGAATGGAAGCCAAGAATTCTACACCAGCTCATGGGTAGAGGCTTGTATCAGATACACATGGAAATGGAATTAGAGCTTGATTCCACTGATGAGAAAAATGACTTTCTCAACAGGCAAGACATGGCTCTCAGATTTATCTGCATATCCATTTCTCCTGAACTACAGTATCATGTAGAGGATGAATCAATATAAACTCCAAAAGAACTATGGACCAAATTAGAGGTTCTATTATGGAATAAATAATATTATGAAGATTGCATGCAGGATATTGAAAAGATAGAAACACAAGAAAATCCATCAGAAGATCAAGCCTCTCATTCTGAAGAGCCTTCTACACAAATATCCGCACAACTTTTGGTTCCGTTAATTGAATATGATGTCTACTCCATTTCATATATGTTTTCTAAATCACATACATAAGATATCATCCATATATATTAGGAGTCACATGCAGACACTTTTTCATGTGCCATTCATGCATCCGAGGAGCCACATGTAGAGACTCCCATGCAGGCATCTCAGGAGCCAAAAAGCGGGCCACACACATCAGATTCAATTATGACATTTTATGAGAAAATTTGAAAAAACAAATTGAATATTTGAATTCCTCTTGGAAAATACCAATTTAAAAAAAAAATCATCGGAAACGGAGTCCGGAAAGTGAAGTTATGAGCATTTTAAAATCAACAAAATTTCAACATTTTTTTCTGGAAATGGCCGCACGATTTTCAAAGTTTCATCCAAACTTCACATGGATTTGGATCTTCTTCTTTACAATAAGAGAAGGTGGATATTGTTAATGTTTATTCCATTATTATAGTTCTTTGCATTTCATAAGATAAGAGCATAATAAGAACAAGATCACTGAGAAATACACATTCACAAGAGACACGACATTTATCCTGGGAAACCCTCTAGGGGAA
>JZKD02S0304915.1:174866-219877 GCA_000966675.3 Picea glauca | reverse complement strand
TGCATAATATGGTCCCACATATGATCCCATGACCTTCTTGGTTTTGGTCGATTCTCTTCTTGTCGACGTCCCTGTGGTTGCAGTTTCTTTTAACACCTACTAAGCTATATTTTCTAATTTTTTCTTGGTGTTAGGGATTTTAAAGTCGACTGTATTTATGCCTCTTAAGATGTCCTCCTAGTCGACCTCTTTTTCTTCTTCTTGTGTTGGGCCTACTTTATTCTTTTTTACTAGGGTTCTTTTTTGTGGAGAAGGGGCTAGACTACTTTGGTCGATGATAATTAGGATGGTAGTATAATGCAACTTCTTTTTCTTCTTTGAATTATCCATCTTGGAGAGGGAGAAAAATTTCATCATTATCAACCAATGATTCTGCTGGAATAAGAAATTTGGTATTGGACTAGCGCTCTATTTCCTCAAATATTTGTTTCATAGTTGGTTGGTAAGTGAGTTCCTTGGGTTTCTCAACTGGGTTGTCGGTATACTAGACCTTGTTCGTGTCGATATTAAGTTTGATCTGTGTGGTTCCAGGGAGTTCTTGTCAAACTTTCTGGGTGATTCTCCACTTGTGTGATACATTCTTCAAATTTCCGACCCATTGTATGCACATTTTATCGACTGGTAAGGACTCAGTTGCTCTTGACTAGTTGTGAGTGAAGCACTGGAAATTATTCATAGTCGGTTGCAAATGTTTTGTGAAAGTTGTTTCACCAATGGGGCTAACTTGACTCATAGCTAGCCAGATTAATAATGAGGGGAATTTGATGGATTTATCTAAATTATGACAGTCCTTACAATTTGTCTAGATTATGTCGGCTAGATGCTCAACCCAATTGCATACTCTTCCACTTTCTGTAATTTTTCCAATTGCCTCCAACATAGTTAATTTCATGTCAGACGCTTGACCCAACTGAGTGAGACATAGAACCACAATGATTCATGACCACATTTCTTGCTATTCCTTGACTAGATTTTGTTGGAGATATTACACACTCACCTAGCTAATTATTTTCCTAAAATTGATATTCCAATGTTAAGAATGCTTCTTTAGATGAGAATATTCTTTCTATAGAATATTCCCCTACAAAATAGGGTGCTCGTCTTCATTTTAGAGTCAGTTAGAGTCATTTACACTTAGTTATACTATTGGAAGTCACTCATGCATAGAAACCTTGGTATTATCACCAACAATTTCATGTGTTTCTCTCACTTCCACACGTGTGACTCAGTTAATTGATGATTGCATGGATCATTTAAATAGGACTAGGTGGCAGTTCATTCCAGTGTCTGTCGGTGAGTGTCAAGATCTCTCTAGCTCACTACTATGGCACATTAGTTACTCATGTAGCCTATATATAGTGTAACTTATTCACCCTTTGAGTGTGGAATACAAATAGTAGGAATTCTTTCATTCTTTTCTCCAATTTTGTCTTCTCTCTTCATCCACCATTGCAAGATGTGTATGTTTCATTGTTAGCTATATCTTTTGTGTAGGTATCTCAGAAACTCTACATGGTATTAGAGCTCACATGCTACTAGCAAGGATCGTCATCAATACTCTTTTGCAGGTATTGAAGGTGGAACAAAGTAGCATGAAAGATGGAATTTCCTGCATCTACAATTCTAATGCCATATAACTAATTCGAATGGAAGCCAAGAATTCTACACCAACTTAGGGGTAGAGGCTTGTATCGGATAAACATGACAATGGAATTAGAGCTTGATTCCGTTGATGAGAAAAATGAATTTCTCAACAGACAAGACACGACTCTAAGATTTATCTGCATATCCATTTCTCATGAACTACAGTATCGTGTAGAGGATGAATCAATATAAACTCCAAAAGAACTATGGACCAAATTGGAGGTTATATTATGGAATAAAGAATATTACGAAGATTGCATGCAGGATATTGAAAAGATAGAGACATAAGAAAATCCATCAGAAGATCAAGCCTCTCATTCTGAAGAGCCTTCTACACAAATATCTGCACAACTTTTGGTTCCGTTAATTGAAGATGATGTCTACTCCATTTCATATATGTTTTCTGAATCACATACATAATATATCATCCACATATATTAGGATCCACATGCAGACACTTTTTCATGTGCCATTCATGCATCCGAGGAGCCACATGTAGAGACTCCCATGCATGCATCTCAGGAGCCAAAAAGGGGGCCACACACATTAGATTCAATTATGACAATTTATGAGCAAAATTTGAAAAAACAAATTGAATATTTGAATTCCTCTTGGAAAAATACCAAATGTAAAAAAAAAATCATCGGAAACAGAGTCCAGAGAGTGAAGTTATGAGCATTTTAAAATCAACAAAATTTCAACATTTTTTCTGGAAATGGCCGCACGATTTTCAAATTTTCATCCAAACTTCACATGGATTTGGATCTTCTTATTTAGAATAAGAGATGGTGGATATATGTGGACATATCACTGGTGCATCTACTTCATCAGATCCGTATAGACATCTACCTCTTAACCAAAATATTCACTGAGCATAAGCTTGCACATTTGCAAGGTCTCCTTGAAGTGAAGGACACAATTGCTTAGCAACTTCCCTTTTTTAATATTTTGATGCATTGTACTTTGAGGGGGGCGGGGGGTTTCCCATGAGGTTTTCCCTCTTTCCTCTCTCTTTTTAGTGTTTCATTCTTAGATTCATTGTACAATGGGTACCTAACATGGCCTCTGTTTCCAGGACCGATCATCACTTACACCCTAGTAATGTTCATGGGGGTGTTGGAGATATTACACACTCACCTAGGTAATTATTTTCCTAAAGTTGATATTCCAATATTGAGAACGCTTCCTTAGATGAGAAAATTCTCTCTATATAATATTCCCCTACAAAATAAGGTGCTCCTCTTCAATTTACAATAAGTTACACTCAATTACATTTAGTTAGACTATTGGAAGTCACTCATGCATGGAAACCTCAGTTTTATCACCAATAGTTGAATGTGTTTCTCTCACTTGCACACGTGTGACTCAATTAATTGATGATTGCATGGATCAATTAACTAGGACTAGGTGGCAATTCACTCCAATGTCTATCGGTGAGTGTCAAGATCTCTCTAGATCACTACTATGGCACATTAGTTACTCATGTACCCTATATTTATTGTAAATTATTCACCCTTTGAGTGTGGAATACAAATAATAGGAATTATTTTATTCTTTTCTCCAATTTTATCTTCTCTCTTCATCCACCATTGCAAGCTATGTATGTTTCATTGTTAGCTAGATAATTTGTGCATGTATCTTAGAAACTCCATAGATTTATTAGCAACCACTTGGATTTTTTTGCCGAGGTTGACCCAGTGATATTTTCCATCCAATACACTCGCATATGTAGACTTAGGTACTTTTCAACTTTGTGGGGCAATACTCCAATGATTCAATATATGATTCTGACTATGAATCGTAGTGGTTTCTCTAGCCACATGATTCCATCATGGTATCAACTTATAATAAACTATACAACCTCTTCTTTCCATCCACCAAAGTCCGCAATCTATGGTGCACCCAAGTAATCTCTGATGTGGGTTCTATCCATAACTTGGGTTTCCTTTTTCCCATTTTCTTGCTAGCAGTCATCAACTTGTAAAATTCTACCAGTGCTTATCCCATAACATTTCTTCTATTTTTTCTTTCTTTATTTTTTGCATTATCACTTTGAGCTCCGTGATCGTCACTTTGTTAAATTTGTTCTTTGTTCGTGGCTCTACTAGGGTTTCATTAGTATGGACCTGGCCCCTCATCCTTGACATTGTTTGGCTGATGGTATGGTCGACAGGTTTCTCACTAATTGCAGGCACAATGGTCGATAAATATCATTCTTGTTCTTCACACTAGTCACTTAATCGCTTGGGAGTGAAAATAAAAGTGTTATGTTTACCCAATGCATCCCTATTTATAGATTTTTTTTGCACTAGAGAGTCATGTTAATGTATTTGGGCATTTATTGTAGTCATTAATACTATTTTTTGTAGGAGGTGTGTGGGGTCGATGGATGTGTGGTGATCGATTGGGTCTGGGTGGTTGATGATTGAGTCAGGTTGTATGTGTTGGTCGATCGTGTCAATTCAGTCGGTTTCTTTCCTTTGGTTGAGTGGGTGATGCTAGTTGATTCTATTATCTTGGTTGAGTTGACCAACCCGATCGGTTTTGTAGACTCAGTGAGTTTTTTTTTCTCAGATGACTTCATGAATGCATTCAATTCTCCTTGGTTGGTCGAGATGGTCGAATTTGTCAATTTTCTTTTGAAGATTGATTTGATCATTTTGGTTAGACTAGACTGTTTGGTTGAACATCTTGTAATGGTTGATCTTAATTTTGTCATTTTTTATGACTTTATCGCTTGATTAGATGCCTCAATCACTTGATTTTTCTAAGTATCGCTTGCTCGAATGCTTCCTTGCTCACTTATACAAAAATTGACAAATATCTTGTCCATGGAAGTGTGATTGTTTCTTTAGTGTTGCTAACTATTCTGTTGACTGATCCTGACTGGTTTGTTGTGATTGACTAACTTTCTGGTAGGATGATTGCTTGCCCATATTCTTTGACCTGCATAGTTTGATTGCTAGAAATTATTGATGGTCAAGGTCGACTATGATTTCCTTAAGTATATGGCCGCCTTTAGATAGTTTTGTACCTAATTCTACATAACCAACCATTTTATTGTTTTTTCTAGTATTTTTCCATTCTTATTTTTCTTTTCTTTTTTTCCTCTCTCTCTCTCTCAAACTTCATTTATCCTGTAACTAGGGTCCCACATGTGGTTTTCGACTTAGTCGATGTCTATTGGTGCCTCCAAGGAGGTTTTCACCAATAGACATCTTGTTGCCGTTATGTATTATATTTATTCAAATGGGCCCCATTGACAACCTTGTCAAATAGGTGCCCCTACAAAGTTTGTAATTGAACTGCACCAGTTATTCGAATGTCTTCAATTATAAAAGGAACCAACCATGTAGTTTATAACTTTCATGGCTTCCCTTTGGTTCAACTCCCATAGAGTAAGACCAAATCTCCTTGTTTGATATTTTTTATTTTTATGTGTTGGTCATGCCAAGCCTTTTATTGTTGTTTCTGAATCTCTCGATGATGGAGTGCAATTAATTGTTCTTATTCTAACTTGTTTAATTCATAGAAGCGTTCTTGTGTGCCTATAGTAAGATCATATCTGAGGATAGTTGACACCCTTTCTGCATTTGTCCAGAAGAATAGGGGAACTACAACTTCCCATCCATATACTAATTTGAAG
The DNA here is from genome assembly GCA_000966675.3 of Picea glauca. Classification (NCBI taxonomy): domain Eukaryota; kingdom Viridiplantae; phylum Streptophyta; class Pinopsida; order Pinales; family Pinaceae; genus Picea; species Picea glauca. Next base: position 214,587 of record JZKD02S0304915.1, on the reverse strand, counting down.
GGTGTATGTTTGGTTGATCTCTTATATTCAATCCTATAGGCACATAATACTGTTGGAACCTTATCATCCCCATTGTCTCAGTCTACTCCATAATTTTTTTTAAGCCTTTATGCAGAGTTTTATTGAAGGAATTTCCCACCCCATTTGCTTGTGGATGATAAGCACATGTTTTTCTATGATTAATAATACATTTTTGCAACAATACTTTAATTGTTCCACTAAAAACATTTGTACCTTAGTCACTAATGATAGTTAAAGGATATCCAAATCTTGTGACAATATTTTCATAGATGAACTTGGTTGCAATTTCCTTTGTACATGACTTGACTGATTCTGCCTCAACCCATTTTTTCAAATATTCAATCATTGTGATTATATATTTATCTCTCATCCATCTGTCTCTTGGAAGGAATGGGACGACAAATTTTATTTCCCATATCTCAAACGGTAAACACAGGTTTAGTGAGTGAAGGGTCATACCATCTTTCCATAATGATCGACCCATCCATTGGAAAATATTGAATTTTTAAAATTTTGACTGACAATATTTGTGTAAAGTCGGTCACCAAGGTCCAATCTGAAGAATATTCCTTCCAGTCATGTTTGCTTGATAATGACCACCTGTGGGAATAACACGTGCTTAATCCATTATTCCTTCACGTTCATGCTTAAGAGAACATCTTCTTAGTACATTGTCGGGTCCCAATTTGTATAAAAACACGTTCATTAGTGTGAATGGGGAAACTTTCATTGCCGAGACTTTTTTCTTTATTTATGTAGGTTCTTTAGGTGCCTTATCCTCCTCTAAAAATTGGACTATGTCTGCTAATTCCATAGGGGTGGCCACCACTCGAAACAGACAAGCATCTTGTAATTCGCCATCAATCCCTATTGTGGTCTTCACCTTTTTCAAGTCGATATAGGTGATCAGATCTGACATTTGTTTCCCCAGTCTGACAATTATGTCGAATTGAAATTCTTGAAATAATAATAGACATCAACATACTCTTCCTTGATGCACTGACTTGTTTACTAAATATTTTAAATCCTGGTGGTCAATATAGAATGCAAATGGATTTGCCAATAGATAGTGATGGAACTTCTGGAGAGAAAATATCATCACAAATCCCTCTCTCTCCATGATCGAATAATTATGTTCTGTGCTACTCATCTTCCGATGTGTATATGCCTTCGAATGATTGATCGTGACATCACTGGGTTGTGCCAGTACTGCTCTGAATGCCACATTTGATGCATCTAAATGAACATGAAACCTATTTAACTAGTCGAGAAACCTTAATATGGGTGCTTCTACCAATTTTCTTCGTAACCCTTCAAATGATTCATTGCACTCTTGACTCCAAATAAATTCAACATCTTTTCTAAGTAGCTTTTCAATGGGAAAAATGATGTCAAAATAATGCCTTACGAATTTTCTGTAGTATTGAGTGCGCCCCAAGAATATTTTGATCAATTTTTGATTTACTGTGGGTTTCAAGTCGAGGATGGCCTTATTTTTTCCATGTCTACTTTGATCCCATCCTTGCATACAACATGACCCAACAAGATTCCAATAGGTATGGAGAATATGATTTTTTTTAAGTTTAAGGAAAGGTGGATCCGTCCACACCTTCCTAGCATCATTCAAGCCATTGGACATTCTCTTTAAGAATATTGTAAACAGTCAAATAATCGAAGTACACAACCATCATATTCTAAATGTATTCTTGAAATGATTTCACCACAATTCTTGAAAATATTACTGGTGCATTTGTCAGTCCAAAGGGCATAAGTTTGTATGTAAAGGAGCCAAACTATGAGAAAAAAAATGTTTTTTCTTGGTCTTCTTCAGTCATGTGTACTTGGTTATACCCTGGAAAATTCGTTGGTAAATGAGTAGCACCCATGCAATGCCACTTCATTAATTATTTCGTCAGCAAATGGTGTTGGGAACAAGTCTGTAACTGTCATCTTATTCATTCCTAGGAAGTCGATAGATGTTCTTAATTTTTTTGGATCACGCTTCTTTGGCCATATGATCATATGACTGACCCATTGAGTTTTTTCGATCGGATAGATGATTCCATCAATCATCGTCTCTTCAATTTCCTTCTGAACAATTAGTTTATACTTATGTGCCAATTTATAGGGACATTTTTTAATGGGTTTAGCCCCTTGTATGAGGTCAATTTTCATCTCCCCCATATCTTTTATGAGTCCTTTTAGATATTTGTAGTCTTAGGAAAATATGTCTTGATATTATCTTAGTAGGTCGACTATCTATGCTGTTTTTTTTTTCTATCCAATAGTTGCCTATTTGGGCCATTTTTGGTCGACCATCAGTCGATATGTCAACTTCTTGAATTTTTAGTTCCTCGTCCATCCATTCGAGGGGATTTGATTCATCAAGTTTATGTTCCCCTTCTTTCACTTCAGTGTAGGTAGTATGAAAGTCTAGATTTTCTAGATTTTCTTTATTTTGTTCCTTGGATACTTTCAGAATGATCGTTACATGTTGGTTTTCTTAAGGGTGGTTCCTCTTCCATCTAAAGCTCTATCTAGGAAAACTTACATTTTCCATATGTTTCGACGAACTATTTGATTTTCTTGTTGGTGGCTCAACACAAAATTGCAATTCAAAGTTAACCCCATGTTGAATTGCGCTTTTCCTCTTTTGCTAACTTCTGCAGAATTTGTTTTTTCAATGAAATTTCTAACTCTTGAACTACTTGAATTAATTGTGCTTCTTCTGGCCTAAACTCAATATCTTTAATAATTTTTTCTTTAAGTTCGACCCACGAGAAAGTTTCACCCCATGCTTCCTCTATTTTATACCATTTATAAGGTATGTAATCTAATGTACTTGGAAACATGTGGGGCCACACTCTTTCATCTCTATAGCCAATTCTTTTTTGTTCATTCTAACATTGATGAATATCGGCTATAGGGTCGAAGCTGAGATCAAGCTTTGGTATGTCGGTTGCTACAGATAACTTTTTGATTCGAAATATTTCCACAAAATATGTTGTTGTAGTTGCCCATTCCTACTATCTTGGAGCGTGTGTTTCCCACCAACGAGATTCCTGGACAATGAAATATTGTACACAATTTTTCATTCCGTGCTCTCCAACCATTTTTGATACCTCATCGACATGGGCCGATGGGGAGTCTCTCTCTTTGAATCTTATTGGAACCACTAGTCCTAAATTTAGGTTAGTAGGTACTAAGGTCAACATTTATTTGATCTTCTTTTTCGTACAAAATAGGTACCGCTTTAATTCAAAAACATGAGTGAAATTGATGGATTGGTATGGCCTCGATCGATCAATATTCCTACGACTTCCACTCATAGTTTTCCATTTTCCATTCATATGAACCAATATCTGAGTTTTGGATGACCGACAAGGGCGAGCCTTGTAAAATTTTTCTTGAGGCATTAGGTTCCATGTTGTCTTTATCCTCCTACATGATATGGAACAATTTCTTGGATTTTTCATCCACATCCCAAGCTTCTACCCATGGCTTGTCTTCCTTCGGGTCTAGAGGAATTACAATTTTTCGATCATTTCTCACGAGTTTAATTCTATCCCTCTCCAGAGAGATAGTTTCCTTCATTCTCTTCCCCAAGGGTGCCCAACCAATGCTGGGTATGCAGGGATGCCTTTGACTAGGCCGATTACTTTGAAGTCAACCCAAGTTGAGATTCCCATTATGATAGTTTGGATATTCTTCAAGCTCTCAATAGGTTGTATGAACCTTTGGTCTACCAATTTTAGGTAGTTCATTGTGTGTGAAAGTGTCGGTCTTCCTAATTTTATGAATGTTTCACATGGAAGAATATTGACTTGCGATCCAAATTCAACCATGACTTGATGTACCGTGTAGTCATCATTCTAGGTTGACTTGAGGGTCATAATATTTGTTAGATTTTTCTTGTGGAAGCTACCCTAGATTCTTATAAGATCATTAGTCGTATTTATATCCTTTCAATATATTTGAGAGTTCCATAAATTTACCAACCAACTATTTTTCTTTCAAAAGTTGCAAAAATTCTTCTAGGACAATGTCTTTGACAACTATTGCGTTCAGTTGTTTGTCCCCACGAATGATAGATTTATTATACTCATGATTTTTGAAGAAATGTAGTGCCTCACACATTATTTGTTCTTCCTTGTTGAGATTAGGATAGATGTTTACATTTCTTACTTATCGAATTGGTGACTCTTGACACATGTGATTCTCTTGACCCGCTCAAAATCTTATGACCACATGCAAATTATTTGAGTTTAGGACTTCATGTTTTGGCACCATATGTAACAAATTTACAGTTCATTTATTAATTACTTTTTGCAACATTATTTGATATTCTTCCAAAGAATGGTCCCATACTCCACATATATTACAAAACATGAGTTCAGTTCTTTCTTTAAGCGAGCAATTGGGGATTATATGATCATCTTCCCAATAGGTTAAATAATAAGTCCTTCCCCGACTGCGACCTGGTCCACCTCTTCCATACCTTCCATTGTAGCCTCCTCTATAACCTCCATGTCCTTGATAACTACCTGTACCTTGCTATCCATTTCCACCTTGGTAGCCATTTCATTGTCTTTGATTTCCTTGTTCCACATTTTGGTTAGTTTAATGTGTATGATATATTGCATGGATGTTTTTCTTGTTCAAACCATTGAGTTAACACTCTTGAGTTGAGTGGTTAGAATCCTCATAGATAACACACAACTTAGGCTTAGAATTTATTAGATTGTAAAGGAAATCTCTGGTACTGTGGTTTGTTAGAGATTGACATATCTCATAGTAAATTTCTGCATGTACTCGGTGAATGTCAATTTCCCTTTCATGTGCATCACCGTGTTTAAAATAATTCTTTGTGTTATTTAGACAGGTGGAACACCAAAGATAAATTATTTGAATAATCATAATATTTAAGGATTGTTGGAGCATCTAAATCTTTTCCTCCAGTGTTTTCTCCATTGATGTCGAAATCGACGACCAATCATCGTCGATTTCTTTGTGTTGGGACTTTTGGAGTGCTTCCTCACATGACTGGATTTAGTGCATATATAACGATCCTCTAATTTTCTGTAATAATCCATACATGTACCACTGCACCAAGAGTTGTTTATCGATCACATAAGGAATCTAGATGAGCAGATCCTTGAATTTTTTTATCATATTCTCTTACTATTTCTCTTGGTTTTTGTTTTATTTCTTTAATCTTTTGTGTTGCAATATGTTTGACATATTTCACTTTGAAGAAAGAAAGGAAGATTGACTTGATTTCTTCTTTGATTCTTTGTTGATTTTGAGTATAGTTAATGAACCATGTTAATGCTCTTTCCCTTAGGGATGCTCCAAATTGAGCCATTTGTTTATCTTCATTAGTTATGTCGGGGACATCCCAGATATTTTCACAAATGAACCAATGTCTATTGGGATCCCAATGTCCTTCATATGTGGGAATGTGGTTCGACCCAAGTTTGTCTTTAGGAAGAGGAGTGATTTTATTTGTTTGAGTTTGTTGGCTAGTTGTCAGAATTGATTGTATGGTCAATTGTACTCCAAATGGTCCAACAGTCATTTGTGTCGACAATTGTGCTTCGAATGGGACAATCGACTGTGCCAATGACCATGGTTAGACTGAATTGGTTGACTTTTCGACTGCTATTTGGGAATCTTTGCTTTCTTTGTTTTCCTCAACTATTTCACTTGGGATGTTGTTCGTTTGACACACTTTATCTATATACTCGATGAACTAGTTCTCATGAGGGCACGCTGTTTCATCACAACTATTCATTGAATATGTAGCTTCCTTTGCAGTTAATAAATTCGACAGGGGGGAGTGTTTGTGAGATCCTTTACGTGAAGGAGTATACTATCATCTCCATAATTTCCTACCATATATGATATAATGGGGGCATATCAATCAAAAATTGATCTCTTAAATTACCTTGGTCATTCATTAGATACCACATTGAGGAAGGTTCTGGTGCCTAGATCAATATGAAATCTTTCATGAGGGAATTCTCCGATTTTGGGACTTGCTTCTTCAGGAATAAAAGATCATTGTAATGTGGGTCCTGATTCATATTCATTCATGCTTTCAATATAATTTTCTAGGTGAAGGGCACCAACAATTGCCTCAACCAACTACAGGCTCTCACTCCTCACAGGAGCCATTGGGGCTGCTCCTTTTTCTAGATCTAGTTGGTCATTTCCAAAATTAGATCACTCATGCGCTCCATCGATCTACCACACCCGGGGTTTCTCTCGATTCGAATTCCTTGGATTCCACACATTAAACATCTCTTGTAACGTCCCCAACCACCCAGGCCAAGCCACGATACACGAGAGAACACTTTTTCTCTCTTTGTAGAACATACTGTAACATACCCAACATCCAAACTGAGCTATGTCGCCTAAATTTTCCAAACTGTATGCAATTAAAACATATACACACAGGACTCTTGTGGAAATTTATATATAAACGTAAAAATACAAATACATTTCGTAAATGCATCGATTCATACTGAAATAACAGTTAAGATATACATGAAACATATATAGGCAATACCCATAAATATAAAGAAACACATAATAACAATGAAACATGAAAATTTATCACATAGTTGACACTTATCTTGGTAATAATATCACCAACTACGTGCAAACCTTCCACGAACCTCCCAGCCTTAGACCACACTGCTCATCACTCTCAGCAGTGGGTCACCCGCGAGCTGGGACTAAACTCCACCCAGGTAAAGGGATTCCTAACTAGGCTAATGGTTCATAGACAACAGTAAAGACTCCGTCATAGGTGCCAAATCAAACTAACAACCTTCAGTCCCTCATTCCCCACATGCCTGTCCCACCCCAGGAAGTGTGCCTCTTCTCTACTCAACAGTCCTTCGGCTACCCCACTTCCTTTCTGGGCTTTAGCAACAGGCCGAACAGGAAGTCTCAGAGCCCTATAGCCGAAGTTTAACACCTTCAGGAAATCAATTCCCAACAATTCTCTCACCCAGAGAGGAATTTCTCACAGGCCTAACAACCCGCCTCTTTAATATCCCATGGGCCTGACAACCCACCTCTTCAATCCAACTCCCAAGCTAACCAGATACACAAACATAATAGCTATGGATATAGGTTCAGGTACAGTCATGAAGGTAAGAAAGATATCTCAATGGGTGTGTGAATGCTCATGGATGATTGACTGGCTGCCTAAATGATCTGGGGAATCAAGGAAAGAATGATGGAAAATGAAATAAGTCCAAACAATATGTATGCATGTTCCCAACTTGACACTTGTCATGTTGGGAACTACTTTGGCCCACTTGTCCCCAACTTTGGAACTTAGGATAAAATAATTATCCATACTTTATATTTAAGAAATATTAATATACTATTCCTTTTTAGCTTAAGCTCCCTAGCTTAGACCTTTTCCTTAACTTTTAGCCCCCCCTTTCCCTTAACTAGTGGAGTTTAGTTCCCCATACTCTTTTATCGTGGTCGATATGCACACAACGATGCATTTTATATTAATGCTGAGACATATACAAAAGTAGGCGCACTGGCCTTTAACATCTAGGCTCTCCGGCCTAATAATCACAAAACTGGCTCACCAGCCTATAAAACAAAACATATACACAAGGCTCCTTGTCCTCAAAGTCATGCACACTTAAGTTGCTGTGTGCGGTATCCTGGAACGTGCACACTTCCTCATTTTATTGCACAGTACATGCGTGCACTATGCCATGAAAGGTGTATACAAAAATGATATCAAACATCTCACTAGATTAAGTACATTTTCATTTACATTACAATTGGGTTCGGCCTAGGGATATTACAATCCCCTCCCCTTATTTATGCACTATCCTCAATGCATTATGTACTCATACACAACACAATTTAAAGAATCCTCAAAAAGATGCAGGTATTCTGCCCGCATTGCATCCCCATGCTCCCAAGAAGTGTCCTCAGGACCGTACCAGGTCCATTCAACCTTTACAAGCCCTATGGCTCGATTCTGAAGTTGTTTGATTTTCCGGTCCATAATGCATACCGGATGCACTTGAAAAGCGCCTTCTTGCTCCACCTGAATCACATTCCAATCAATAACATGATTAACATCAGGTATATATTTCTTGAGCAATGATACATGGAATACATTATGAACAGACATAGATGCAGGAAATGCAATCATACAAGATACTGGACCAATCCTCTCTAGGATTTCAAATGGCCCACAATAGCAAGCTACCAATTTTGAACAATTTCCCAAATTCAGGGAACTTCTATTGGTTTTCACTTTCAAAAATACATGGTCTCCCACTTTAAATTCTCTGTGAATTCTGCCCTTATCAACATAGCTTTTCTGCCTATCTTGGGAAACCTTTAAATTTTTCTTTATTTTTATCATTTGCTCCTCCATTTCCCTGAGCAAATCTGGCCCAACCACTTCTCTATCTACTGGGTTATCCCAACTTACTGGTGTGTTGCACTTTCTGCCATAAAGTGCCTCAAATGGGCTCATCTTTAGAGATGTTTGGTACCCATTGTTATAAGAAAACTCTACCAAGTGTAGGTAGTCTTCCCATTTTGATGGTTTATCCATCACATACATTCTCAACATATCTTCAATCACTTGATTCACCCTCTCTGTTTGTCCATCTAATTCTGGATCATAAGTTGTGCTAAAATTCAAATTTGTTCCAAACCCATTAAACAATCCTTTCCAAAAATTTGAGGTAAATTTTGGATCTCTGTCAGACACAATTGTCTTGGGCATGCCATGTAACCTATCAATTTCCTTCATATAAAAATCAACAATGTTGGCTGCCTTGTGAGTGAGCTTAACTGGAATAAAATGGGTAGCTTTAGTAAGCTTGTCCACCACTACCATGATATAATCATGTTGCTTATTTGTTCTGGGAAGTTTTGTGATGAAATCCATTGTTACAACTTCCCATTTCCACTAAGGAATGAGTAATGGATGTAGAAAACTAGCTGGGTGTCTATGCTCAACCTTTACCTTTTGACATTCCAAACATTTGGCAATAAAATCAACAACCTCTTTCTTCATGCCTGACCAATAATATTGGCTCTTGACAACTGCAATAGTTTTCTGCTAACCTGGGTGCCCAGCATAAGGAACATTATGCATTTCTCCCAATATCACATTTTTCAATTTTTGAGAATTTGGTACATAAATTCTTCCCTTCTACTTCAGAATTTCATCATTATCTAGCTCATATTCTTCAATTTTCTGCTGCAAATTACCTGGCTGTAATTTTGCCACTAATTCCTTGTATTGCAAGTCTTATTTGGCAACCTCTATAATTCTGTATTTCAAATCTGATTGATACATGCTAATGGTTGTAGCATGCAATTCATGCACTCTTCTGCTGAGTGCATCCACCACTTTGTTCTCTTTCCCCTCGATATGCTTTATATCAAAGTCATATTCACTTAGAAATTCCAACCATCTTCTTTGCCTAGCATTTAGATTTGGTTGATCAAATAAATATTTCAGACCATTGTGGTCCGTTCTTAGCTGAAACCTTTTCCCCATGAGGTAGTGTCTCAATTTCCTCAAGGCATGCACTATGGCTGCCAATTCCAAATCATGAGTGGCATAGTGTCTTTCATGCTCCTTCAACTTCATTGATTCATAACATATGGCAAATCCATTTTGAGTGAGGACTCCACCAAGTCCTTCTTTACATGCATCTGTGCATACAATGAAGTCTTCATTTGGGTTTGCAATCCTTAGTATTGGAGCACTTGTTAATAATTGTTTCAAGTGTTGGAAACTATTTTCACAATCCAATGTCCACTGAAACTTCACACCCTTCTTTTGTAAGGAAGTGATTGGGTGTGCAATATTTGAGAATCCTTCTATAAATCTCCTATAGTAGCCTACAAGGCCCATGATTGATCTGACCTCTATCACATTCTTTGGCACTGACCATTCTCTAATGGCTTCTATCTTCTCAGGATCCACTGCTTTCCCATTCTCTGAAATGATATGTCCCAAATAATGAATTTGCTTCTGATAAAATGAGCACTTGCTAAACTTGGCATACAGTTGATGCTTCCTTAGTACTTGCAACACCATCCTCAAATTATGCTCATGCTCTTCTTCTGACTTAGAATATATAAGAATGTCATCTAAAAAGACAATGACAAACTTGTCTAAATATTCTCAGAAAACACCAGTCATTAAGCACATGAAAACAGTTGGTGCATTTGACAACCCAAATGGCACCACTGTGAACTCATAATGACCATACCTTGTCCTGAAGGTGGTATTGCTGATATCTTCCTCCTTAATTCTTACCTGATGGTATCCTGATCTGAGATCTATCTTTGAAAATATATTGACATCCTTCAATTGATCAAAGAGATCATCAATCCTTGGCAGAGGATACTTGTTCTTTACAGTCACTTTATTCAATTGTATGAAATAAATGCACAATCTTAATGTCCCATCTGTATTCTTCACGAACAAGACTGGGGCACCCCAAGGTGACACACTTGGGCATATATATCCCTTCTTCATAAGTTCTTCAAGCTGCATTTGCAACTCCTTCAGCTGTGGTGTACTCATTCTGTAAGGAGTCTTTGACACTCGAGTTGCTCCATGCATTAAATTTATAGAGAAATCAATATCTCTCTTTGGGGGTAGTCCTGGTACCTCCTTGAACACATCTTCAAAATCTTTCAGGATTGCATGATCTTCCAAATTTGGCACCTTATCTTTAGGTGTCTTTTCCATATGAGCTGCAAATATTTGACACCCTTTTTTGTAACATCTCTTCAGCTACAATGCTAAAATTTCTCTGATGGTTACTGCCCTGGGAATTCCCTACACTCTCCTTAGGTTCCCTTCCTCATCCAAGCAAGTAAATGCCTTGTCACGACAGTCTAGGATAACATGATGTTGGTCCAACCAATCCATCCCAATTAGACAGTCATAAGAACCTAAAGGCAAGATGTTCAAATTTGCCTTGGTGTTCAGTCCATTCATGTCCATAAGACATGACTTAACCATCTCATTAAATTTTATTTTGGCTCCAGTAGCCATCTGAACCAACCAAGATTTCCCATGATTTCTTCTTGGCAAATGCAAACTTTCCACCATCTTAGGATATATATAACTATGCCTAGATCCTGAATCAATTAAAATAGTAATGGTTTGGTTGTTGATCATACCTTCCACTTTAATCATATGTGATTGATACTCTACTTGCTTGTTGTCCAGGGCTGCATAGATCCATGGTACATTTCTACCCATGTCCTCCACTATTTCAACTTACTGTACATTGTGAACAATCTTGACCTTTTCACCTCTGTGAAGACAATCTATGAACATATGATCTCCTTTACAACCCCAACATTAAATAGGTGGCTTCCTTGGCCTTTGACCCCCTGTCTCAATCGTTCTGGGTTCTCTAGAAGTTAGCTAGCCCTGAGGATTAATTCTGAAGAATGGTGGCTTAGATCCCTTCTTCCTCTGATCCATGTTGAATTTCTTTTTGTCTTCCCAAGCATTTTGGAAAGTTGGCCTTGCTTTCTGTTGATCATATAGGAATTTATCTCACCTTATGGTCTCCTCCAATGTCTTGGGATCATCATTCTATATTTTGTCACTGATGAATGATGGTAACCCACTTAAATACCTTTGAATATTAACTGTCTCATCCTTGATGAAAGAGACATGCTTCAACAGTTCTAAAAACCTTCTCTCATATTCATCCATTGTCATACTTCCAAGATTGAGTTCAAAGAACTCTTTCATTTTCTTGTCATAGTATATTTTAGTCAAGTATTTCTTTTCAAAATTCTTCTTGAATTCCCTCTAAGTAACATTTTTCTCTTTAATGTGTTGCACTTGCACAAGATGATCCCACCACATGGATGCCTTTCCCTTGAGTTGATAGATGATAATTATACCTTCTGCATGAGAGGAATAATTATGCAATTGAAAATACTTTCTCATGCCCAACAACCATGTCTCTTCATGTTCATCCTTCTTGTGCTCACCATCAAATGTAGGAGGTTTGATTTTGTTCATTTCTCCTTGTAGTTCAGCCACCCCATAACTCTTATGCTTCCTGACAGGGGATGGAATTGAGCTGTTGTGTTCTCTCTTATTGGAATGTCTCGGGGAGTGATGGTGATGTCTGCTAACACTTATTTCTCTTCTTTTCTCATTAGGAGACATGCGACTTGCTGATTTTGTTGAGCCACTCTCCTTATCCAACTTCTTTTCTATTATGTTCAAGATTCGCATTAACTTCATGTTGAAGTCATCCTGCTACTCCTTGTCTCTCATAATCCTTTCATTATCAACTTTATGGCTTTGGACATCCTTCTGCAAATTTTTAATGGTCTCTACCATATTCATGTTTTCATCCCTTCCTTCTCCATGCCCATTGGAGTTTGTTCCTTCAATGCTCAAATGGACATCCATCCCTATGATATCATCTTCCTGGATGTATGTCCCCTTTTCCTATTCCATTACTCTAGATTCTATGCTGATTCTGATCTGATCTAGTTGTTGTTGACTCTGCAAAATGTGCAGCCAACAAAACTTTTTCAGGCTAACTATTTCAACAATTTCCTGAAAATATGAACTATTCTGGTTCAATAATATATCAGAATTGTTTCTTCTGATTTCCTAGAAAATTGAGTGCCCAGATCAATTTTCTGGGTGGATATTTAGATTCCACTGTCCACAATCTTTCCAACACCTACTCCCATGCTCAATTCCGAGTCTTGAGCAGAAAGTTATGGTTATTAGAAATTTGCCCGTTAATTTTTCTGTTCATTTTTCAACTTGGTGCAACTTTGCGCTGTAATTATGCATTTTTGTATCTAATCCATTGGAATTTTCATAGGAGCTCAATTAGTTTTCCTCATATACATATTCTAGACACTCTGTCCAAGTTTCACCTTTTTCTGGGTTCCGGGCTGCTAGTTACAACCTGCTGAAGTTCTAGGCCAATTCGTGTTTTTGGTCTGGAATGTTACAAGTACCTTCTTTGCCATATTAAACGATTTTAACATGCCCATAAATTTAATTCAGCTTTGGGGCTATCTTATATGGTTCAATATATTTCCATTGACTACTCCTGTGCCTCAATCTGATTCCGGAGCAGAAAGTTATGGCTCTTTGAAGTTAGATGGGTCTTAAAATTTACCCTCCATTGCTTGTGCTGTAACTTTATCATAAAAGCTCTGTTTGATGAACGATTTACACCATTAGAAAGATCTCTTCGAGCTCTTTTATTTGAGATGAAGAGGCATAGTGTGCCTTGGCACACTTTGTTCTCATGGTTTTTGCATTGCTAAAAATGCTCTTAAGGGCCTCAAAAACGCGCTGCAAAAAGATGACGTTCAAATAGTATAAAATGTCACGGAAATTCGCTGGTTTTTCATTGTTGTTCACCATCCAAACGACTTCTCGCACACAAAGTTCAACTTGTACACCCATATTTACCATGCATAGCAACACCACAAGGTAAATCCTGCTCCGCGTACCTATAACCACTATGCATCACTTCTCTGTCGCGCCAATAACTTACGCGCACTACTTTTGTGTCACGCGCCAATATCCACCACGCACAGTTTTGGTTCTCTCACTATTACCCGTTGCGCACAATTTTTGTATCACGCCCTGGTATTCCGTGTGCATTTCACTCTATGCGCTGTACCATGCCAAATTTTAGTACACCCCCACCGCGCACCAATACTCTGCGTGCACCATTAACTAAACTATCGCGCGACAACATTTACCCATATTGCTCGCGCACCAACCAAACTCCTCTGCACTCTGCCAATACTACACACACCATGCGTGCCATTATTATGTGTGTGCACACCGTGCACACCTTATCATGTGTATGCACACCGTGTGCTAGCATTACATATACGTCACTCTATCCACACTGCACAATGCTAAATTTAGCGCACGCACCCGCACACCAACATTTTTTCGCACGGTGCTAAAATTTAGTGCGCGCACCCGTACACTTACATTTTTTTCCGCGCGGTGCCCAATTTTTACATATCACAAGATTTTTACCGTGCAACATGCATTTTTAGTGTGCCCACCTGCGCACATTCTTTTTTATACGCATCAATTCCTCGTGAACTCCGCTACAAAAATTGCAGCTTTTTCCTTACTTTTTCCCTAATTTTTACCATAGTCATTTTGCAACTAATCAAATTTGTTCAATTTAACCCCGACAACACCAGTTCAACCTATGCAAATTTTTTTTACTGTGGGTTGACATTTCTGGAATGAATTTACCCAAAATCAATTCACGAATTGAGAATTTTAATTACTAATCTCGCTCCAACTGTCATGGCTTCACTGTAACTTCAAATTCGACCCATTCTAGGTACGAATTTGCTAGAAAAGATATTAAACCAATAATATCTCACCACTTGGATGAATTTCTCCATTTTCTCATGAATTTAACAACAAAAATTGGGGCTTTTCCCAATTCCGTGTCGTTGTTTCTAAAATTTACCATGGACGCTCTGAAAATTGAAATTTGGCCACTTCAAAATCAATCCTCTATGAAATTTCGCTTCAACTCAACTTGTTCGGCACATCCAGGCTCAGTGTTAAAAACTGAAGCTCTGATACCATATTGTAACATCCCCGACCACCCAGGCCGGGCAACGATACATGAGAGAACGCTTTTGTTCTCTCTATGGAACATACTGTAACATACCCAACATCCAAACTGAGCTATGTCACCTAAATTTTTCGAACTGCATGCAATTAAAACATATACACACAGGACTCTTGCAGAAATTTATATATAAACGTAAACATACAAATACATTTCATAAATGCACAGATTCATACTGAAATAATAGTAAACATATACATGCAACATATACAATCAATACCCATAAATATAAAGACAGTTATAAACACACATAGGATAAACCCATAAAAATGAACACATAATAGCAATGCAACATGTAAATTTATCACATAATTGACACTTATCTTGGTAAGAATATCACCAACTGCGTGCAAACCTTCCACAAACCTCCCAGCCTTAGACCACACTGCTCATCACTCTGAGTAGTGGGTCACCCCCGAGCTGGGACTAAACTCCACCCGGGTAAAGGGATTCCTAACCAGGCTAATGGTTCATAGACAATAGGAAATAATCCGTCACAGGTGCCAAATCAAACTAACAGCCTTTAGTCCCTCATTCCCCACATGCCTGTCCCACCCCAGGAAGTGTGCCCCTTCTCTTCTCAACAGTCCTTCGGCTGCCCCACTTCCTTTCTGGGCTTTAGCAACAGGCTAGACATGAAGTCTCAGAGCCCTATAGCTACAGTTTAGCACCTTCAGGAAATCAATTCCCAACAATTCTCTCACCCAGAGAGGAATTTGTCACGGGCCTGACAACCTGCCTCTTCAATATCCCACGGGCCTGACAACCCGCCTCTTCAGTCCAGCTCCCAAGCTAACCAAATACACAAACATAATGGCTATGGATATAGGTTCAGGTACAGTCATGAAGGTACAAAAGAGATCTCAATAGGTGTGTGAATGCTCATGGATGATTGACTGACTTCCTGAATGATCAGGGGAATCATGGAAAGAATGATGGAAAGCGAACTAAGTCCAAACAATATGTATGCATGTCCCCAACTTGACAATTGTCATGTTGGGAACTACTTTGGCCCACTTGTCCCCAACTTTGGAACTTAGGATAAAATAATTATCCATAATTTATATTTAAGAAATATTAATATAATATTCCTTTTTATCTTAAGCTCCCTAGCTTAGCCCTTTTCCTTAACTGTTATCCCCCCCTTCCCTTAACTAGTGGAGTTTAGTCCCCCATACTCTTTTATCGTGGTCGGTCTGCATGCAACGATGTATTTTATATTAATGCTGAGACATATACAAAAGTCGGCGCACTGACCTTTAACATCTAGGCTCTCCGGCCTAATAATCACAAAAATAGCTCACCAGCCTATAAAACACAACATATACACAAGGCTCCTTGGCCTCAAAGTCACGTGCACTTAATTTGCTGTGCGCAGTATCCTGGAATGTGCACACTTTCTCATTTTACTCCGCAATACATGCACACACTATGCCATGAAAGGTGAATACAAAAATGATATCAAACAACTCACCATCTTAAGTACATTTTCATTTACATTACAATTGGGTTCGGCCTAGGGTTATTACATCTCTTTTCTCTTTTTTCTATCGTTTGTCTCGTTCTGTTTTCTGAAGGTCAATCGAATGCTTATAATACTACATTCTTCTTGTATTTCTTCTTTCTATCTCTTTATCTAATGTACATTCTCATTTTCTTTCGGTCGTCTTCCTTTTGGTTACTGGCATAATGAATTATTAGTGTAGTTCAATTGATTTAATTTACTTTAGGCATCCCATGGACAAATTCCCTTCCCCCTCATCATCGGTGTTACAACTAATTTTGCCTCACCCCATGCAACTTGCTAAGACGACCTTTCCATTTCCCTATGCAGACTTGAAGTCCCCTTTTGTACTTCCCATAGCTAAAAAATCATATTTTTTGAAATATACGTGCCCTACTAGTTACACAACATGCATATATGCAGGTTGCACCACTATAACATGCGTATACATAGGTTGCCCCACTACAACCCGCGTACATTAGGTTTGGTGCTCAAAATTTAAAATTGTATTGGGTTTCCATGTCACGTCACAAGATCCATGATCCTTGACCTTCCATATACTGGAAATGTTCGTACTCGGCCCTTCAGTTCCATTTGAAGGCTATAAATTGAGCCATATCCAAGCTGTGGAAGGGGGAGAGAATTCAAATTTTGAGAGCAAAGATACTCTGGAGAAATTTCACTTCACATTGAGCCTGCATCCCTTTATCCTTGAAAGTATGAACACATTGTTCATTCCCCAATCTCGCCCCTCTTTGATGGAGAACCTCATTGTCTCTCATATATGAGCTTGCCTTTGGTGGAGGATTGAAGTGGTGGAGGTCCGACTGGAAGGGACTTAGTTTCTCAGTTCTGAGACGTGCTGACATGAAATTTTGTCACTTGTATACTTTTGTTGATTATCTTAATAGAAATAATCTTTTCTCGTCCAATTGATATCTTGCAAATATTTGAATTATTATTCCATGGGCGTATTTGTAATGTATGTTGATGGATTATGCTATTTTATATGCTAACATGATATATTATCACCATATGCTTGTGTATCTTGGTTGTTGAGGAGAAGTTGCAGGTATAAAGCTTTGAGTTGCATGCTCAACGGTGGTCTTCATCGAACGCCCAGAAGAGGTAGGCTCTTTATCTTGTCTGGTTATCATTTTCATTCATATAGCATACTTGGGGTTATAGTTGATTTATGCAGTCATTCCATCTGTTGTGGTTTACACCATGCCATAGAGTGATTTTTCTCGTAACATAATTGACGACCATATTGGGGGATCAAATCTTCTGTTTTTGGGTTTGGAGTGTTTTTCTCCTTCGATTTCTCTTTGTTAGCCTGAGTTTCCTTGTTGTCTGACTGCTTGAAATCCTCTTTTTACTTTGTATATGAGTTTCTTGGCCTTATCCCTGCCCTGACAGTGTTTTAATACATATACTCGGGTTTTCCCTTGACAGACACGTACTTATGTGAGTTGTCCTTCTATAGGGCGTGTACATACATGAGTTTTCCTCAAATAGTCACATACATCAACTTTTTTGCTTGATGGTTGAGTTTGGTGTTTGTTGGGTGTGTTTGGTTGGTTGCTGAGTATTCTTGGGTCTCTGTCCTAGTTGTTGAGTGCTTCCAGAGTGATAGGAAACCTTCTTTTTGTTGAATTTTCGAGCGGTTTTCTTTCTTATCATCTTTTTCATTGGTTGTCCTTGCATCATGGTCTGAAGTGTTTTCTTCTTGGTATCCTACTTGGCTTGTTTCTTTTTCTTGCAACAAGGTCTGTATATCAAGATACTCTTCAGTCCTTACATTTTTTGTTTCTTTATATCGAAAATACAAAGAAATTTTGGCTCATTTTGCATTATGGAATTTTCACTTTTGGGTTCTTAGTATTGATCTTGATACATGTGGAAAGATTGCATTTTTATTGAAATTGTAGAAGTTGAATTGAAATTTTCATTTTAAAAAAGCTTACCATATTTTGAGAATTTAAGGTTAGGACTTAGCACTTTGTTTATATTCATTTCTTTTATATGTTGAGTCATACATCATCAGTTTCATGACCACATCTCCTTAGAAAACAAAGCCATTAAAAGTAATGTTGATTAATTAAAATTTATTAGAAATGATTTTATTTTTCAGAGTACACAAACCAACATAGGATATAGGGCCTTGGAATAGGATTTTGTGAGTAAACTTCTCCAAGGCTATTAAACTCAACATATGTGTCTAACTAGGGAGTGGTGAAATCCATTGTGTAATTAGTGACGTTAGAAGGCTCCACTCACACCAGAGTTAAGGATGAGGTCACAAAAAGTTGGTTGCAGAGATAACCCTCTAATACCTTCTTAGCGTCAGAGATATTTCTGGGGATCTATTCGTATTTGGGGGTCTTGTTAGTACCTTTACCTCTGTGAGAGGCGGTGCTTTCAAGATTTCAGGCTTTGTTACCCTACCCATATGGTGGACCCGACTTACGATTGTTCACCTACACATTGGTTATATCGTGGTGGCTCTATTTGCTTGACATAGGTAGCCACACAGGTTACTTGCAGGGGTTATTCTACAGGTACCCTGAGTCATATAAGGGTCGGACAACACACAACCTTTATGGAGGATTACCTCTCCTGGGGGATCTAACCGACTGCATTGTTAAGCCCACAAGGGCCCTTATAACTGATTCTAATACCTCCAATATTTTGAAGGGAGTCTCAGGCCCCTCTTGGGCGAGGCATAGCTACTCTAGTGAGGGAGGCCCCTTTTCAACTACTATATCCTGTTTGTGTGCATTTGGCCTTTTTGTTTATTTTGGTGTGCTCTTTGATTATTGGTTGGCCCTAGGATTTGTTTTTATATTTTGAGTCTTGAGTCATTGTGGAGCCAGACCAAATTCCTCACAGGTCTCGCCATTTGTTAAAGTTGCCACCACATGTTGAGTCTTTTCCCTCTAAAAGGCGTAAAGTTATTAAATGTGGTACACATACCTCCACCTACCAGACTTGTGATTATATGATTATGAGTACCGAGTCTAGTTCGAAAGACACTAGGATTCCCTCAGCTCCTATACCTTATGTGGTTAATGGTACTCCTTCGACTCCTTCAACCGATACAGTTGTAGTGCCAGAGGTTACCATCATTACTCCTATCCAACCTGTGGTTGCTACTAAACCCATAGTAACAAACCCTTTTGGGTCTCTTTTTGGTACGCCTGAATACAATGCTCAATCTGTACCTTTGGTCTCTAACCCTTTCTCTTTTGGTATGCCGAATATGACATCACAAATTTCATCTTCCATTCCAACGAATAATACAAATCCTAGTAGTGGACCTGGGGGCATGGCTCCTTCACATATTCCACTCTCGTTTGGAGGAGCTCATATTCCCCAAATGAATCCTATGACTAGAATCCATCCTCCTTTCCCTCCCGGGTCTAATCCTAGTCTCAATGTTCCTGGATGGAGTACTCAATCGAGTGGACAAGCCACCTCTTATATTCCATCCTTTCCACCTTCCTCCTCCACACCGATTTTGACCAACATGTTTGGTATGACGAATCCATCTATATCCTTCAGATTTCCACCCAAAGGGAGTCAATTTCATGCTATGGGAAACCCCCATCCTAGAGCCACTCCAGCTGGGGGAAATGTTTATAACCCTCATTATATTGTTCCTACAGGTATAGTGCCCACTCAACCTCTTATGAATTAGTTTGGAGGAGGATATTACCATACCAGACATGGCCATGGTGTATACCAAAACCCTAGATCATCTATAGTCCCTCAACACCAATCTTTCTTGGGAGAATGGGGTTAGATGCCGCAACCCTGACTTCCTTTCTTGGCCACGCTTAATTTTTCATATTTGTCGAGATTAATGAATAACCCAGTGCGTCACGATCCTTCATGCCCCCCCGTCCCCACCAAGCTTCCTCCAGACACTCTAAAATTCAAGGGCAAGTCTAGTGAGGATCCGGGTGACCATGTTACTAATTTTCATCTTTGGTGCTCTTCCAATTCCCTTAATGATGATTCTATTCGTTTGATACTATTTCAATGCACCGTCACAGTGGTTGCAGCGAAATGGTACATTGAGCTACAAGAGGGAATATATATATTTTTTAATCAGATGGTTTTTGTCTTTCTCAACCACTTCCAGTTGCCCGTTCGTTATGATGCCAACATAGAACTTCTATTAACCCTCCACCAGGACAAAGCCACACATATCTCAGACCATATCCAAGAGTGGCAAAGATGGAAGAGGTTGATTATGTTGTTTTTTCAATAGTCAAGGTTAATCATGAATATCATTCCATTTTTAGCATTTAACCATAACCATAAATGTTGCAGCAACCAAGATCACAAGAAGAAGCACCATGCACAAGAACACAAGAAGTATCATGGGAGACCCTTCTCAACAAGGGAAGAAAACCCAACCAAATCCTTTGCTATATTCTTCAACAGAAAGACCTTCACCACCAAGATAAAACCTAGCACTCAAGAGGGTGCGCAAACCCTAGTAGACTAGTGCCCAAGAGAGGTGTGCACTTTTCCCAAGAAGGTGTACTTGCTGAAATTTCCAAACTCACTTGAAAGATATGATTCCTCAATGGGGAATTTACCTTTACTTATACTAACTTGAACCTGTCAACAAAAGTGTCTATTGGGACAATAGGGCCGACCTCACTAGCTTATAATATAATTAATATTAACAAGATTAATTATCTTTTATGTTAATTACCAGTTACATTAAGGTGGGGCTGACCAGTACCCTTTACATTACAATTAGGGTTACATGCAGGTCTGACTCTTGAGAAATATAACAAGGGATCTGATACACCCACTAGTGCTCATCCACTAGGGGCACATCCATAGGGATGTACATATCTATGGCTCATTTCATTACATAGAGGAACCACTTCTTCACACATTCACCTGTGCTCGTCCACTCAACAGATCTTCTTTCCCACTGCATTACACATGAGAGTCATCTGGAGTTTCTCGTCAATTCTTCTGCTCAGAGGAGGCTAATACATCATCTTCATTTATGTTCTCATGACGATGCACTCAACACTTTGGGATTTCACACGTTCACCTTGTGCTAAACCACAAGTACATCTAACTCAATAGATCGACTTTCCCATAGGATAATCATCTGGAGTTATTCTCAACTCTCTGAATGGAGGAGGTCATCTATACGTTCTAGCTCTGTCTCAGATAGGATTCACACACCCTCTTCATGGGTTTTCTCTCAGGTTTGTAAGCTGGAGAATATCTCACATGGCTGCAATGATCCACATCTCACAGGTTTGTAAGCTGAAGAATGTCTCACATAGCTGCAATCATCAACACTCCCTCTCAGCTAGGTAGGCATTCTTCATCATGCCAAGTCTCACACGAATGTACTTTGAATTTTGTTTTGGTTGGAGTCATCAATACTCCCTCTCAAATAGGGAGGAATTCTTCACCAATTTAGTTTGGTGAAGATGTCTGTAATCTGATCATGTGTAGGAAGGTACTGCATGTGTACAATTTTCCTCTGCATCATATCTCTGATATAATAATATTTCATATCATCATGTTTCGATCCATCAGGAAACACTGGGTTCTCAAGGAGATTTATACATGGCTCTTTGTTATTATCATAGGATCCATCTCATGATCACAGAAATTTGTCAGAAGCTTGTGAAGCCATACTACTTCGCACACTCAATGGTACATACTCTGCTTCTGTGGTTTTCAAGGCCACATAGATTTCATTTCCTGCTACATTAGGAAACCATGGAAAACTTCATGGTAGAACATCAATCGAATGTGCTCTTCCGGTCCACTGTACTTTTTGCTCAATCTGAATCGGCATATCCTTCAAACTCAAGTTCACTCTGGAGGCATATCTTAGGCCATATCCAATTGTGCCTCATGTTTTGTTGTTGTCTAGAGAGTCTGTCTAGTTTGACTCATGAAATGACTAAGCAAATTCACTGCATGGCATGAATCAAGCTTCACTACATGGCAGGAATCAAGTCTGGTGTTTAACTAGATACATTAGTGATCCAATCAGTTGTGGATTAGTCTCATCTGAATCATCATCAATCTTCTCCTTTTAAATTTAACATGGTGGATTTTGCAATCTGTCATACTTGAACTTCTTTAATATCTTCACTGTATATTTTCCTTAACTCAGGAAAATCTCATCGATCCTCTGTCATACTTCTTGTCCCAAGAAGTAGTGCATCATACTCAGATTCTTTAACTCGAATTCAAAAGTCAAGGATTACTTGTATCCAACAACAAGACTTTCTGAATAAGTCACCAAAATCAGGTTCTCATCATCAACGCTATAATGATATAGGTTTGGATTAGCAACACTCTTGCTGACCTCCAAAATCATCAAGAATTTATCTATATGATATAGTTTCCAACTCATGGATGGTAGTATGGATGGAAGTGTATCGGGTTTACTGTATCAAGTGTCTCATCATAGAAAAATCCCTCTGTTTGTGAGAAACCTTTGGCTATAGATCTCATTTTGTATTTCTAGACACTTCTATCAGCTGCATGTTTGATCTTATAGATCCATTTGGAAGTTACCATAGACTTCCCTTCTGGTCCCTGAATAATATCTTATGCATCATTCTTTAATATATACTGGTATTCTTCTATTATGGCATCTTTCCATACCTATTCTCCTGTTGCTTCTCTAAGTCAAGGAGGCTCAACATCAATAAGGTGGCTCATGATTGAAGGATAGCTTGAAAATATATTTTACTTTCTCGGGATGTGCCTTCAGAGGCTTGTATGTTTCTCTACCTCTTGCAGAGTGAGTCTAGGTAGGCCTTTTATGCCCTACTACAATATCTATGAACATATCAATTGGAGAAACTGGATCATCTTGAATAATGTATGTCTCCCTCTGAGATGTTGAAGGGGGAGAAGGTATTATCTTACTGTCAATCTCCATATGAGATTCTCTAGGTTTTTTGAATGGGTATCTCTTCTTTTAAAAACAATGTCTCTAATTGTTCTCGCATAATAATCAATTAAATGTTGTTTGGACTCCCGTACCAAGGATATTGGTCCAAGTCTTTGAGGGCTCCCATACTAGGGATTTATTAAAAAATGAAATCAACTATACAATTTGAAATCAATTGGTTTACCTGGTTTGTAG
This sequence comes from Picea glauca, assembly GCA_000966675.3. Classification (NCBI taxonomy): domain Eukaryota; kingdom Viridiplantae; phylum Streptophyta; class Pinopsida; order Pinales; family Pinaceae; genus Picea; species Picea glauca. The sequence continues at coordinate 191,201 of JZKD02S0304915.1, read as the reverse complement.
TCATGCTTTAGGTTTAGACGAAGTACTTCTCCTCTCTCTTCTCTTCATTATTTTGAGGTGGGTCTGGATCGATGTCAGCGGTGGAAGCATATTGTCTTCCCTTCTTCCTGGTTGGACAATTTCTTGCATAGTTTCCATAATTGTCACATCTGAAGCACTTAATTTCTGAAACATCTCTCCTTTGATAACCTGGATTTGATGAAGATTTCTCACCTTTAAATGTTTGCCTGAAATTTCTTTTGAATTTTCCTCCTTTCTTTGTATGAAGTGAAAGAGCATGATTTTATTTTGAGGAATCTTCTACTCCTCTATTTCTAAGTCTAAGTTCTTCTTGAGTACAATCTGTTCATAGATGATCAAAGGTTGGTAGAGCTTCTCATCCACTGATACTCTGAAGGAAAGGCTCCCACAATTTTGGAAGGTTGTTGAGAGTGGTTAAGACAAGTTCTCTATCAGACATGATTTCTCCGATGGTCTCTAGCTGTTCTTTAATCTCTGATAACTTCATAAAGAATATGGAAACTATGTCACCTTTTTTCATCTTGGTACTTTGAAGTTGGTTGTTCAAGGTAAGAGCTCTGAGGGTGTTGTCACTTTCAAACATTTCTTTCAAAGCTTCATACATATCATAGGCTGTCTTTAAGTTAGCAATACGAGGTAAGAGATGATGTCTTACTGAGTAGATGATTATTTTTCTTTCTTTGACATCTTCTTCCTTTCTTATATTCTTCTCTACATTTGTAGCTATGTCTGGTAGGGTCATTTTCTTCAAGGGTGACATGAAACCTTTATTTCTAGTAGCTGAAGTTGCTTTCTCCATCTAACCTATCTTCTACTAAGGCTCTATTCTTCATTTGATTGGTTTCTTCAAATTATCGCCAATTAGATTTTGAAAACCTAATGATTAGGTTGAATTAGTAACCTTGGATTATGTTGGACTTATTGTTACACATCAAAATTACTCATTTCAATGATGACCTATTGTCGTCATTACAACCATAACAAGTGTTTCATTTTATCCATAAGTGTCGCAAGTGTCGCAGACATCATACAATCATCTTGCCTATGTCGTGTCCCGAACGACATCACAAGGACACTTCAAAGACACCCTCAAAGACTGGTTTAAGAAGGAGAAATCACATGACAAAGAGTACAAATCTTTTACCATGGAAAAAACCACTCAAAAGTCATTTTTGAAGGCCATCGCTCCCCTACCCACTACCAGGGAGTGCCAACACTCCCTTCCCTCCTTTGGGGGAGCATTGCAACACTCTGTGCCCCATTATAAGGGAGCGCTGGGCTGTTTGAGGAAATCTTGGGCTGTTGAGGAAAATCAGGGAAAAATCCCCCTCATCTCTGGAATTAGTTGGATTCAAATCTGAGGTCAAGGCTGGATCTTAGGGAGGATCCACAACTGATGGAGAAATATCCTCAACCTATCCCAAGAATATATAAGGTGGTTAGGCCTCTCCAAGCCTATATAAGGAGGCCTCTTCATGTTGAAAAGGGAGGACATTGAAGGCATCAAACTTATAATCTCATAAGGGAGATAATCAGTAAAGCATATTCATTTCGATTGTGGATTATTTGAGCAAGGGGCTGGACAAAGAGAGCTGGAAGAGGCTATTGCAACTTCATCAAAGGTATATAAGTATTGCTATCTAGTTCTCATTAATACATGTGCTTGGCATGTTTATTTCAAGGTTGTGTATGCCTACGTGAACTTGTCTTTGATAGATATATCTAGTTTTGGATTAATCATGGTAGAATAGGAAGTTGTTTTGTCTTTGCTGTTATTGGATTGCAGGACTTGTTGAAGAGCTTGGGGATCAAGGCTCAACTTGGACTGGGCAAGGACAAACATCGACAAAAAGGTATATTCTTCTTCCTTTTCTCTATTTGATTGACTTAGCTAGGTTTAAAAGGATGTATGTGACCAAAGTTAACACCTTTCTATCTTGATCTTAGAGATTTAGGGTTCAAGAGGAAATCCACTTGTCCACAGGGGGATTTTCCTGTAACACTTATGACTTCCGACAATCAACTTGATAGTGTCACAGAGATGCTTGCTGATTCAAGATAAACGTTTCTTCAAAAATCTAAGATTAATATTTTGCAGGAAATTTCGGCACCCTAGAAACCCTAGGGCCAAAAATCAAAATTTCTTGGAATTTCACTTTGAGAGATTCTGGAGATTCGCTAGAGGAGGTCATACTCTTCTATGCCAAAATTAGCCCCAAAGTCAAAGTATTAAGGGTTGTATCACCAAAGAAAGGAGGGTCATACATATTTTTCTGGAAACCCTAAGAGGGTCATACGGTTATGCAAAAGAGAGAGGAGACTTCGTAGATGCTTGTGCAATGGGTTCTTTCAAGACCTATGCTCTGATACCATGTTTATTTTTCAATAGTCAAGGTTAAGCATGGAGATCATTCCATTTTTAGCATTTAACCATAACCATAAATGTTGCAGCAACCAAGATCACAAGAAGAAGCACCATGCACAAGAACACAAGAAGTATCCTGGGAAACCCTTCTCAACAAGGGAAGAAAACCCAACCAAATCCTTTGATATATTCTTCAAGAGAAATACCTTCACCACCAATATAAAACCTAGCACACAATAGGGTGCTCAAACCCTAGAAGACTAGCGCCCAAGACAGGTGCACACTTTTCCCAAGAAGCTGTACTTGCTAAAATTTCCAAACTCACTTGAAATATATGATTCCTCAATGGGGAATTTACCTTTACTTATACTAACCTGAACCTTTCAACATAAGTGTCTATTGGCACAACATGGCCGACCTCAGTAGCTTATAATATAATTAATATTAACCAGATTAATTATCTTTTATAGTAATTACCAGTTACATTAAGGTGGGGTTGACTTGTACCCTTTACATTACAATTAGGTTTACATACAGGTCTGACTCTTGAACAATATAGAAAGGGATCTGATACACCCACTAGTGCTCATCCACTAGGGGCACATCCATAGAGATTTCCATATCTCTGGATCACTACATTACACATAGGAACCACTTCTTCACATGTTACCTGTGCTCGTCCACAAGCACGTCTACTCAACAAATCTTCTTTCCCACTGCATTACACAGGAGAGTAATCTGGAGTTTCTCGTCAACTCTTCTGCTTAGAGGAGGCTAATACATAATCTTCATTTCTATTCTCATGAAAATGCACTCAACACTTTGGGATTTCACACATTCACCTTGTGCTCAGCCACATGTACGTCTAACTCAGCAGATCGCCTTTCCCACAAGATAATCATCTAGAGTTATTCTCAACTCTCTAAATGGAGGAGGTCATCTCTACGTTCTATCTCTTTCTCAGATAGGAACCACACACCCTCTTCAGGCGCTTTCTCTCAAGTTTGTAAGCTAGAGAATATCTCACATGGCTGCAATGATCCACATCTCATAGGTTTGTAAGTTGGAGAATGTCTCACATAGCTACATTCCTTCATGTTTCCTATTGGAATGGTTCCTTAAGTCTTTATTGCCTTATATTTCGAAGGATTTTTCTACATCCGGAGTAACATATGAGGAAGAAGCTATTTTCAAATCCCAGCAATTGGAACTCATATATGCTCAATCTCGGATGTTATATGAAATTATTTATGATGCACCGCAATCCAATTATGACCCTAGACAAAATCACAGGCCTCATGCCGATGGCATCATAGGATCTGCAAATGCTAAGTCTGCAGACTTGGTGATGAACCAATTAAAATAGTTGTATCTAATCTAGTCTATAGTAGGACAAGCTTCATCTTTGTCGTCCACTCCCACTCAGTCGGTAGATGTGCATTCTATACAGTCGTCGAACAACACAAATGGTAACCAACAACTAGGAGGGAATAAAAAGGAAGGACGAGGTAATAATCGTAAGGGTGGGAGAAATAATAACAAACCCAAGGGCAATGCTAAAAATGATAGATCGATTAAAAATGCTGGTGAGGGAAAGAAAGAAAAGTGGAAGCTGAAGTTTCCTTATAAACTTTGTAAAGATGATCACCTTACCCACCTATGCCCCAAACTTGAGAAATCCTTGAGGATTTTATCTCAACCGCCCACTGTGTTGACCAATCCATTTCTGCATAATCAACACATGGCTTCGAGCTCCTCTAATGCCAAAAATGCATCGATTGGGAATCAAAAACCCCTGGCGCATGAAGGTGACCGTCTATTTGTTAATATGGTCAAGTCTCAGATTAATGTAGCCACTCGATCTCGTGATTACGACTCTTCAGAGACTGTTCCAGGTACAAAGTCTCCCCCTCCTCTGGAAACACCTTTGCAGATCGAAAAACCAGAGCCTCTGCCACATATTCCAAAAGGAGTACTGAAACTCTCTGTGCACAATCCTAATGCTAGAGTTGCCGAGAACTATTTGATTGTCAAAGATCTAGGTCAAACCCCTTGTGCAATGTCATCTTTGGAGGTGCTCTAGATGTGTCCTTCACAAAGGAACACCTTATTATGTGCTTTAGGAGCTCTAGACCTGTGTGGCTGAAAGGTTATCAAGTTTGACGTCACAGATGTTAAGCCTCACTTGCCTTACCACTCGGCCTTTCAAATCCATGTGGATTACATGAAGTATACCATAAAATGCATTGTTATTGATGAAGGTGCTACAACGTGTGTGATGTCCCTAACCTATTGGAAAGCCATTTTCTCTCCAAACCTCTCTCAATCTACAACTATGTTGACCGCATTTGATGGTCATTCTTTTCAACCCTACAAAATTCTTCCCACCTTTCCAGTCTAGTTAGGTGGAAAGATAGTGGAGGTGGATATAGAGGTGGTTAATGCACCCCTTGACTATAATTTATTACTAGGGCATAATTGGACTTATGCCATGACCACAATCGTGTCGTCTATTTTCTGCACTTTATGTTTTCCTCACGAAGGGAAAATAATAACGATTGATCAATTATCCTTTGTGCGTGCTATTCCTAATGCATCAGTTGGACCTTTGATCCCAGTGATTGACAATTCTCAGCTGACAACTGAGGACATTGGTGTCAGAATGTACTCCTCCCTTATGGGTACGTTTGATTTCGTGGCACCAATTCATAATATTTATGCAATGTCTAGTAGGTATTTGTTGTCGATGAGGTCCATTCCTTTACACACTTTGTATTTCAATGATCCTTGTACCCTACCTTCCCCGACCATGTCCTGCGAAGGCCAGTCACTTATTGGAATGGAAATTCCACTGTCAACAACAAAGGTTGCGTATCATGTTATTCTTGACTCTACTACTGACCCAGATCCTATATCCTCGCAGACATACGAGGAGGATCCCATTCTACAACCCATATGGGCCACCTCATCGTCTTGTTCACATGATTTCCTCAACGATACTTTACCTTTGGATGAATCCATCTTAGAGGCCATGAATGGTCCCAATAGGCCATGGGATAATATGCATCATCACTCTTACTTCCTCCTAGAGCTTGTTAGGATCGTACAATATGACTTTAGATCTACCTTGAGTGAGATGATAGATCACATCGTAGTTCCTCTTGATACACATGTCATCTATGCTGAAGGAAACATGGTGAATATTTCTCCTACTGTCATGATCGACATCTCTCGAATTCCGGGAAAAATTGAAAATGTATATATCGGTGCAGATTGTTCACCTAGAGAAATTCAGATCTACACTGATCTCTTCAAAGAATTTGGTGACGTATTCACTTGGTCGTACAAAGATATGTTAGGGATCGACCCTATCATTGTCGAACATGGGATCAAGGCTTATCCAGATTCTAGACCTGTTCAATAACGCCTTAGATTTGTTAATCCTAGGAAGGCCCCTGCTATTAAGGTAGAGGTAGAGAAACTACTTAATGTTGGTTTCATCTACCTGGTTCCCTTGATCGACTAGGTATCTAACCCTATTCTTGTAAATAAGAAACAAGGAACCATCCGTGTGTGTATGGATTTTTGAGACTTGAACAAGGCTTGTCCTAAAGACAACTTCCTGACTCCTTTAATTGATCATATTCTCGATGAGTGTGCGGGATGCAAATTATTTTCTTTTATGGATTTATTTTCAGGGTATAACCAAATTCAGATCAAACCTGAGGACCAACATAAGATGACATTTATTTGTCCTTGGGGTACTTTTTCATATCAAAAAATTCCTTTCGGCCTTAAAAACGTCAGAGAAACCTTCCAACATGCTATGACCTTTGCTTTTCATGATCTCAAACATATTGTCGAAGCTTATCTCACCGATCTCGCTGCTCACTCTCGCAGGAGAGAAGATCATTCCACTCACCTTCGACTTGTATTTGAGATATTCCATTACTATCACATCCATTTAAACCCTCACAAGTGCATATTTTGCGTTAGGTCTGGTCATCTTTTAGGATTCTTAGTCTCTGAGCATGGGATCATGGTGGATCCTATGAAGGTTGAGGTAATAATTTGATTACCTCCCCTGCACAACATTCGTCAACTTCAGGGTTTACAGGGGAAGGATAACTTCTTGCGTCTATTTATAGTGAACTATGCCAATATAACTAAGGGTTTCATGCGTCTCTTGAAGAAGGACACTCTGTTTATGTGGGATGGGCGAGCCCAAGAATCCTTCGATGCTCTTAAGCCTTGGTATTGACACCTCTATTGAAGCCTCCAGACTATAGTAGAGATTATTTTCTTTATATCGCCGCATCCAAAGGGACAATTGGTATGTTTCTGGTTCAAGAAGACGATGAGCTCCATGAGCACATTGTCTACTATCTTAGTCAAAACGTAGTCGGTCCTGAACTTAAATACTCTCACGTTGAGAAGCTAGACTTGGATGTCGTACATGCAGGTCAAATATTATGACATTATATATTTCTTTGCTAAAGTAACGTAGTTGCTGATATCAATGCATTTCAATACGCACTTACTAGGTGTATCATAGGGGGAAAATACAATAAGTGGATTGTTATTTTGCAATAATTTGACCTTGATTTTACTTCGACGAAATATAAGAAATCGCTAGTTTTTGTCGAGTTGATATCAAGCTTCCCTCGACTGGATGAGGACGTCATTCATGACGATTCATTTATAGATGAACATATTTTCCTTATCTCATATTCAGACCCCCAGTATGGAGACATTCTGATCTATCTTCAGACCTTGAAGTTACCCCAACATTTGTCGAGAGACGATCGACGACGCATATGACATCAAGCTAAAAAATACTGTATCATCGACGACACTTTGTATCATCGAGGAGTGGATAATATCTTGCATCGTTGCTTGACTCACGAGGAAGTTGAGTCAGTTATTAATGACTATCACAGTGGGGATTGTGGTGGTCATCTATTTAGGCTTGCGACAACCCAAAAAATATTGTGAGATGATTATTTTTGGTTGTCAAGTTTTAAAGATTGTGTTGAAGCGGTCAAGAAGTGTCACCCTTGCTAGGTGTTTGCTCAGAAAATGTGCTCACACCTGACCCCTCTTCACCTAGTCATCACTGTCAGTCCCTTTACCAAGTTGGGGGTGGATTTTATAGATTGTAACCCAGCTTTGGCTAGGGGGCATCAACATATTATCGTGGTTGTTGATTACTTCACTAAATGGACAGAGGCCATGCCTACCATTAAATCCGATGGTAATACTGCAACATTTTTCGTGTTCAACCAAATTATAGCACGGTTCAAAATCCTAAAGGAGATTGTCATTGATCATGACAGTCACTTTCATAATGAAATGATGAAGGGGTTAGCATTGAAACTGGGGTTTAAGCACGACCATTCTTCCCCTTATTATCCCTAGGAAAATGGACAAGTAGGGGTTGTGAATAAATCTCTAAAGACCATATTTCAAAAAAATATCAGTCAGAGTAAATCTGACTAGAAACTAATGCTTTACCCTGCGCTTTGGGCATATCAAACCTCGGTTAAAACTTCCACCGGTTTTTTCCTTTTCAGTTAGTACATGGTGTGGATTTGATCCTTCCGATTGAATGTGAAATACCTTCCCTTAAACTAGAAATTAAGCTCCTACCTCACACTTTCGATCTTGAAGAATGCCTCGTACACCTGAAGTGCCTAGATGAGCAACGTCGAGATGCCTCTAGGGCTATCTAAGAGAATAAACAATGTGTTAAGGTTCATTATGATAGGTCTTTTTGTCCTCGGTAGTACGTCGAGGGTGACTTGGTCCTCTTGTATGACCAAGCCAATGAACCATTGGGGGTAGGCAAGGTCAACCCCATGTGGCACAGTCCTTATATCGTGCGATGTGTTTTAGAAAAATGATCCTATGAATTGGAAGATTATGAAGGGAATATGCTAGATGAGCCCAGAAATGGGCTCTACCTGAAACGATATTACGCTTGAGCCCTCAATATTGGGCGCGACTCTTTGTATACTACTGTATCTTAGTGTATATATATCTTTTCCTTTGTGTCACCAGCTTGCTTATCAGGTTTTCCCTTGGTTGGCAGATGTCATCAGAGTCTTCAGTTTTCTTAGGATTCACAGATGGTGCCAGTCGTTATACACAGAACTTGGCTTCCACTGCATGGGTCATTTAATCACTTGAAATCCAACTCATGTCTTTAGGTGGCGTTTGTCTGGAGCCATCAACGAATAATGTGGTTGAGTATAACGTCGTTATAGAACTATTGCGTGAAACCATTTCACATGGTGTTCAGTCTTTAGAGGTTTGCTTGGATTCCCTGTTAGTCGTATATCAGTTAAAATATAATTATAATGTGTGAAACCCTACTCTACTCTGACGATTCCTACGGGTACAAATTTTGGAACAATACTTTGATTATAATACTTATAATCACATACCTAGAAGTTCTAATTATGTATCTGATGCATATGCTAATTATGTTTTAGATTGACATTTGTCACATAACTAAAGTAAAGATTTTTTTTTTACCAATGTACACATTGTAATATATATAAGTAAAGCCGAGGACCAATGTTTTTATATTTAATCTCTTCAAAAAATATGATGTCATAGTACAAAATGGGGCTCACACCCTCAAAATACATATATGGCCGATAGATATAATGACCATGGAAAAAACACCTGTGGCATCGGATGTGTGTCATGATAGCACAATACAACATTTGTGAGATGCCAGAAGAGTCACACCCATGCATGGGACACACCCACCACTTGCCGCTGCATAGCCTCTGGCAGATCTTCCACCTGAACCATAGGAATCCTGTGTGTCAAACGAGACAGGTTCCCCTGCACATTTTGTAGCAGTCTATCTGCATCTCCACCTGCGTGCTCATATCCCTAGTTCCTCCACCGATGTATTGGGAATCTGTCTGGTCATCGTGGGCCTACATATGCACGACAAGTCAGTTGTTAATACTTGATAGCATACAAAAATTTTTGCGTTTTTTTATTTTTTGAAAAAACACAAAAAAATGAAATATTCAAAAAATGTTTCATACCTATATCACTGTAGGTGGATCATAGTGGCAGAGGCATATTTATATCCCCCCTATAGTCGATCCTGACATAAGGGTAGTCATCTATGGATACCACCTGTCGATGCCACCAAAAGAAGAACTCATCGTTGTAGGGGTTTGACACCCTATCGCCTCCTAATCACGTCGGTCCACCATGGCATGGCTGGATCACGTAGTCCATGTGGAATAATATCCACTCTAGGGCTCAAACCTGGAACCCACTCAAAGAAAAAACTACATAAGATAGATGCAAACCCAAAGTTTCTCTTTCTCCCTTATTTGCAATCTGTCAGATGAATCTTCATATTAGTTAGCAGTGAGGTACACTAGTCATAAACCATGGGTCGCAAGCACTCCACTGCAAAAAACATGAGTGGCCTTGAAGCCTGGTGCAACGAGGATGACCTAGAGATCCGTATAAGGACAAGAACGATGATCTTCAAACTTAGGTTTTCGATCACCCCGATGGGGAGTTGTCTCCCTACTTTGTCTGTGCCTGCAACACAGTGGGTGGAAATGTAATCCTTTATGTTCATACCACCCCCAACCCCCTAGGATTTGAGATTCACCACCTCGCCCCGACGAGACAATACAGTGAGAAAATATATGTCATCTAATTCAATTTTCAATGGTTTCCCATCGATATTGAAGGCCTCTGTCTTTAGATCCCAGAAGTTTACTAGCATTTGGAGTAACCTCACTTGAGCCCTCAACCCTTTGAGAGCCCAAAATTTGTATAGGCCACATATTTTTAGAGCCAGTTTCACCCCCGCATCTCTTCCCACTATTGCATCTACCTCTTCATGTTCCCTCTATCTCCATTCAAGCACCATCTCGCAAAAGGAAAAGCATTTTTTGAGTTAAATACATCAAAAACTTGTTTACAGACTTGTACGCTGGTTGTAGTGTTAACATTCGCGTGTAGGGACACATATATGTGGGCAATATTTGATTTGCCTGATACATGTCTCCATATACGTGACTCGATGAACTGTAGCTCGCATACACCCTAATTTGTATGTTGCGCCCTCAAAGGATAAACAAATTAAGACTTAATTTGAAATTTAAACCACTAGAAATGATGAGGAGGGGAAGGGAAATTACTTGGTCCAGACGGTTGTCAATTCTGTTGATTGTAGCTCCCACAATCAACACTTTAAGATCGTGGGAAAAATAGTCCAAAATGCACTATGTGGGTAAAAACCTCAAATGGTATGGTAAAATTGGTTATTTTTACTATTAGTAGATTTTTTTTATCTAGTTTATCTACTTTATACTAATTTTTGGACCTAGTGGACTAATAGTGCAGTGGATGGAGTTGGTTTTGGTGGTTTTGTCTAGGGATTTTTGCGGTTTCTAGCGTCACACCGTCCATTCATGCCTTTGGCAGGTATTTTCTATTCCTAGGATGTAGGATAGGTTCTCAATCCATTTTGCATATTTGTATTTTCCCATGACTATGATCCATATGCCTTAGGTACGAACCCATTTATTAGAGACACAGAACCTTCGTACTGCTACTAGAAGTGTCGTTATTAAATGGTAGAGGCTTACCAAACATGGGTACCTTAGTTAGAACCTTTATTCCATTTGGTGCCCATGAAAATATTTTTCCATAATGCTAGGAGTCCCTTATAGTTCTGATATGACTTTGCATTCAAACTTCATATTCTTACTCATAAGTATTCTGACCTTTACCTATGGGACTCTCATCGAGTCTTGTATAAGCTCTTTTCCGACTCTCTCAAAAGAGAAAATATTGTCGAGTGAAATTGTCTCTTTCACACTCGTTAATTGGATTTGAAAGGACGTCTATATGGTGTAAGTTTAACCCTTTTTCGGACCAAGTAGAATAATTTCAAAAAAAGAATGCTCTAGTCAACATTGGCTAGAAGAGTTCTCCTGGGTATTTTTTATACTTTTTCAGGCCTAGGGGACTAAATTTACGAAAAAGGACATTCTTTGGAGTTAAGTTGTAATTGCATATCATCCTTCTACTTGCAATATTGAGCCTATTATCGGTTCCCGATTTCTCATTATAAGCCTATTACCTCAATAATTTGCATCATCAATAAAGAAGAGCCTTGTTTATATCCTTTGCAACTTAACACCCTGTACCCTAAGAGGAAAAATTCCCCCGAGTGTCCATGCCCTGCATTCACTTCCTTGCATTGAGCATAGGTATGTTCCACTGTTTGGAACTAGTTGCTTACTCACGACACTCGTTTCCTCCTCTGTATCATAACATTCAGTTGCCTATGAAAAAACAAAAAAAGACGGGCGAGAAAGGAACATTATCTTATATCGACAACAATTGTGTCACGTTTGAACAAAGAACTGAAATTTTGAGTCCACTTGTCATTCAAAGTTTAGGTTTAGCATGACCTTAGGAAGCTGAGCTCATTACTTAGAGTTTACTCCTTGGTTATTCTTCTAGTCCTTATGGAGAGTTTGATTGATGCCTCCTGCATCACAAAGTTTCATCATCAATTCTATGCTGCCAGAGTCCTTCATATGTCTCATTCTCTTGTTAAACAAAATTCTATAAGCCTATGTTGGACATTCCTCATAACTCTTGACTTTGCATGTCCGACATTCCTCAAAACTCTTGACTTTGCATGTCAGCCATACCCTTAGAGTGTATCAGAGTTACATGAAGTTGTAGTCCTACCGTACACCTTGGTCCTACTTTCATTATGGGTAGGTATCCTTGAACCCATCAATCGACATCTTCTCATTGGTCATTGACTGGAGGGTTTCCCTTGTGTTCGATGCAATAAATCTATTCACACATTGGGATTTGTGTAGTGTCTTGGATTCCATTAGACTTATTCATGGTTTCCCTACCTTTGTCGGCAATCTTCTTTATTGGTTTCGATTCATAAGGTATTTTTCATGCACTACTTGCATCTGGTGCATGCGAAAGAAACACAGGGTCGTTGGTTCGTGAACATCCTATTCATCCAAGTTCATCCAAATCATCAAGCTATTGCTTTGTACCTCATGATGACTAATGAGAGATGCCTTCATGCTCTCCTTTCAGTGGGTTTCCTTCCATCAAATTCATCTCATCTATTCTGGAAATGAGGCCTAGAGTCCTAGGAGTACTTAGAGGGTTGCTGTCATTAGTGGTAGGTTCTCTTGCCATTGACAGTTAGGAATACATCAATGTCTCTTGATCGATGGATTCTTCAAGTGTTCGACCTCAACACCTTTATTCACACTTGTAAGAATGTACTAGGTGCCTTGATACCTACTTTCATTATTGATAGGCTACCTCACATTTGTTAATGGTATACCTTAATGACTGGTAATCAAATGAAGTCTCATTGTGTTCGACCTCAAGTCCTTTATTCATGTGATGTAGACTTGCACCTTTGGTATATCTTGTAGAATACATGAAGCATTGTTATAGCAATATTTGCCTCACCCTATGCAATCTTGCACAAAAGGCCTTTTTCCATTTCCCTATGCAGACTTATCATCCCCGTTTGTAAATCCCAGAGCTAAAAATACATATTTTTCCACATGTATGCACCTTGCCTACTATGCAACATGCGTATACGTAGGCTGCACCACTACAACCCGTGTACATCGTGATTTGTGCCCAAAATTGAAAATGGAGTCGGGTTTCCATGTCACGACAGGAGATCTATGATCCTTGGCCTTCCATATACTGGAAATGTTCTAACTCGGCCCTTCAGTTCCATTTGAAGGCTACAAATGGGACAATTCTGATCTATGGAAAGAAGGAGAAATAATTCAACTTTGAGAGCAAAGTTACTTTGGAGAAATTATTTACTTCATATTGAGTCTGCATCCCTTTGTCCTTTAAGTCTCAACATAGTGTTCAACCCCCAAGCTCTTCCCTTATTTCATTGAGAGCTTCATTGTCTCTCTTCCAGGAGCTTGCCTTTGGTGGAGGATTGAAGTGGTGGAGGCCCAATTGGAAGGAACTTAGTTTCTCAGTTCTGAATCGTGCTGACGCAGAAGTCTGTAACATTTTCACTTCTGCTGATCATATATTAATAGAAATACTCTTTTCTTGTCCAATTGATATCTTGCAAATATTTGAATTATTATTCCATGGGCGTATTTGTCATGTTTATTAATGAATTATGCTATGGAATGTGATAAAATCATATAATATCACCATATGCTTGCTTTGTTGGGTTGTTGAGGACTAGTTGCAGGTATATTGCTTTGGGTCAAGTGCTCAACAGTGGACTTCATCGAACGTTTGGACGAGGTAGGCCTTTTATCTTGTCTTGTTAGTATATTTTTTTACATAGCATACTTGAGAATAGAGTTGATTTCTGCAGTCATTTCCGTCTGTTGTGGTCTACCCTAGCCATAGAGAGATTTTCCCCGTAACAAAATTGACAACCATACTAGGGATTGAAATTTCTTTCTTAGGGTTTGGAGTGATTTTCTCCTTAGATTGCTCTCGTTCCTATTGCATTTCTTGTCGTATCATTGCTTGACAACCTCTGTTCACTCCGGGTCTGAGTTTTTCAGCCTTCTCCCATGCCTAGCCTTGTTTTTGAAACATATACGTGGTTTTTGGATTGACAGTCGCGTATATACGCGGGCTGTCCCTCTACAAGCTGCGTACATATGCTCTGTTTCCTAGAACAATTGTGTACAACAACCTCTTGTGCTTGTTTACTGGGTTTTGTGGTTGCTGGGTGGGATTTGATGTTTGCCGAGTATTCTTGGGTCTCTGTAGTGACTGTTAAGTGCTTGTGGGATGACAGGAAACCTGTCTCGGGTTGAATATTTGGGCAGAGTATTTGTCATCACATTTTCATTTTGATTGTCCTTGAACGTTGGGATGGGTGTCTTGTTGCTTGGTATCCTACTTGAGTTGTCTATTTCTATACACAATAGAGTTTTATATATCAAGTTGTTGTTTAGTCCATGGATTTTCATTTTTCTTATATTGAAAATACAAAAGTATTAGGCATTTTGCATTGCTTGGCATTTTGATCTTTTGAGTCTTTGTCATTAGCTTAGTGCATGTAATGAAAGATTGCATTTTTACTTCTGAATTACAGTGTTGAAATTGAAAATTGCATTTGTTTTAAGAAGAATATCATTCATTGAAAATTGAAGTTAGGACTTTGCATTATATTCATATTTACTTTTATTGCTGAGTCATAACATCATGAGTTTCACTACCATACCTTTTTGAGTAAGCAGGACCACTAAAATTAGCGCTATAATTTAAAATTGATTAGTCATGATTTATTTTCTAGGGTGCACAAACTAGCTTAGGATTTAGTGCCTTGGAATAGGATTTTGTGAGTAAACTTCTCCAAGGAAATTAAATCAACATATGTGTCTGACAAAGGGAGTGGATAAATCCATTGTATAATTGGCAATATCAGGAGGCTCTGCTCACACCATAGTTAATCACGAGTTTGTGCGAGGTTGGTTGAAGGGATATCCCCCCAATACCTTCTTAGCGTCAAAGATATTTATAGGGATCTATTCGTATCTGGGGATTTGACTTATGACTTCTCGCCTGTGCACCGATTATACATTGGTTGATTAATTGCTTGGCATAGGTGCCACATAGGTTACTTGCAGGGGTTATTCTGCAGGTACCCTGGGTCAAATAAGGGTCGGACAACACACAACATTTATGGAGGATTACCTCTTTGAGGAGATCTGACAGACTGGTTTTTAAGCCCACGAGGGCCCTTATAACTGATTCTGTTACCTCCAATCTTTAGGAGGGAGTCTCAGGCCCCTCTTGGGTGAGACATACCTTCTTTAGGGAGGGAGGCCACTTTCAGCCACTTTACCCCATTTGTGTGCATATTGGCCGTTTGAATTTTGGTGTGCCCTTTGATTACTAGTTGGCCTTAGGATTTATTTTTTGTGTTTAGAGTCTTAAGTCATCGTGGAGTTAGACCAACGTCCTTGCCGGTCCCGTCACTTGTTACAGTTACCACCAGATTTCGACTCTTTTCCTTCTAAAAGGCATAGAGTTATTAGACGTGGTACACACACCTCCACTGTTCAGACTTGTGATTCTACAAGGATGAGTATTGAACTTAGTCTTCAGAACATTGGGATCCCTTCGAATCCCACACCTACTATAGTTAATGGTATCCCTTCAACTCCTGCAACCAAAATGGTTGTAGTGTTGGAGGCACCTATCATTACTATTTATCGTCTTATAGTGAATGCTCAGTCTCTTGCCTCGAACCCCTTTGGGTCTCTTAGTCACTCACTGGGATATAATGTTTGTTGGAAAACTGAGAGGGGGGGGGGTGAATCAGTTGTTGCTGTGCTTAAACAATTATGCTTATTTTAAACTCTTTACAGAGCACTCAATGACAATCACAATAATGCAGGGAAGTAAGCAATAAAACATTCAACATCATTCACACATATGAGATACACAGAGATAGATATTTCCTGAGGAAACCCATAAAGGGTAAAAACCCATTCTTCTTTATATGATAAGTAATCTTTACATTCTGTACATTATCATACTTATGAGCACCAACTCACAATGAGGCTACAACCTCTGTTTTGCAACCTGCTACTTTCTAAGAACACCAACTCTCCGGATTCTCTAGCACCCACTAGAAGGAAGCACCAACTCCCTGGTTTCTCTATCATCCACTAGAAGGAAGCACCAACTCCCTTTTTTCTCTAGCACCCACTAGAAGGAAGCACCAACTCATTAAGAGTTCCAACACCAACTGGATGGAAGCACCAAATTCCTAAGAGTTCCAACACCAACTGGATGGAAGCACCAACTTCCTAAGAGTTCCGGGACCAACTGGATAGAAGCACCAACTTCCTAAGAGTTCCAACACCAACTGGATGGAAGCACCAACTTCCTAA
>JZKD02S0304915.1:109625-169560 GCA_000966675.3 Picea glauca | reverse complement strand
AGAGACAGATATTTCCTGAGGAAACCCATAAAGGGTAAAAACCTCTTCTTCTTTATATGATAAGTAATCTTTACATTCTGTACATTATCATACTTATGAGCACCAACTCATAATGGGGCTACAACCTCTATTTTTCAAGCTGCTACTTGCTGAGAGCACCAACTCTCTGGTTTCTCTAGCACCTACTAGAAGGAAGCATCAACTCCTTGATTTCGCTAGCACCCACTAGAAGGAAGCACCAACTCCTTGGTTTCTCTAGCACCCACTAGAAGGAAGCACCAACTCTTTGGTTTCTCTAGCACCCACTAGAAGGAAGCACCAACTCCCTAAGAGTTCCAACACCAACTGGATGGAAGCACCAACTTCCTAAGAGTTCCAGCACCAACTGGATGGAAGCACCAACTTTCTAAGAGTTCCAACACCAACTGGATGGAAGCACCAAATTCCTAAGAGTTCCAACACCAACTAGATGGAAGCACCAACTTCCAGTTACACAGGAACCGACCTATATATCAAAGAACCAATTTTCTCCCTTGCACCACCTTGCCACCCTAGTTTCTCTGGATACAACCAGATGGAAGCTACAACTCCC
Source organism: Picea glauca (assembly GCA_000966675.3). Taxonomy (NCBI): domain Eukaryota; kingdom Viridiplantae; phylum Streptophyta; class Pinopsida; order Pinales; family Pinaceae; genus Picea; species Picea glauca. The sequence continues at coordinate 168,968 of JZKD02S0304915.1, read as the reverse complement.
TGTGTTCAAGCACCCACTTGAACCTCTAAGGACAACAGTCCTCCCTACCACCCTGAAATATCAATCTTTGCTACTGAAACTTATTACAGTGATATAAAGTTCATCAATGGCTTACCAGTCTCATCACTGTTTTTCTACACTGCCCTGCTCTGTTTGCCTCACTATCTTCCTGCACACATGCCTTGCGCTTTCTGTTCTTCTGCCTTTTATGCTCTGTGCGCCATGTCCATTCAATGCACCATTCCTCTTCTGTGTATTTCAGCTGCTGCACACTGCCTCCTTCTACACGCCTGAATCACTCTCAACAATAGCACTCATCTCTTCTTTGTTCTGCATTCTTATAGTCTCTGTGCACCTTGTGCATACTATATGCGCAATGCTTTTGCATGCTCTACACCTCGCCATTGTTCTCCACATCGGGATATTCACTGCCACTCCACATTGCCACCGCTTCACTCCCTCGAGCATCAACACACTCTCTCTATTCTGCATGTTCTCCTCATGTCGATTCCTCTTCCTTATCATCATGGCAATTCCTCAGCTTTTCTGGTGGTTATTCCCATGCTTTCATCATCACTGGGTGTTATGCTGAGATTCTTTAGCTTGTCTAGCAGTCGAGACTCTTCGTCTTCTCTATCACATTCAAGCTCATCCTCTCTGTTGTAGTTACAGTCTTCAACACTCTTCCATCTGTTAATCGCCTCTATGAACAGTCTTCATTCCACTGGCAAATGCTTGGAGACTCTTTAGCTCCTCTGGCAATCACATTAAGGCATCTTTGATTTTTCTGTGCAGAAACAATCAGTGGTTTCTGGCAGTTACAATGTGAACCTCTTGAGCCTTATTACTTTGGCACCTTTCACCTTTCCTTTCACATGTGGCCTCAGGCGGTGACCACACGCTTGTTCAGAAGGCGCTTTCGCGATTCGCATTTCGAAAATTCCTGTTGTGAGGCATCTCGACTCTCCAAGTCGCGATCTCTGAAATGGAGATTAGCTTTGTGCTAGCTCCTCCCTTGAGCCTTCATCGATGTGACCATAAGTTATGACCAGGGGACAATTCTGAACACGCATTTTGCATTTCGACATTTCGGCATTTCGACATTCCTATGGTGAAGAGTCTCGACTCTTCATGTTACAATCCCCGAAAAGGAGCTTAGCTTGGTGCTAGCTCCTCCCTCTCACATGACCACTAACGGTGACCGCAACCTACACCAAAAGGTATTTCGGTGTTTCAACATTTCTGTGGTGAAGTGTTTCGACACTCCAAGTCACGAACCCCGAAATTTTTGGCATTTCGCATTTTGGCATTTTGGCATTTCTGTGTTGAAGTGTTTCAACACTCCAAGTCACGAACCCCAAAATTTTTGGCGTTTCACATTTCGACATTTCGACATTTTTGTGTTGAAGTGTTTCAACACTCCAAGTCACGAACCCCAAAATTTTTGGTGTTTCACATTGTGAAACTTCGGGACTCCTGTGATGAAGAGTCTCGACTCTTCATGTTGCGATTGCTGAAACTCCGAAATTGAGTTAGATCAATGGTCCACAATCTTGATGGTTCGATGGTCCAGATCTTTTCATGATTTCGCATATCGTGAGTTCTTGCCGTGAGTTGCTTCCTTGACTCCTCCAACTCCCGGTATCCAAAACTCCAAAATGGAGTCAGATCAATGGTCCACAATCTCCCTTTGATCAATGAATCAGATTAAGTCGTGGTTTCGCATTTCATGATTTTGTCATTCTTGTCGTGAGTGTTCTTGACACCTCCAACTCTCGGTATCCGAAACTCCAAAATGGAGTCAGATCAATGGTCCACGATCTCCCTTTGATCAATGACTCAGATTAAATCATGGTTTTGCATTTTGCGATTTCGACATTCTTGTCGTGAGTGTCCTAGACACCTCCAAATCTCGGTATCCAAAACTCTGAAATGGAGATTAAGTCGTGGTTTCACATTTCACGATTTCTGCCGTGAGTTGCTTCCTTGACTCCTAGAGTTTACGCTTCTGAATGGGATCCAAAGATCACTTGTTGAACTTTCCATTGCCATGCCATTATCCCTGCGCTGCTAGTCGTGATCTTTGCCATCAATGACAAACACACATACTCTGCACTATCTCTTCTGATCTTATCGAGCTTGCTCTGTTGCGTCTTCCCAAAATACTTCTGGTGCCTGCCTGGCACATTATTCTTGTACTTAAGCCATCGTCATTGTTGTACTTTCCATCAATGACAAGAATACACTGCCTGTAAAACATGCCAACAATGTTTATTCCATCCCTATGGCCTCTAGTCCTTTTTCCTATGGTATGCCGAATTTTACTTCACAGTTTTTGAATGCCATCCCAGCTGTTGGCCACAATGCTAACATTGGAATTGGGGGCACTAGACCTCCTTACACTCCTTTTTCGTCTGGCAGTTCTCAAATCCCTCAAATGACTCCTAATATGGGAGGCATTCTTGCTTTTAACTACGGGTCTAATCCTCTTGCTTATGGGTGGAGCAACCAACCTAGCGGACAAGCTTTTGCTCAAGTTTCATCCTATATCCCTGCCTCCTCAGTGCCGATTCTGACCACCATGTTTGGCATGACGAATCCACCTCTATCCTCTAGATTCACACCCGAAGGAGGTCAATTTCACACTTTGGGAAACCCCCAACCCATATCCAATATGCCTGGGGGCAATATTTATAACCCCCATTAGAACATTCCTACTGGAATGATTCCCAACCAAACTTTTATGAATCATCTTGGAGTAGGGTCTTACAATCCCGGACAGTGCCATGGTGCTTACTAGAACCCTGGATGGGCTACAGGTCCTCAAGCACAATCTTTCTAGGGAGCTTGGGGCCAGATGCCACAACCCTGTCTCCCTTTTCTGGCCATGCTTAATCTGCCAAACTTGTCTAAGTTGATGAACGACCCTATGTCTCATGATCCTACATGGCCCCCTGTCCCCACCAAGCTTCCCTCAGACATTACGAAATTCGAAGGTAAGAATTCCAAGGATCTTGGTGATCACGTCACTACCTTTCACCTATGGTGCTCTTTGAATTCCCTTAATGACGATTCTATTCGGTTAATATTATTTCAATGCACCCTCATTGGGGTCGCTGCGAAATGGTATATCGAGCTACCTAGGGGGGCATATGGGACCTTTATTCAGATGGTGTTGGTCTTCCTTAACCACTTCCAATTGTCAGTTCGTTATGATGCTAGCCTAGAATTTCTGTAGACTTTACACCATGACACAACCACTCATATCTCAGATCATATCTAGGAGTGGTGTAGATAGAAGAGGTTGATTAAGACCTCCATACCCTCGACCTATCTTTTAGAATGGTTCCTTAAGTATTTGTAGCCTCCTATCTCAAAGGATGTTGCTACATCCGGGGTTACCACTGAGGAAGAAGCGATCTTCAAAGCCCAATAGTTAGATCTTATATATGCTTAGTCTGGGATGTTATACCACATTCTTCCGGATGCACTGCGGTAAACTTATGACCCTAGACAAAATCCTAGACCTCATGTTGATGGCATTGTAGGCTCCGCCAATGTAAAATACACAAACTCTGTGACAAGACATTTGAACAAGTTGTCTCTAAACCAGTCTGTAAGAGGGCCAAATTCGTTTGTGTCTTCCAATCCCACTCAGTCGATAGATGTAAATTCCGTGCAATCATCGACCAGCCCAAATGGTAACCAACAACCAGGTGGGAATAAGAAGAGAGGACGTAATAATAATCGTAAGTGTGGGAAAAATAATAATAATCCCAAGGACAATGGTAATAATGAGAAGACAAATAATAATGCTGGAGAGGGCAAGAGAGAAAGACGTAAGGTGAAATTTCCTTGTAAGCTTTGTACAGACGGTCACCTTACTCATTTATGCCCCAAACTTGCGGAAGCTGCGAGGCTATTATCTATACCACCTGTTGTGATGACTAATCCCTTCCCACATAACAAGAACATAGCCTTGAGCTCCTCAAACGCCGGAAATGCGGTTGGTGGGAGTCAAAACCCATCATTGCAAGATGACGACCGTTTGTGTATCAATATGGTCGATGTGAAAGTTCATGTAGCCACTCGATCTCAAGATTATAGTTCCTCACATGTTATACCTAGTCTAGAATATCCTCCTCCTCCTCCGGAGATGACTTTACAGATTGAAAAACCAGAGCCCCTGCCTCGTATTCCGAAAGGAGGACTCAAGCGCTCTACCCACAATACAAATGCTAGAGCTGCCCAAAACTACTATATTGTTGAGGACCTAGGTCAAACCCCTTGTGCGATGTCGACTTTGGAGGTACTCCAGACATATCCTTCACAAGGAATTCCTTACTATCTGTGTTAGGATCTCTAGAACCCAGTGGCTCAAAATTTATCAAGTTTGACGTTACAGATGTGAAGCCTCGCTTGCATTACCATGTGGCATTCCAAATCCACGTGGGGTACTCAAAGTATACCATCAAAAGTGCGGTTTTTGATGAAGGCACTGCTACTTGTGTGATGTCCCTTATCTATTGGAAAGCTCTCGGTTCTCCGACTCTTTCTATGTCATCGAGCATGTTGACTTCTTTTGACGGCCATTCTTTCTGCCCTCACGATATTCTTCCTTCCTTTCTGGTCCACTTAGGTAGAAAGACGGTAGAGGTCAAGGTTGAGGTAGTTGATGAGCCTCTCGTTTATAAGTTGTTACTAGGACACAACTGGACCTATACTATGGTCGTCGTCATATTGTTCGTCTTCCGTACTCTTTGTTTTACTCATGACGGGAAGATCGTGACGATCGACCAATTATCCTTTGCGTATGCTAGTCCCAATGCATCTATTGGACTGTCGATCCTTGTGATCGACAATTCTCAACCGACAATTGAGAATATCGGTGTGGCAATGTATTCTTCCCTTTTGGGCACTTTCGACTTCATGGCACCGATTCACCACGTTTACGCCATGTCCAATAGGCCTGTTTCGACAGGGAGGTCCATTCCTTTCCACACTTCCTATTTTAGTGATCCTTGGACCCTACCTTCCCCAACTTCATCTTGTGAAGGTCAGTCACATGCTGGGATGGCCATGCTACTATCGTCATCAGAGATTGCGTATCAATATGTTCTTGAATCTTCCGTCGATCCTGATCCTGTTACTTCGCCGATGGATGAGGAGGATCCCGTTCTTAGGCCCATGTGGTCCACTTTGTTGTCTTGTTCACATGAATTCCTCGATGATAATTTTCCCTCAAATGAAGCTATCATCGAAGCCATGAATGGTTCTGACAAACCTTGGGATGATATGCATCATTGCTCTTATTTTCTCCCAGAGCTTGAAAGAATCGAACAAGATGAATTTGGATATACTTTGAGTGAGATAGTCAGTCACGTCGTAGTTCCACTTGATGCGCACGACATTTATGCCGAAGGAAATATGGTGAGTATTTATCCCACCGTCATGATTGATATCTCTTGTACCCCTGGCAAGATTGAAAATGTACATATCGATGCGGATTGTTCACCAACAGAAATCCTGATCTACACCAAACTCTTCAAGGAATTCCGAGATGTATTTGCTTGGTCATATGAAGAGATGCCAGGAATCGACCCTCATATTGTCGAGCATGAGATTAGAATGTATCCAGTTTCTAAACCTGTTCGACAACGTCTTAGATCTGTCAATCTCCGAAAGGCCCTTGCTATTAAGGAAGAGGTAGAGAAACTACTTAATGTTGGCTTCATCTACCTAGTTCCCTTGAATGAATGGGTATCCAATCCCGTTCCTATGAATAAGAAGCAAGGAACCATCGGTGTATGCATGGACTTTCGTTACCTAAACAAATCTTGTCCTAAAGAAAACTTCTCGACACCTTTCATCGATAAGATTCTCGACAAGTGTGTGGGAAGCCAAGCACTTTCTTTTATGGATGGATTTTCAGGGTATAACCAAATTCAAATTAAACCTGAGGATCAACACAAGATGACATTTGTTTTTCCTTGGGGCACTTTCGCTTACCGGAAAATGCCTTTCGGCCTTAAAAATGCTGGAGCAACCTTCCAACATGCTATGAAATTCACATTCCACAATCTTAAGAATGTATTCGAAGCTTACCTTGATGATGTTTCTGCTCAATCTCATAAGAGAGAAGATCACTCTAGACACCTTCGGCTTGTTTTTGAAAGATGTCGTTACTATAGAATCCGGTTCAACCCTCATAAGTGCATCTTTTGTGTTAGGTCTGGCCGTCTTTTGGGATTTCTAGTTTTTGAGACAAGGATCATGGTAGATCTGTTAAAGGTTGAGGAAATACTTCGATTGCCTCCCCCACACACTATTAGAAAACTTCAAGGTTTATAGGGGAAAGATAACTTCTTATGCTGGTTCATAGCAAACTATGCCAATATCACTAAGGGTTTCATGCATCTTTTGAAGAAGGACACCCCTTTCATATGGGATGAGCGAGCCCAGAAGTCCTTCAATGCTTTGAAGAAAGACTTGGTATCGATGCCTCTGCTGAAGTCTCCTAAATACAATAGGGATTATTTTCATTATATTGCCGTGTCCAAAGAGACGATTGGTATGGTTTTGGTTCAGGAGGATGATGAGCTCCACGAGCACGTGATCTACTATCTTAGTCGGTCCCGAGCTTAATTATTATCACATTGAAAAGATAGCTTTGGCTTCTGTTCACGTAGTCCAACGTTTACGCCATTATATATTGCTTTGCAATACTATTGTGGTTGCCGATGTCAATCCAGTTCAATACGTCCTTACTAGGCGTATCATATGGGGAAAATATAATAAATGGATTTTCATTTTACAATAATTTGATCTCGATTTCCCTTCTGCAAAATCCAAGAAATCACTAGTCTTCGTGGAGTTAATATCCAACTTTCCATGATTAGATGAGGATGTTATTCATGTTGATTCGTTTTTGAATGAACACATTTTTCTTGTCTCGTCGTTTGACCCTTGGTATGGAGACATTGTTCTCTATCTTCAAACTTTTAAGTTCCCTCAGCATATCTCGCGAGATGATCGACGACGTGTACGATACCAAGCTAAGAATTATACTATCATCGATGACACTTTGTATCGTCGAGGAATAAGAAATATCCTGCGTCATTGTTTAACTGCTAGGGAATCCGAGTCATTCCTAAACGATTACCACAGTGGGCCTTTTGGTGGTCATCTATCCGAGCTTGCGACAACCCAAAATTTTTTGCGAGCTGATTATTTCTGGCCTTCTATCTTTAAAGATTGTATTGAAGAGATTAAGAAGTGTCACCCTTGCCAGGTGTTCACTCAAAAAATTCACTCGCATCCAACCCCTCTTCACCCAGTCATTACCATCGGTCCCTTCACCAAGTGGGGGGGGAGAACTTCGTAGATTGAAACTCAACTTCGCTTGGGGGGAATCAACACATTATTGTGGCCGTCGACTAATTTAATAAGTGGGTCGAGGCCATGCCTACAGTTAAATCCGATGGGAAGACTACCACCTTCTTCGTATTCAATCAAATTATTGCCCGGTTCGATATCCCGAGTGAGATTGTCACTGATCATGGCATTCACTTTCAGAATGAAATGATGGAAGAAATAACATCTAAGCTGGGGTTTAGACATGGTCATTCTTCTCCTTATTACCCCCAGGAAAATATACAAGTAGATTCCATCAACAAGTCTCTCAAGACCATTTTGCAGAAAACTGTCAGCCAGAGTAAGTCTGACTAACACATTATGCTATATCCCGCACTCTGGGTAGACCGAACCTTGGTCAAGACTGCCACTGGATTTCTCCCTTTCTAGTTAGTACATAGTGTGGAGACAATTTTACCTATTGAACGCAAAATCTCTTCTCTTAAGTTGGCAGTCACACTCCTACCTGACACTTCCGATATCGAGCGACGCCTTATACACCTAGAGAGTCTTGACAAGCAACGTCAAGAAACCTCTACAACTATCGATGCGAACAAAAGATGTGTCAAGGTCCAATACAATAAGTCTATCTATCCTCAGTTTTACGCTGAGGGTGACTTGGTCCTCTTATATGATCAAGCCAAAGAACCATTAGGGGCAGGTAAGTTTAAACCCATGTGGCACGGTCCTTATATCAGGTGACGTGTCCTAGAAAAAGGAGCCTATGAGTTAGAATATTATGAAGGGAATATGTTGGCCAAGCCTAGGAATGGGTTCTACTTGAAAATATACTATGCTTGAGCCCCAAGATTAGGTGTAACTCTTTGTATACTAATGTAATTTAGTGTATATTTGTTTTCCATTTCTTTTCGTCTTCATCTTTCTTATCGACTTTTCCCTTGGTTGGCAGATGTCAACGGAGTCTTCGGTCTACTTAGGATTTGCAAATAGAGCCAGTCGTCATACACAGAACTTGGTTTCCACCGCTTAGGTGGTTTACTCACCTGAGGGTCTACTGGTGTCTTAAGGTGGCGTATGCCTAGGGCCATCCATGAATAATGTGGCCGAATATAATGTTGTTATAGAACTTTTGCGTGATGCTATCTCACATGGTATTCACTCTTTATAAGTTCACCTAGATTCCCAATTAGTAGTATGCCAGTTGAACGACAATTACCACGTGCCTGATCCTACTTTACTCCGACGATTCCTACGGGTACGTCTTTTAGAACGAAATTTTGATTTTATTACTTATTATCACATTCCTAGGAGTTCTAATCATGTATCCGATGCTTATGCTAATTTCATTTTAGTTTGGAATTTGTCACATAAATAAAGCAAAGAAAACCATCTCATCATTGTACACATTGTAATATAAGTAAAGTCGAAGATCCCTGTTTTGTATATATTTCAAAAAATATGGTGTTTATAGTACAAAATTGGGGCTAACACCCTCAATACACATATATATCCGATACTACAATATCCATGACATTTACACATATGGCTCCAGATGTGTGTCATTATAAAAAACTATGACGTTTGTGAGACACCGAAAGAGTCGCACCCAAGCTTTGGGCACACCAACCACTTGCCGCTGCATGGCTTCTGAAAAATCCTCTACCTGAAACATCAGAATCCTATGAGTCAAATGAGACAGGTTTCCCTGCACGTTTGAAGGACTCTCTCAGCTTCTTCTCCCACCACCTCATCTCCCCAGTTCCTTCGACGATGTCGGGGAAACCTATTTGGTCGTCATAGAACCATGTCTGCATCACACATTTAGTGTCTAGTTAGTACTTAAGTACCATCCAAAAATATTTTTGTTTTAATATACAAAAATACAAAAAAAAGAAACATTTAAAAAAATTTGACATACCTATGTACCCATAGGCAGTCCCTGGTGGGAGTGGCATGTCAGGGTCCCCTCTGAAGTCGATCCATGCCTAGGGGTAGTCATCCCGAGCAATGACCTATCGCCTTCACCAGTAGAAGAAATCCTCGTTGTAGGGTGTGGGAACCCTACCTCCCCCTTCCGTCTCATTACCTCGGTCCACCGTGCCATGGATGGATCGCGAGGTCCTCTAAGAAGAATCTCTACTCTAGGTCCCAAACGTAGAACCCGCTCGAAGAAAAATATGCATAAGATAGAGGCAAACCTGAAGTTCCTTTTTCTACCCTATTTTCATTCTGTCAACTGACTCTTCATATTAGCAAGTAGTGAGGTACACCAATCATATACTATGGGTCTCAAGAACTCTACAACATAGAACATGACATGCCTCGATGCCTGGTGTAACGAAGTTGATCCTGTGATCCTGGTCAATACGAGGACAACAATATTGAGGCTGAGAGTGTTTATCACTCGGATGGGGAGTTGACTCCTGAACTTCGGAGTTCCTACTACATAGTGAGCATCTATGTACTCCTCTATTTTCATACTGCTCCCAGATTTCTGGGATTTGAGGTTCACGACCTCACCCTGTCGCGATAACCTAGTCAAAAATATATATCCTCTACTTCAATCCTCAATGGTTTCCCATCGAGGATGAAGCTTTCACTGTCAGGGTCCCAATAATCCACAAGCATCTCAAGCAACCTCACCTAGGCCATCATCCCTTTGAGTGCCCAAAATTTATATAAGCCACATCTTTTCAAGGCCATCTGAGCCCCCAAATCTCTGTCCACAACAACATCTACCTCCTCGAGCTCCCTTTCCCTCCATTCTAACACCATCCTGCTAGATAAAAGTCAAATTTTGAGTTAGAAACCATAGAAATCATTGATCATGGACTTGTATGCAAGCTAATTTGTTTATAGTCCCGTATAGGGCTGAGTATATGCACCCTGAATTTTTCACAGGCGCATATAAAATCACGTATACATGACCCGATGACCGGTAGCCCGCGTACACCGAGTTACCCTATTTTCACCCTAATATACTTAAGATTTGAAACCTAATTTAAAAATTTAATCCACTAGAAAGGAAGAGGAGGGTAAGAGGAGTTACCTGGTCCAGACGATTTTTGATTTCGTCGCCTAACTTTCCTGCAATCACCAGTTGAATATCAGAGGTAATTTGGTCCAATTTTCACTATTTGGGTAAAAAGTCAGAATGACAGTAATTTTTGGTTTTGTTACTATTTATAACAATCTTTACCCACTTTCTATAGTTTTGAGTCATTTTTTCACCTAAAAGACTAATACAACAGTGGATTGAGTTGGTTTTTGTAGTTTTCACTAGGGATTCTTGCGGATTTCAACGTTATGTTGGTCGTTCGTAACCACGAGCATGTATTTTCACTACCCAACATATATGATAGGTATCCATTCCACCATGCACTTTTGCATTGTCCTATAACTGTCACTTTTATGCCTTAGGTACCAACCCATTTGTCGTGACACAAAACCTTACATCTGCTATAAGACGTGTCGTTATCAAGTGGTAGAGACTTACCAAACATGGGTTCCCTAGTTAGATCCTCTGCTTCATTTGGTGCCCATCCAGATATTTTTTCCATAGGACCGGGAGTCCCTTATAGCTACTACATGAGTTTATGCTGAGCCTCATTTGTCACTCATAAACATGCTACCTTATACATAGAGGACTCCCAACCGAGTTTAATTTAAGATCTTTTCCAACTCGTCTTCAAAAAGAGAAAAGACTGTCGAGTGAACTTGTCTCTTTCACACTCGTAAATTGGATTTGAAAGGACGTCTATTTGGCACAAATTTATCCCTTTTTCACACCAAATAGACTAAATGTCATGAAAAAGGACATTTTTTGGCGTTAATTTGTGATTTCATCTCATGCCCTTGCTTGCAGTATTGAGCCTTTAGTCGGTTGTCGCTTTGCGTTATAAATCGTTTGCCTCAACAGTTTTGCATCCTCAAACAAGCAGAGCCTCATTTATATCCTTCACAATTTGACACCCTATACCTAGGAGGGAACATTCCCCCGAGTGTCCATATCCCGCATGCATCTACTTGCATTGAGCATAGGTATGTTCCACTACTGGAACTAGTTTTTCTGACTTGTGACACTCATTTCCTCCTTTGTATCATAGAATTCATTTATCTATGAAAAAACAAAAAAATACAGGTGAGAAGAGAGTATTATCTTATATTGGTAGCAATCGTGTTGCCTTTGAAAAGAGAACAAAGTTATTGAGTCCATTTGTCACCATAATTTTGGGTTTAGCATGGCCTTAGGAAGCTGAGCTCGTTACAGAGTCTTCTCTACCAACTGGTTACTCTTCCAATCCTTAAGGAGAATTTCATTGATGCCTCCTGCATCTCATGGTTTCATCATTGAATTTATGCTGCCAGAGTCTTCCATATGTCTCTTTCTCTTGTTCAAAGGAATTCTATCAACATGTGTCGGCCATTTATCATAACTCTTGACTTTTCATGTCATCCATACCCTCAGTTTGTCTCAGAATCACATGATACTGTAGTCCTATCATGCACCTCGGTCCTACTTTCATCATTAGTAGGTATCCTTGAAGCCAACAATCAACATTTCATCATTGGTCGTTGACTGGGTGGTTTCCCTTGTGTTCGACGACAATACATCTATTCACACATTGGGATTCATGCACTGTCTTGGATGCCATTAGCCTTATTGGTGGTTTCCTCGCCTTTGTCAATAGTTTCCCTCATTGGATGCTATTTAGAGGGTCTTTTTCATGTATCTCTTGCACTTGGAACATGTGAAAGATGCACAGGGTCTTTGGTTCGTGAACATGTTCTTCATCCAATTTCATCCAAATCTTGAAGCTCTTGCTTTGTACCTCGTGTTCAATGATGAGAGATTCTTTAATTATCTCCTTTCAGCGGGCCTCCTTCCATCGACTTCAGCTCATATATTCTGGAAACAATACCTAGAGTCTTGTGAGTACCTTGAGGCTTGCAGTCATTAGTGGCAGGTTCTCTTGCCATCGACAATTGGGAATACATCAATGTCTCCTGATCGATGGATTCTTTAGGTGTTCGACTTCGACTCCTTTATTCACACTTGTAAGAATGTACTTGGTGCCTTGATACCTACTTTCATTATTGGTAGGTTGTCTCGCATTTGTTAACAATATACCTCAATGACCAGTAATCAAACGATGTCTCCTTGTGTTCAACCTCAACTCCTTTATTCACATGATGTAGACTTTCACCCTTAGTGGATTGTGTATAAGACTTGAAGATATTAGTATGTGGCCGCAACTTTTTTGAGTTGTTGCTTCCCTTTCATTGGACCAATACCCATATGACTTCAATAATCATGGGAGATCATATTGTACTCTATTGTATATAGATATCTTCATATTGGTTTTGAGACTGGTTCTACTGGGCCTTGTTCGTGACTATGATAGCCTTTGGCATGTAACCACATTTTTATTTTCGTATTCATGGTAGAGACAATTGTTTGGTACATTTTCACATGGATTTGCAGTGTAATTCTAATTGGCAGCCATGTATGCAAAATCAATGGAGAATGTGATGAACAACTTGTTCTTCCAGCTGGTTCCCCATCACTCCAATTTTGGGTTGTTTATAATGTATTTCGGCCATCGTAGATACTCCTCTGACCTCACACATTAGGGGGCATCTGTTATAGCAAGATTTGCCTCACCCTATACAATCTTGCACAAAAGGCCTTTTTCCATTTCCCTATGCAGAATTATCATCCCTATTTGTAAATCCCAGAGCTAAAAATACATATTTTTCCACATGTACGCATCTGCCTATTATACAACATGCATATACGTAGGCTGCACCACTACAGTTCATGTACATCGGGATTTGTGCCCAAAATGAAAAATGGAGTCGGGTTTCCATGTCAAGATAGGAGATCTATGATCCTTGGCCTTTCATATACTGGAAATGTTTCGAATCGGCCCTTCAGTTCCATTTGAAGGCTATAAATGGGCCAATTTCGAGCTATGGAAAGAAGGAGAAAGAATTCAACATTGAGAGCAAACTTACTCTGGAGAAATTATTTACTTCATATTGAGTCTGCATCCCTTTTTCCTTTAAGTCTGAAAACAGTGTTTAACCCCCAATCTCTTCCCTTGTTTGATTGAGAACTTCATTGTCTCTCTTCCATGAACTTGCCTTTGGTGGAGGATTGAAGTGGTGGAGGCCCAACTGGAAGGAACTTACTTTCTCGGTTTCGAACTGTGCCGACACGAAAGTCTGTAACATTTTCACTTCTGCTGATCATATATTAATAAAAATACTATTTTCTCGTCCAATTGATATCTTACAAATATTCAAATTATTATTCCATGGGCGTATTTGTCATGTTTATTAATGGATTATGCTATGGAATGTGCTAAAATCATAAAATATCACCATATGCTTGCTTTGCTTGGTTGTTGAGGACTCGTTGTAGGTATATTGCTTTGGGTCAAGTGCTCAACAATGGACTTCATCGAATGTCTGGACGAAGTAGGCCTTTTATCTTGTCTTGTTAGCATATTTGTTTACATAACATACTTGATAATAGAGTTGATTTCTACAGTCATTTCCGTTTGTTGTGGTTTACCCTAGCCATAGAGAGATTTTCCTCGTAAAAAACATCATTTTATAGTAGCATATTTCCTGAGTTGTTGCTATCGTTCATTGGACCAGTACCTATATGAATTTAGTGATCATGAGAGATTAGATTGCACTCCATTGTATAAATATATATTCAGATTGATTTTGAGACTGGTTTCCACTGGGACTTGTTCGTGACTATGACAGCCTATGGCATGTGTCCACCTTGTATTTCCTATTCATGGTCATGAACAACTATTTGGTATATTTCTACATGGATGTGCAGTGTAATTCAATTTGGAAGCCATGTGTACAAAGTCATCATGGATTGTAATATTCTCATGAGCAACTAGTTCTTCCAACTGAGTCTCCATTACTCCACTTCCGTGAATTATAATGTGTTTCGGCCATCACAGATACTCCTCTGACCTCACAAATTAGGGGGCATCTGTTACAACTAATATTTCCTCACCCCATGCAACTTGCTAACATGGCCTTTCCATTTCCCAATGCAGACTTGAAGTCCCCTTTTGTACTTCCCAGATCTAAAAAATTATATTTTTCCACATATACATGCCCTACTAGTTAGACATCATGCGTATACGTAGGTTGCACCACTACAACCCACGTACATTGGGTTTGGTGCTCTAAATTAAAAATTGTGTTGGGTTTCCATGTCACGTCACGAGATCCATAATCATTAACCTTCCATATACTGGAAACATTCTGAATCGGCCCTTCAGTTCCATTTGAAGAGGCTATAAATTGAGACATATCCAAGATGTGGAAGGGGGAGAGAATTCAACTTTTGAGAGAAAAAAAACTTTGGAGAAATTTCACTTCACATTGAGTCTGCATCCCTTTATCCTTGAAAGTATGAACACATTATTTATCCCCCAAGCTCTTCCCTCTTTGATGGAGAACCTCATTATCTCTCATATATGAGCTTGCCTTTGTTGGAGGATTGAAATGGCGGGGGCCCAACTAGAAGGGAATTAGTTTCTCGGTTCTGAGACGTGCCGAAAAAAACATTTTCACTTGTATACTTCTGTTGATTATCTTAATAGAAATACTCTTTTCTCATCCAATTGATATCTTACAAATATTTGAATTATTATTCCATGGACGTATTTGTCATTTATGTTGATGGATTATGATATTTTATATGCTAACATTATATATTATCACCATATGCTTGCATATCTTGGCTGTTGAGGACAAGTTGTAGGTATAAATACTTGAGTTGCATGCTCAACGGTGGTCTTCATTGAACGTCTAGACAAGGTAGGATCTTTATCTTGTCTGGTTAGCATTTTCATTCATATAGCATACTTGGGATTAGAGTTGATTTCTGTAGTCATTCCGTCTGTTGTGGCTTACCCCATTCCATAGAGTGATTTTCCTCATAACAATCGGGCCTAACTACTCTTGTTTGACGTGGGTGAAGATCATTTCCATATTCATTTCTTTAGGAAAACAATCCTAAGCTTCTCATGTATCTTTTCAATATGCTTCTAAAAACTTCTCCCAATCACTTTGTCTCTTTTCCTAGTCAGAGTTTGGTGGTGGTGCATGAAGAGGGGATCGACATTCCATGATATTACTGATGCCTCTATCTAAAAGGAATTTGTGCAATAGAGTTGGTATTGTGCAGAAAAAAATGTTATGGAAATTGTCGTAGAATCTTTCTTTTATTTTTTCGATTGACGTTCTTTCCTCAATTGCTTTCTCTTCATAGTGTTCTTTGGAAATTCGTTCGAACTCCATTAATTAATTTGGATATTAACCACTTGTCATTTATAATTTTATTCATTAGTGGGTCGGTCAATGTATTTTTTAATTTCTTTTGGGATCATCTCAATAAATATTTCGCGAGTCTCTGTGAAGAAATGGGCTCTTGCCTCTACCAATGTCATTTGATTTCTATGTGAGTAATTCTTCAAGTAGTTTTTGATATTTATGTCCCACCACTCACATATTTGTTTGAGGCTCAACATCTATGGGTGCATTATCTTACATGCTCGGGTTTAGGAACTACTGACAACATAACCAATGTTGTAATATAGAGGTTTGTATGAAAATGTTATCAGTATTCCTTCACACAGAGCAATATAAAGCAATATACGAATACAAAATCACACAAATAGAGAAGAAAAGGAAGAGAACAAAAATTAATGGGCATACCATCAATAAGCACTTTATTATAATGTCAACAACAACTCATTAACCAACTTCTATATTATATGGATGCCGATATTTATAATCATGATTATGTTACAAGGTAGTTCAAACTGTCTAACTACCTAGGTTGGTTGACCCGACTGAGTGGTCCATTAACTTACAAAATCAACTACATTCTCAGTCGACTATCCTTTTAATCTGGTTGACTGTCGGTTCTCATCGTCTGGGTCAAATAACCCTTCCAACACCTTCTCTCCTACAAATGCTTAATGTTTTATGATTTTAATTTTAATTTCTTATTGGTTTTACCTCATTCATTTCATTTCATTATTGGTTTTATCTTATTAATTTCAATATTTTCCTCCTCAATTTTAACTTTCATCATTTTATCCTATCGAGCCTCTAGTATCTACTATCATATTTAATTGTTGATAACTAATAACTTTTAAATTCTATTTTAATTTTCACAAATCATTCCTCCCCCATCTTTTGTCTTTATAGCTCCATTTTTTAAAAGACAATACCCTTTTTTTCATTTCATTTATTCCACTGATAAAAAAATCCCCCTTTTCATGTTTATTCATTTCTTAAATCAAAATTTCCCCTTTATAAATGATTTTAGTTCATTTGTACACCTTTTCAAAAATTTCTCTTATTTTTAAATTTTCATATTAAATTTGTCCTATTCTTGATCCAGATGGATCATTATATAATTTATCATCTAATTTGGTACATTTTGGGCAGAAATTTAAAGTTATTGGCTTGTAGGACCCCTTTTAGGGGCATGTCCTACTTTGTTGATTTGGGTTCCATAAACTTTTAGAGCCTGTTCGAGGCCTTAAATGACAATTTTTTGGAGAGAACTTTGTGAACAAATTTCTTGTCCTCTCAATGTTGTTCTACACATCACGATACTTCCAATGGTGTGAAAATATCCTCAATTGGAGTTCATATGTAGAAGTTACACCTCTTTCAAGTTGAACTACCTTGTTGACCACGATGATGTCAAGTGAATGCCATGGTAACTCACATTACTAACACATGTGGAGCTAGTTAGGTGTGGAATTTCAAGAAGATTATAGATTGTCCAAAACCCTAACATTAATTGGTAGTTGAGGCATGCAAACTCCCTAATCTTAACTCCAATTGAGAAGATTTTCACACCATTGGAAGTATCACAATGTGTAGAACAAGGGCCACTAGGAAAGGAAGGGGTTTAAATAAAGGGCCACTGGTAAAGGAAGGGGTTTCATTTTGATTGTGTTGATTATCATTCCATATTTGAGAAAATCATATCAGAGTGGAATATTGAAGAATAAAAGAGGAAGTATAAGATCTTATAGCATCCATATTGGCCATAGTTTCCATGGACACTCCATAGTGAGTGCCTCTTTCTATGTATTTTTATTTCATAGCTAAGAAGAAAAGAGTGGAGCATAGGCCTCACCCTCTAGCCAAGTTTTTCCCATATTGATTTTTCCAAAGGTACATCTTATTTTCATTGTGCGGAAGGTGTGTTATTTTCCTAACTTCTTTTATTTTAGTTTATTCCAATATTTCACACATTACGCTAGTAACATTAAATATGAACATTGCATAATAAGGGATTTAAGAATATTGTAAGATTCATTGTGATGAGCTAGTCCAATGGAATATCCACATCAATTTATAGATCATATTAGTATCATGATAGCTTTATTTGGGGTTTTTAGGGGAAGTTGCAATATCTAAGAAGTGGCGTAAGAAAGAAGTGTTAAAACCATAACCATGGTGAATGAGTACAGTGATAACAATCCATAGGATGAGTTGGAGGAGGGATTTTCAAAGATGGAAGCATAAGTAGCTAACATCTCTTGTAACATGGACATCCTCATGGAAACTCTAGAGAACAGGTTTGGACCTTTCAGGGAGTTTTGTATCTCTAAATCAAAATATGAATCAAGCGGGAAATATAGAGTTAATGAAGATCTAGGAAAGGAGTAAAAAAATGAGCTAGAGAAAGAGAGACTAAGTTCCATTTCCATTGCTTCTTCCCAATATCCATTTAAAATGGAAGAAAAAGTGGACATCAAACCCTACCAAGGTGAGCTTGATGTTGTTAACTTGAATAAATGTTTGCAATAGTTAGAAGTTTATTTTGTGTTCATAACATAGGATAAGAGAAAAATAATTTATTTTCCTGACTAAGGTCAGAGGGGCATGCCCAAAATTTGCGGAAAAGTCACATGAAGACACTTAGGTTGGAGGGAGATCCCATAGTAATCAATTGGAAGGTGTTTAAAACCCTCATTAAGCCCCATTTCTACCCTATTGGGTATGGAGAGGACCAATGGATATGTTGGCATTACTTCCAACAAAATCAAGGGTAGAGTGTGCAAGAGTACACCACCGAGTAGAGAGTAGCTTAGATGTAGTTGAAAATATTGTTTGCACTAAAATGCAGAAGGAGTTGAACAAAAGTATCCTCCATCCCAAGGAAGATAAGAAGATGACTAAACTCTTCCATATTAAGATCCATGTCAATAATACAAAGGTGGATACTCTATTTGTTTTTGGTTCATAGGCCAACCTCATAGTAGAATATCTGGTCAACAAGATTGGATTTGAAATTCATGACCATCCTCACCCATATCCATTGGGATGGGTAAACAAGGATGCAATGCTTAGGGTCACTAATCAGTGTAAGATCAAATTTTTTATTAGTACAAACTATATTGATGAAGTGTAGGTAGACATAGTACTACCTGATGTGTGTGGTGTAGTTTTTGAAAGCCCCTATATGTATATGAGGGATGAAATCTCCATTAGGAGGGAAAAATAGTACTTCCTGACCAAATATTGGAGGCCCTTAATCATCAATGCACACAAAGGTAAATCCAAGATCTCTTTGGTAAGCATTAACCAAGTTAGAAATTGATCAATTCAAGTAAGAATTTTATATTACTCCTTTTAAGAGAGAATTAGCTAGGAGATGAATCAATAAAAGTAAAGGTATCTTTGGAGAGTTGTACTAAAAAAATGGAAACATTAGTTGGATGATATTTTGATTCATATAGGGAAGTGTTATAGGATTTTAAAGGGTTACCACCCAAGAGGAAAGTGGAGCATGAGATATAGTTTTTTCCTATCCCCCCATTGCCAAACAGTGGGTTGCACAAAAATCCCATCCTAAAAGAAAATAAAGTGAAGAAATAGTTGAAAACATTAATGGAGCATGAAGTAATTTGACCAAGAACCTCACCTTATGGGTCACCTATAATCATAATACCCAAGAAGGTGAAGGCTTGGAGAATGTGTATTGACTACAAAACTTTTAAAAAGATCACTCTCAAGAATCGATACCCTCTACCTAGGATCAATTAATTGCTAGATCCACTTTAACATGCCAAGTACTTCACAAAGTTGGATCTCAAATTGGGATACCACTCAGTACAAGTTAAAGAATAAGACACCTAGAAGACCAACTTCAAGAAAAGGTAAGCTTTATATGAAAAACTAGTAATGCCTTTTGGTCTATGTAATGCACCAACTACATTTATGCATTTGATGAATAATGTATTGTGTCCCTATCTAGATTCAATTTTAATAGTGTACTTATATGATATATCATTTTATGACTCTACTTGGGAAGAACATATATCACACCTCATGCAAGTGTTAGAGATTCTAAAAAAAACATCAATTGTTGGCAAACCTTAAGAAATGTGAATTTTTAAGCAATTGTTGGTACATTTGGGATATGTGATTGGTGGAGGGGAACTCAAGATAGATCCCATGAATATGGAGGCCATCCTCAAATGGTAAACTCCTACTAATGTCAATGAAGTTAAGAGATTTGTTGGGGAGGAACAATACCTATGATAGTTTATAACATTCTTTTTAGCTGTGGTTGCACCACTCCATGCCATATCAATTAGCGACAAGAGTTCCCAATGTGGAAAGAATTAGTAGAGATATTTGATGAGATTAAACTAAAGATCAATTAAGAACCAATTATTGCATTGTCTAATTTGGAAATGGAGATCGATGCAAGTGGTTATGCTATGAGAATGGTATTGATGCAATGAGGTAAGCCGATATACTGTCATTACAAAATGTTTCATGGTGGAGTCCCAAACTACCTTACATATGACAAGGGAATCTATGATTTGGTTTAAGCTATTAAGAAATGGAAGCACCATCTGATGGGAAAGGAGACCATCATCCACATTGATCACTATCCATTGTTTCATTAGATAATGCATACTTTTTTGTACCAACAATCTTAGTAAGAGAAAACAAGGTTTATACCATCTCCTATCTATACCTACTAGACCCCGAGAGAGAATCTCCATAGGTTTCATGGGTGGTTTTCCAAGAAAAAGGAAGGGATATGAATATCTATTTGTGGTAGTTGAAAGGTTTAGCAAGATGTGAATTCTCATTCCTTGTAAAAAGACCATCAAAGGATAAGAGAAACAAACATGTTTTTTGAGAAGGTTTGGGTGCATCTTGGGATACCAAGGAGAATCATATCATATGGAGATACTATATTTCTTAGTGCCTTTTGGACTACACTTTGGAATAATATGGACACAAAGTTGAATAGATCTACATCTTTCCATCCACATGCATATGGGAAAACATAAGTAGTGAACATGACATTGGTTTATCTTTTAGGGGGTTACAATCAAAAGAATACAAGGACTTGGGATGAAAATGAGATTTATATTCAACACTCTTATAACAGAGAAGTCCAAACTTCCAATAGTAAGTCCCCTTTTGAGACTTTCTATGGGTATTTTCCACCTTCACCCTTGAATTTTGTATATGGATAGCAGGGAGGAGTTAGGGAAGACAGCACATAGAAGCACTAAAGGTTGAAAAATCATTGATAAGATCATGAAGATCCATTTGCAAGTACACAGAACATCAAAGAAGTCAGAGGAAAAGTACAAGTCCTAACATGATCACCACAAAATTGAGAAGACATTCAAGGCGGGATACACAATTTTGTTGCATCTAAACAAATAAATGATATAGGGTCTTGGTAAGAAGTTCAAGGCTTTGCAGTATGGTCCTTTTGAAGTATTGGAGAAGGTGGGTGATAATTCCTACCAACTCATTCTACCCCCATATATGTTCATTTACTTGGTAGTGAATGTGGAAAATATGAAACTCTATGAGCCTTCCATAATGGACCAGGAAAGTGATGATAAAGTCCTACTTACCATAAACGCCTTAGAACAAAAAGCTTAGGTTGGGCTAGAAAAATATATTGTTTTGCATAAGAAATCTAGAACAACCAGAGGGGTGTAGCATGAAATATCCCAAGTTGGGTTGAAAGGATAAATTCCAAGCAAGGCCAAGTGGTACTCCAAGGAGAAGGTATAATATTTTTTTTTCTCACCTCCATCAATAAAATATTTTTGGGACCAAAATCCTCCCTAAATGGGGAGGTATGAGCCATATAATTTGCCATCTAATTTTGCACATTGTGGGTTGAAGATTTGGAGTTATTGGCTCATAGGGACCATTTTATGGGCAAGTCCCTCTTTGCTGATTTATGGTCTAGAAAATTCTAAACCTTGTTTGAAGCCTTAAACAATCGTTTTTGGGGTCAAAACTTTGCAATTGAGATTCCCACTGTCTCAACTCTATTCTACACATTGAGAGCTTTCCAACAAAGGGAAATCACCTCAATTAGAATTTGTATTAGGAAGTTATGCCTCCCACAAGTTGACCTACCTTGTTTACCACCATGATATCAAGTGGATTCTACCTCAACTCACATTACTCAGACATGTGGAGATATTCACATGTGGAATTTGAAGAATATTCTAGAGAGTCCAGAACCCTAACATTAATTGGGAGTTGAGGCATGCGAAAACCTTGACCCTGACCCTAGATGGCTATTAGGCTATGTTAAATATTGGGCCGATATGAAAGGAAGGGATTTCATTCTTATTGTATTGAATAATGTTCCACAGTTGAGAAAATAATTTGTGAGTGGGATATTGAAGCATAATAGAGGAATAGATTCCACAACAACCATACTATCCACGATGTCAATGGAAACTCCATAGTGAGGGCCACTTTCTTTGTATTTGCATTTCATAATTGAGCTAAAAAGAATAGAGCATATGCCTCACCATCTAGAGAGGTTTTACATGTATTGGGTTTTCCCAAGGTACATCTTGTGTTCATTATGTGGATGGTGTGTTATTTGCTTTGCTTCTTTTATTTTAGTTGCATTTTATTCCAATATTTCATGCCTTAATCTAGTAATATTAAATTTGAATCTAAAGTAAAACATTGCAAAATAAGGGATTTTAGAATATTGTAAGATATTTTGTGTTGAATTGGTCCAATAGAATATCCATGACAATTTACATATCAATTCTTTTAAGTATCTTATTCTATTTCAGCTATCATTAACTCATTTAGCTTTTATTTTTTAGATATTATATTATATATTATATTATTTCATTTTAACCATTGACTATCGATTAATTTTTAACATTACTCCTTTAACCTAGATAATTTTTTTATCTTTCATTTAACCTACATCTCTCATATAACAATAACTTATCATCTTTTTCTTCTATATTCCCATTTTGCCTATTTTTAACTATCTTAACTATTTACATATCAAGCTATCTTCATTATCACTCAAGCTACATCCAATTGACTATTACCCATGCATATTATATCCACAATTGTGCTTAGATTATTTATTAACTTTTAATAATACATTCCTTCTATTTGACCATTCCCTCTCACTATATTTATTTTGTTAGTTGTATTAGCTTGACCATGACCCCTTAAAAATAACATTTTATTATTATTTTGTAGAACAACGATATTCTTCGTAACTCTATTTATTAAATCCAAAAGTTTACTCTTTTCTAGAAATTTCACTATAATCATTTTCCTCATTATGGTAGGTTTTTTAGGGTTCCATAAATTGCTTGGAACCTCCATGATGTTTCTATAAGTCTTTAGTAGATTTCTAGAAGTCTTTAGTTCATAGGCATAATTCTATTATATTTTTAATATATCGTACAATCCAAAAACCCTTAGTGCTAGCCTGCCACTTGGGAAACCAGACCAACAACAAAGGTAGATATCATCCGACCAAATATACTATTTATGAAGAGTCCAAAAAAACTTAAAAACTAGAGTTATGTCGAAAGTACTATGCCTATAGATACTAAAAAATATCATTTCCAAAAAATAAGGATTGCTAGGGAACCCACTTCATGGGGCTGAGGACCCCTTGCCTGAGGTATGAGGGTGAACCAGTTGAGCTTCATGGTGCCCCAGAGATTGATGACAAGATTCTTGAGGGAGGCGAGTGAGGATCTCTTGAACCATCAAGTGTAGGCCGTCGAGCTGGAGCAGGACCGTGATTTGTGCATCTTCTATGGTTTGAAGAATTTGACCCAAACGCGTATTGAGGTGCCAATAGATATTGATTATCCTCCAATAAAGATTTTCCTTGCCCCTGGTGTGTCCAACATCTGGGACCCAATGGATAGTGGTCTCATCTATTTCTGTATCCATAGTCATCTCTCCTTCCTCACTGATTGTGTCTTCCGCTTCATCCAGAGCTCTCTGGAGTTGCTGAGGGGTGTTTGAAATGTAGTTTTTGGTGGTGTTAAGAGCCTGCTGTCGGAATCGATATTCTGGTAACCCCTCCTCTTGACGCCTTGAAGTGAAAGGTCCAGGGAGACCCGAGTCATGTCTATAACCAAGAGGATATCCATGCCTGGGAGCCATGGTATCTCTGAAGAGGGCCCAAATTGAAGGGTGGTACCATATTAAGAGAGGATTACCAATATAGCTCTCACTATCAATGAAGGGGGATCGAAAGGTCTGAGCCAGGCTCTCAAGCTGCAAATCCGACATCAAAATTTCATTAAGTGTTGCATTCCTTCTCTAAGGAGAGGGGATAATCATATGGGAGGAAATCATAGGGACATGAGTGAGTCTGGGCATCTGGAGGACACCCCATTACTCTCATTTATTTCTTTTTTCCGTCCACCTTGCTGGCCCTGCCTCAAGTTTCCTCTTGAATCCTTCATCACATGGGTGAAACATCATTCTCTTCTTTTCTCATTCTCGGGATTGGTTGCCTTCATTAACTAGCTTAACTTCTATTGTTGGATGCCGACGTGTGAGTCCCTCCTTCCTTTTCTAGTTGGCGATCAAGTGTCATTGACGTGTTTCCATTTGTTTTGATGCTTGTCCTTTCGAGTGAGCTGGTGAGTGATCTTGATATCATCCATCTGGATCTTTCCCCTTGGCCTCTCTAGAGTATTCCCCTGCATTAAATGTTGTCATGGGATTCTCAAGGCATAGTCTTGTCAAATGTCGTCCTTGTGGGTAGCTAGCAGTCGAACGTCGTTCGATTGATAGGGAGCCCGATGGTTGTCATGTTGATCGCACGTAGGAGGGGATGATCGATTTGCAAGGTCATTTATCATCCCCCCACTAGTATCAAGGATCCCCCCTTCATATTCATTCTTCCTTAACTTTTCTTCCGAGAGGGGGTGCTCCTCTCTTGCTGGGAGGAGCCCCATGGTGCCTTCCCCACCTTTTTCTGACGAATGAACTGTTTACCAAGTCTGAAGGTTTCTTAGGTGGCAGGTGTTGATGTGGATACAAGTCACGTCACGTCCTTCCCCCTGGAACTTGGATGCTTGTAAATTCAAGTTCTGCCTTTCAATAGTTGGGATTCCGCCCAATTTATTCTTCTCTCGGTTACTCTCTACCTTGAGGTCGATATTGTTTTAGTTGCTCCTTCTAGCTTCCTGAGGGGTTTGGTGCTTGCTTGGCCATTCCCCTTACTCTTGCTCCTGGGTGTAAATGTCTTGTCTTGTGATTTTTGAACAATCTTGGGAGAAACCCTCCTCCTCTGCGAGATTCCATGGCTTGTCCCACAAATCCTCCTTAATCCTGAGGCTTTCATTAGCTAACTAGTCTGAGAGCTTGTTGGTCGAGCGCTTCACATGTCTGGGTATGATCACTGGCATGGAGGCCAACATTTGCTGAATGGATTCCAGGCTAGCCTCTAGACGCCAATTTTTTTGTGGTTTTAGAAGTTGGGGAGTCGTGTTGCAATCTTTTGAGCATATTGATTACAATATGGGAGTCACCTTCTATGATTAGATTGTCATAACCATTGACCTTGGCTACACGGATCCCTTCTTCCAACGCCTGGATATCCATAGAATTATTGGTATTTATCCCCATTTGACCCATGTATTTTCTCAAGATACTGCCTTTGTTGGTTCAGAAGAAGCTTCCATACCTTGCATGTCCCAGATTTCCTTTTGAGGCCCCGTCGAAGTTCATCTTGACAAACCTTTCTAGGGGAGGGTTCCACTGAGATGTCGAGGCTGGAGGGGCCATTTATAGTCTCTTCCTAAGGGAATCTAGGATGGAATTGAGGTTGAGGCCTTGGACTACCGATAGATCGAATGGGCTAACATGCCAGTATTTTTCTTCCTAGGGATGGGCCAGATTTTTTTCTCGGACGGAAGTGAGGACCTTGTTCTAGAGTTCTTCTAGAGGTAGGGCTTGGAGCTTAAAGATCTTGCGGTTGCGTTCCTTCCAAAATTCCCAAGTAAGAAATCCAGGTAAGAGGTTCCACACTCTATTGACGATAGGGTTCTGCGTTATTGTTATTGTCCATTATTCTATGGTGTCCCTTATGGAGTTCCTGTTACAACCAGAGAACCTAAAGAGAAATGCATGGGGGGTCCAAATATTTTCTATATAGGTGCACGTATTTAAGATGTGCTTAGTTGTTTCCTCATGTACGTGACAAAGAGGGCACCGAGAGGGGCCAAAGAGTCCCCATTTGCAGAGATTATCCCAAGTGAAAGCTTTATTTAGGGATATCAACCAAAGGAAGGTCGAAACTTTCGACCAGAGGCTTTGTTTCCAAATCTTGAGCTAAATTTGGCCTTGAGGAAACTTGTTGTGTTGGGAAATTATCTCGTAAGCTTCTTTCATTGTGAAGGTTCCAAAAGAGTTGTTGCCCCATCTAAGATGGTCTTGTTTTTTAGAGCTACACATTTTTCTTTTATTGGGTTTCTCTAGGAAATCCTCTATGATATTATTGTCTATTTCTTCAGTCCATTCTTGGTAGGGGATCCATTTCCACCAGTGACTGGGGTTTGTTTCTTCCATTTAGTATTGAGAAACTCTTGTCTTAGTCTAGGTTGTCATTCCAACTTGTAGTTTGAGATGAGATGGTTGGTCTGCTAGTCTAGGGATTTGTTTCCAGGCGTCCTCCCAGAATAGAGCATCCTTTCCATTGTTGATTTCCCAGAAGCAATTTTCTTGAAATAAGTGACAGTTATGCCAAGCTAGGTTCCAGAGGTGCGAACCCAGAGGGATATTTTTTATTTTGATGATCTGCCTGGTTTGCTGATTTTGGGTGTATTTAATTTTCCAAAGGCTGGCCCATTGAGAATGGGGATTAGTTATCCAACACCACAATATCTTAGCCCCCAGGGTTTGGTCGAGGGTTTCTGGATCCCTCAAGCCTAGACCACCGTTCAATTTTGGAAGGCAAACTGTTTCCCATGTCGCTAATGCCCATTTCTTCTTGTTTTTAGAGCTTCCCCATAGGAAGTCTCTTTGAAGATTTCTTATCGCTATGTCAATATATTTTGGGGTTTATATGACTAAGATGTGGTAGATTGGCATTGCTTGAAGGACCTATTTGACGAGGATGAGTTTGCTAGCTATATTGAGAGAGTGGAATGAACAATTGCTCAATTTTTTTTCCATCTTGTCCAGGAGGTCCTCCATAACTTTTTTCTTTAAGGAGTTCTCTGTTAGGGGAACTCCTAGGTATTGGGACATAATCTTTCTTGGTTGGAACCCTAGGAGACTTGTTAGGTGATGATGGATCGACTGAGGGGTGTTGAAGAAGAAGATGTTGGATTTCTCTTTGTTGAAACACATTCCTAAGGCTTTAACAAAGTCGTGGAGGAATTGATTGATTGTGAGGGCTTCCCTCAGAGTTGGAGAAGCCAATAACATTGTGTCATCCAAAAATTGTTGATGCCATGATAGGGATTCTTCACCATGGAGAGAAATCCCTTTCCGGTTTCCTAGCACCACTTTTTCCTTGATAGCTCTTCCCAAGCCTTCTTCCATCAGGATAAAAAGGAAGGGAGAGAGGGGGTCTCCTTGATGGATGCCCCTAGTTGGGGATAAGGATGGGGAGGGGGAGCCATTAACCAAGATAGAAAAGAAGGTCATGGAGAGCAGAGATTGAACCCATTATATCCAAATTTCACTGAAGCCATAAGTGGTCAGGATGTTGAGGATGTAGTTCCAGTTCAAGCTGTCAAAGGCTTTTGAGAGGTCTAATTTGATGAGCATTATGGGTTTCTTGGAGGAATGAAGGGAGTGGATAAGGTCATGCATTAGGATTTGTCTTCCTTCCACAAAAAATATCTTCTCTGGGGAGATGAGGGAGGGTTTTTAGCCTGTTCGCAATGATTTTGGAAATTAGTTAGTAGATAACATTACAAAGAGATATAGGGAGAAGTTTGTTGGGGGTTTCTACTTTATCTTATTTGGGGATGAGAGTGAGGAAGGTAGCATTGAAAGCTGGGAGGATTTTTTTGAAATTTCTGGAATCTTCCACTGCTTCCTAGACTTCCTTCTTTATTAATGACCAGTAGGCTTTGTAGAAGTCCACTGTGAATCCATCTGGTCCAAGATATTTCCATTTCAACATATTCTAGATCACTTGATCTACCTCTTCCATGGTGATTGGCCTCATCAGGGCTTCATTATGGTTTTCATTTATCATTTTTGGAATATGCTGAGTAATATTTTTGATTGCATCCCTTCGATTCAACTATGGTTCTTGCATTAGAGTTATGTAGTATTGAAGAAGCTCTGATTGGATGTCCTGATGGTTGCTTAATTTTTTACCTTTTTGGTCTTTTAGAGAGATAATTATGTTATGATGTTTTCTTTGGATCATCGAGTTGTGGAAAAATGTTGAGTTTATCTCACCTTCCTGGAGCCATAGGACTCTTGATTTCTATCTCTAGAGTATTTCCTCGTGTTTATATTTGGTTTCTATTTGGCCCATGAGAGATATGTCTTCCTCTACTAGCTCCTGGGAGCACCCTAAAGTGATCATTTGAAGTTGGTTTTGTTTCATTCTCTCTTGAAGTTGTATTTTGGCTTGAAATATGTTGCCAAATTATGATTTATTCCATAACTTGATTTACTGTTTCAGGTTCTTTAGTTGTTGTTGGAGTCTGTACATCGGGGATCCCAAGTTGACTGCCACTTCCTTCCACTAGGAGGAAAAGTTGGAGTGGAAGGAGGGGTCTTTCATCCATAAGGATTCAAAGTGGAAAGGTCGGTTCTTAGGGCTTGCTGGGATGTTGATGAGAAGGTTGATGGGTCAGTGGTCCAATCCATGATAGGGTTCTATGGAAAAGTTTCTTTGAAGAAGAGATTCTGAGATGAGGAAGTGATATAGACATGAGGCTATGTAGTGCTAGCCAACTGGATGGTTTCTCCAGGTAAAGGTTCCATTAGTGGTTTCCCAGTCAACCAAGCCCAGGTCACTTATGGTTTCTTTAAATCTAACAGAGTCTTGATTCGGTCGGTTTAATCCTCCATTTTTCTTTGGGATAGAGGCTATTATGTTAAAGTCTCCCTCGATGATCTAAGACTGGCTTTCTAAGAGAGGAGAAATAAAGGAAAGAGACTACAGAAAGATCAATTTTTCATGCATAGTTTGAGGGCCATAGACATTGGTGATGCAGCCTGATTGTTCATATCCTATTGGTTGGAATTTGGATAATATAGTGCGATGGGTGGTGAAAAAAGAGAAAAGAGATATTTCATTGGGGTTCCAGAAGATGGCCCAACCACATGAAGCTCCTTCGACATCTACTTCTATGACATTGCAGCTTCTCCAACATCTTGTGGCCATTTTTTCCATAGTAGTGGAAGTGCACTTGGTTTCTTATAACATCATTATAGAAGGTTTTTCATCATATATGAAGGTCTTTAAGCATCTTTTCTTACTCAGGCTTTTGAGGCCTCTTACGTTCCATGAGATGTATTTCATTGGGAAGGTTGGGGGTGTGAGGAGAATTTTTTCGCCATACTCTTAATCCTTCTAGAATTTAGAAGGAGTTCTCCCAGTTCTTGTAGGATTTGCTTGTTGGATTTCCTTCCTCTTTTTTTGTCATCTTTGGGAGCCTTAATAATTTCTTTGCTTGAAGTGTTTTTGATTCCTAAAGATGCAGGTACAATTTTCTTACCTTTTTGATTCGCTGCTCCCTTCTCTATATTCCTTGATTTGATCCAAGCACTTTGCAATAGTCTTATTTGTTGATATGGTATCGAGTGTTCCTCTTTTCGTTCACAAGCTACTACTATGCCTTGCAAATCTATATTTTCCAGATCCATGTCCTACAGATCATCCTACTTCGTCTTTAGGGGTTAAGAGGGGACCATTGGATCATCATGGTTGGGTAGCTGGGGGTCAGAATTGAGGGAAGAGGGAGCACTAGTAGCGATAAGTTCCTTTTCTTGTCCAGGATGGGCAATTGGCTGGGTTTCGACTAAGGGGATTCGGTCAGGAACTTCTTGCTCTGAGAGATTATCTAAAGAGTCGAAACTGTTACTGGTGCAGGGGCCTTTGGGGTTGGACTGGGTGGGTAATTTATTTTGGGTTTGCGCTTGGCTTGGAATTTTTCAAAACCTGCCTCGTCCTTTTCCGAGTGGGGATTGGGGGGATCTGTTTCCTTGTTCAGGGGAAAGTCCCAGAAAATATTCCCATGGGCATGGAATTTTCGGCATCGAAAGGGGATGTGTTCATAATCCAGGGTCTAGATCCATTCGACGTCCTTATATCTGAGGCAACTTGAAGCTGACAAAGATATGGAGACATTAAGGTAGACACAAATATGGGTGTAGGAGGTATACAGACCTTGAAGGGTGGCCTCTGATATCCTGACAAAGGATCCAAGAGTGTTCCCTATACTCTCTAGAATTTATGTGCGCCAGTATTTCTGCTGGAGCGACTACAATCTGATCCATACAGGGGCTGCAGTGAAATCTTCCTTTTTGGGGCTAAATTTCTCTTTCTAGATATGCATATATAGGCCAGCATAGTTGAAGAAGTACGATCCTCCTTGGAAGACTCTTTGTTGATATTCCACTAGGTTGAAGATGGCCATAAAGAATCCTTTGGATCCCAGTTTGAGGGAGACATCCCCTTTGGGATTCCATCTCGATTTGATCCACCATATGAGGGATTTCTTAGATGGCCATAGGCCCATAAATTTGCATATGAGGGCATGGTCTTGCATGTATTGGATGTCCTCCCCTAGGAGGGGCGACATGATTTCGTACTGTGGAATTTCCTCTGCTTGCGGAATGCAAGTCGATAGGCTTTTCTTGTCAATTTTCAGGTTCTGAAGGTTCTGAGATGGGAGCAATTCTGAGCTTGTCTGGGTTTCCTTAGTTTCTTTTGTCTGTTCTATTTCCATTGGGTTGGGCCTAGTTGAGGTGTCCAAGATGAGGGCAGGGGTATGGGGTTGTCGGCTGCTGCTAGCCAATATGTTTCAGAAAGAGGGGGTGAATTCTCCTTTAGTAGGGGTTGGCATTATTGATTTGGGAGGTCAAAATAGGGTTGAAGTTGCAGACCTAAAAAACCTTAGGCAAACAATGTTCAAAAAATTCATGGATTCCTATATGTTAATAGCACCACATGCATGAATTATGGTGAGTTGGCTTGGTCTCCACTTGGACCCGTGGGGAATAATTGATTATTACATACTCAAGGACTTAACTCTCACATAATGACTCCATTTAATGAAAACATATCATTGTTAGAAATCTATAAACATAGACATGTAGAGTGTAATGAGCACACACAAAACCTAAGTTCTTATGTTTGAGATTCAAAAATTCCAATTATTTAACCAAGAACTAGAGTTTTACAGTTTTGGCTCATTAGTAAAGTGTTTAGGATCTTATTCAAAGTAATCTTTCGAAGTCCCATATTCAATATTCCTAATTATAAAATATCAATAATAAAGTCATATGGCATTTATGTAAATCAATTTTCAAAATAAATAATTATAAAAATAATATAAGAAATTATTTTATTTTTATTTACATATATTTTTAGATTTTGGAACTTTTGTTGGTGTTCCAATAAACAAGTGTATCCTTTATTTTTAAAGGAACAAATTATTTACATCAGTGTAAGTAACCATAGTTCTATATTTTCTTATTGAAATAAAAATCTACCTACATAATGATATTATCATTTCTCATAATGAAACAAGAATTCATTATTTAAGCAAGATATCTTGCTATCTCTTCTTAAAAAAAAACGTGTCTTTGTCTTCGCGTGGGTTCTTTAAGTGTTGCTTATTGTCCAAATACAAAGCTTCATGAACTTAGATAGATGATGTTTCTTTTCAGTGTTATAAACTAAAGCAAGTCCCGTGAGGAGGTTTTGTAAGATGCATAACATTATTACAATAAATTGGTAGTTTCCATGACCAACATTGCATGTGATGAGTGGAGAAGTGATTGTATGCGTTGTAGTGTAGCCTTTGGGAAGGTTTTGTTTGATGAATTTTCCCTCCTTTGTTAGGAGTCTTTTTTATGTCCTTTTTGTCCTCTTTTTTTTCCTTTGTTACAAGTTTCTTCAATTTTCTTATAATTATTATTTTTTAATTTTTCAAAGGTGATAACCTTTTCATTTATAAAATATTTTCTCATATTGAACAAAGTAATTGAATTAGTTTAGGATTTATGCATTATCTCTAAAAATCAAGTGGAGGTCCTTATTTTTATGAAAAGTGTTGTGATACTTACAAAATAGGGAATTCTACAAGTATGATCACAGGGGATTCATCCATTATCATAGGAATTTTAAGAATATGCAACTTTCTATCCACATATACATGGGAAGACATAAATAGTGAATAGGACATTAGTTCAGTGTTTGAGGGGTTATAATAAAAACCATTTAAGGATTTGGGATAAAAATGAGATTTTTATTCAACACTCTTATAACAGAACAATCCACACTTCTAATAGTAAGTCCTCTTTTGAAACTTGCTTTGGGTATTTTCCACCTTCGGCCTTGGATATTGTATATGGATATCAAAGAGGAGTGAGAAAAACACCACTGGAGAAACACTAAAGGATGAAAAATTTGTTGATAAGATCACAAATTTCCATTTCAAGTATAGGAGACATCAAAGAAGGCACATGAAAAGTACAAGGAATGACATGATCAACACGAAATTGAGAAGAAATTCAAGTTGGGAGACATAGTCTGGTTGCATCTAAAAAAATAAAAGATATAGGGTCTTGTTAATAAGATCAAGGCTTTGTGGTATGGTCCTTTTGAAGTATTGGAGAAGGTGGCTAATAATGCCCACCGACTTAGTTTACCCCCATATATGCACATTTACTCAATAGTGAATGTGGAAAATTTGAGACTTTATGAGACTTCCATGATGGACTAGGAAATTCATGAGTAAGTCCTACCTACCATAGAGGTCTTAACACTAAAATATTAGGTAGAGTTAACAAAAGATACAGTTTTGTAGAAGAAATCTAGAACAACCAAAGGGGTGTAGAATGAACTTTGGAAACTTGGGTTGAAAGGAAAACTTTCGAGCAAGGCCAAGTGGTACTCCAAGGAGAAGGTAAAATAAAAATTTTCTCCCCTCTTTCAATAAAATATTTTGGAGACCAAAAGCCTCCATAAATGGGGAGGTATAATCCATATAACTTGTCATCTAATTTCATACTTTATGGGTTGAAAATTTGGAGTTGTTGGCTTGTAGGGGCCATTTTAGGGGCAAGTCCCACTTTGTTGGTTTGTGGTATAGAAATTTCTAGATCCCGTTTGATGCCTTAAACAACCATTTTTGGGGTAAAAAATTTACAAATAAAATTCCCATCCTCTCAATGCTATTCTACATAATGAGAGATTTCCAACGATGTGAAAATCACCTCAATTAGAGTTCTTATCCGGAAGTTGTGCCTCCCGCAAGTTAACCTACCCTGTTGACCACCATGATATCAAGTGGATGCCATGATAGCTCATATTACTCACACATGTGGAACTATTCACACGTGTAAATTCAAGAAGATTCTACAGGGTCGAAAACCCTAACATTAAGTGGGAGTTGAGGCATGCAAAATCCCTAACCCTAGAGGGATATTAGGCTATGTTAAATACTAGGCTGCTATGAAAGGAAGGGTTTTATTCTTATTGTATTGAATATTGTTCCATAGTTAAGAAAAGCATCTGAGATATTGAAGCATAACATAGGAAATAGATCCTGTAGCATCCATACTAGCCAAAATATCCATGGAAACTCCATAGTGAGTGCCCCTTTCTTTGTATTTACATTTCATAACTGAGAAGAAAAGAGTAGAGCATAAAACTCACCTTCTAGCTGGGTTTTTCCTCTATTGGATTTACCTATGGTACATCTTGTGTTCATTTTGTCGATGGTGTGTTATTTGCTTTACTTCCTTCATTTCAGTTTTATTTTATTCCAATATTTTGTGCATTAATCTAGTAATATTAAATTTGAATCTAAAACAAAATGTTGCAAAATAAGACATTTCAAAATTTTGTAAGATTTATCGTAATATTTCAAAATATTATTCTATTTGTAATGTTCTTTAGCTTAACCGAGGAACATTACTTGCGGAAAATACACATAAATTCAAATTGTTTTTGCTAAATAAATTTCTGTAGCTTACCAAATACGAATTATACATAGATTTAACCATTATCTAATACCATATAATTAAATGAATCTACATCATTCTAAATGAACATGAATGTTGTGTCCTCATTTAGACAAATCGTACACGCAATAGCCTTTGTACTATACTCGACAACTATTCACAGTGCATGTGACAACTATTCCCACCGCGCGGAATTATCCGAGCACCGTGATGGAATCTGTTACCATTACTACTAAATCGGTTAACAAATACATTTAAACCTCGAATTGAAAACAACATAACAATCAAGTTCAAGCAATTTTCCATACTAGTTAAAAACGTAATTGCAACTAATAATTTCACCATAGCATCATATAATTCATTCTTATGCACATAGTAAAACGCACAATAGTTAAACTCATAAATTAACACAAGAAAACATATAAACACTTATCTTTTAAAAATAGTTGTGCACTACTTATGACAGATGTTCCAATAAACATATAAACTTTCAATAATTAATATTTCAACAATTAATCTTTAAACAATATCTCCCTTTGGCATTGATGTCTTAGACACTACCCTTCTCATGCTCGGGCTGGCTTCCCCTGTCTTCATGCCTCTTTTCTTCCTTTCCATGCCTCTATTTTTCTCTCCCCTTTTGACATCGATGACAAAGGATGACTTCTCCTTGGGGCTTCTTTCCCTGTCTGTAAGCCTCCAATCTTTACTGATGTTTCTCTTCATGGTGCTTCCTCGTGTACATCTCTGATAAAAATCATTCAAAAAACATTCAAGTATTTCATTATTATTGTTTCTCTCCCCCTATTGTACTATGCCAACTGCCATGTAGATCCCTATGAGGCTAAAAATACTCCAAGTTTTTGTTGAAGATACTAAAAAACCTTCCTCGTAAGAGGTTTAGTGAAGATATGTACAATTTTTTCTTTTTTTCCCAACACACTCTACCTTGATGTTCTTCTCTGTAACTTGTTCCCATAGAAAATGAAACTTGATCGGAATGTGTTTCGTCTTTGAATGAATCACTGGATTCTTAGAGATACTTATAACACTAGTATTATCACAAAATATCAGAATAAACTCATCATATTCTAGCTGTCTATCCTGCAAAGTTTTCTTCATCCAGAGAACCTGTGTACAACACGTTGCTGCTGCAATATACTCTGCTTCTACTGTGGACAATGACACTGAAGACAGTTTCTTTCTCAACGAGGATATCAAAAAATCACCCAAGTAGAATACTGCTCCACTTGAACTTATTCTATCATCAACACTTCCTACCTAATCTGCATCTCTGTATGCAACTAGATATAGATCATTCCATTTTGAATACCATAATCCATAATCTTCTGTTCCTTTGAGATATCTGAATATTCTCTTTACTACCTTAACATGTGATTCCTTTGGTGCTACTTGTTGGCCCTTGGTTATGGAAGGAAGCAAAGATCGTGGAAGAAAAGGTCAAACACAAACTGCGCGGGAGACACAGTGACTGTCACTGGGTTGAAGTAAGCAAAAGAGAAGAAAAGCTGGAGCGAAGTACAGAAAAGCAAGCCGTTGGATGAGGAGATCGAGGATGACAGATCAACAAGGAAGATGGATCGAGGACAACTCAGCAAGCAGAGAAATCCACCATTGGATGCTTTGAAGCACCACATGAGAAGGGAGGAAAGACAGGCTGGCGAAGCCTTGAAAAGGTGGTTCAAGTTGACCTAGGGTTTTAGACACCTAGGGTTTAGGGTAATTAGGGTTTTGACACCTAGGTTTCGACCTAAGGCTGTCAGTGAGGGACTATAATGTATAAATAGAGGTCGAGAGGACCTAGGTCGGAGAGGTACTAGTGTTGGGTATTGATATTGATTGTTGTTGGTTAAGAGATTATTGTACTATGAGAGAGAGGAGTGATGAGAGTGAGAGCCTTCTGGTATTGTAATATCTTTAGCTGGGTGCGGAGATCAAGTCCTGTAGCTGGGTGTGCGGGAAGGTGGGGGACAGAGATAAGAAGAGAGAAGATTTGCTAACTAAGAGCGTAGATCAAAACTGTAAGCTTTATCTTAATATATCATAAGCACAGTTCTATGGACGTAGCCCTAGAGAGAGGGTGAACCACATATATTTTGTGTCGTATGTGTGATTGATGCCTAGATCTCTGTCATTTTTATACTGTTATTTTCATTGTTGTGTTAGATCAGATTTATAGTTGCGCATAGTAGCTCTAGTTGATAAGAGATATATGAATGCTACATTATTGTTGTATTAGTTCCACTTGATATTCCCCTGGTTGTAGACATCTCTGTCCTGTAATCCCTCTCTTAGATGCTTCGGGTGAGACTACATCTGCTTCGCAGGTGTTGCTGAAAGGGCCAGTAGCTAGGGCTTGTTGGTGTGCTCTTGGAGTGAACCCTGAGTCTGCCCCTGTGCCAACAAATGGTTCCGTTGCCAGGACATGAATCTTTTTAAGGGAATGTCAAGGTGGCTCCCATCGAAGACAAAGATTCAAAAGTGGATAGAGGATCAAGAGAGAGACTTCGATGAAGCCCAGAACAAGAACCCTAAACTGAGTACTAAAGACTGTCTACAAAGATACATCTTCATTGACATTCACGAGATCTTATTTGGAGGAATCCACCAGGAGTTGTTTGAGTGGTTGGCTAGGTTAGCTGATACCCAGTTCGAGATCAGATCTAGACCTCCTGTGGTTTGGAAACCAACACTGATCCAGAAGGTCAAGAGAGTTGACAACGCTGTATCCAGAGCAATAGATCATTGGTTTGATAGTACCATTGGAGGGTATATCACCAAATTTGTTGTTGATAGGGTAGAATCATATAGCCAAGCCGAGAGATACTTTTTCAAAAGACCCAGAGGAATTTTTTTTCACTTTCTGAAGCTGAGAATCAAGATGTTGTTGCATGAAAAGAAGGTCTTGAAGATACAGTAGATTAGTTAGACCCGAAAAGGCTAATGTTCATAAATTCAGACAGCGATAGTGACACAGAAGCTGGACATATGTGCAGTGGGAAATTATTTAGAGGGGTTCACCTTGAGAACCTGTTTAAGCAAAACTATGGAGAAGAGGTCGATCTAACCGACAAAGAACATTCAGAACCCACCAGAACAGAAGAAGGGGAAGCTGAAGAACTTCGCCAAAGAGAGCCAAAAACCTCAGGAACTACACAGATTACTAAAGTAAGTAACATTAACCCTCCTATTGTTTCAATAGCACCAAGCAGCCAGAATAGCCAGAACCACCAGAGTCTTCAGAGTGCTGTTACTAGAAACTCAGCCTATACTTAGACATGAAGCCTAGGGAACTCTATGGCAGATGAGATGAGGCTCCCTATATTAAGGGGAGATGGATCTGAGGATCCCGATCAACACTGGTTCCTGTGTGAGGCCGTATGGAATATTAAAAGTATCATTGACGGAGCCATCAAGAGAACCCAGTTCAACACTACACTAAGGGACCATGCGCTGAGGTGGTACATGAAACTTGTCCAAGGACTAGCACAACCTAAGCCACTGAATGAGATCAAGAATGCGTTGATTGCAGAATTTAAGAAACCTAAGTCTGAGTCACAATTTATTACAGAGCTAAAAGAGATCAAACAAAAGGTAGCATAACCTATTTGGGAGTTAGACTAGAGATTCAAGACCCTAATAGGCCAATTAACTTTCCAGATCCTCGATGAAAAGAACAAAGAATGGTTCATCACAATGCTATTACCATACATCAGAGTCCCTCTGATGCAATAGAAGATTGCATCGCAGGCAGAAACTTTTGATATTTCCATGAAGCTTGAGTCAACACCTATGTGAGAATCTAGCTCAGGCATGAGCTAGATCTTGAGCCAACTAACTAGTTTGTCTATGAAGGTCGAGGATATGAAGAAGGACAAGGGGAAGGACAAAAGAAAAGATATCTGGTGTGTAAGATGCAGATCCAAAGGTCATGATAAGGAACACTGTCCCTTATTTCATGAGTATTTGGCCTTAGGAGCACCGAGCCCCTAGAAGCAAGCTAACCTGCCCTGGTGCAATGTATGTAGAAATATGCATCACCTAGATGAGTGATATTACATGCATAAGTATGTTCAGACACCCACAAACTTGTATTGCACATTCTGTAAATCAGCGGGGCATGATGATCGAGATTGTAGAGCTTACGATCTCATGCATGAGAGGTCGAGGGCCATATACAAGATTCAAGGCAAAGTACAACAAGAAGGAAACACTCCGCAATACAACTCTCCAGGGAGAGGAAAATTCAATCCTCGTGGTGGATACAGAGGATGAGGATGAGGAGGAGGTATTGGCTGAGGCCGAGGCTGAGGAAAAATAATCTGTTATATCTGCACACAACCAGGACACTTGGCAAGGGATTGTCAGAATCCTTTCACAACCTGCAGTTATTGTAATTCTTTCGAGCATGTCATAAAAGAATGCCTTGTGCTGCTGGCTAAGCTTCAGGAAAGACGAGGACCCCAAAATAACCCACAAGTGCAACTGATATATGCCGAACCATGCAGAACAGACCTTAGAGTCATTGTTATTACTCGAGGAGGCGCTGCTACAGGAGAAGATAGAACAATCCAAAGAAATATCACAGAAGAGTCAGGTATCAGGAAAGCTGTGGAGAAGACTCAAGATTTTGATGTAAGGAAAGAAAGACAAATCTTTGAGGAAGAAATACATGAGTTCAAGGGGGGACCAAGGATCCTCATCTAAGACGCGACCAGAAATAAAAGAGTATGGAATGCCTCAGGCATTTGATCAATCGGCTTCACCGAAAGAAGGAAAAGAGGTAAGTAAACTCATCGAATTTTTGTAGACTTGTCTTAAGTTAATTTGGGATGAGAATGCTATGCAAGAGTTACATAACATAATCAGGCAGTATGAGCTAGGAAAGGCAGGCCCCTTACTGAACAGGGTAGTACACCAGATTGGTAAGAAGAGAAGAACAAACAAAGAATTACATTTGAATTCTCAAATAAGAGAGTATGATATAGACTGTGTGGTCCTCGACTTAGGGTCGAAGGTCAATTTCATGACGAAGCAAACTTGGGCACTAATGGGAAAACCAAAGTTGATATATTCCCCTATCAGGCTTAGAATGGATAATCAACAAGATGTTAGCCCATTTGGACGATTGGAGCATGTGCCTATGGACATCAATAGATTTAGGACCTTTGCATATTTTGAGGTAATTGAAATTGTTGACGATAGCTGCCCTTACCCTGCATTGCTAGGAATTTATTGGGCCTTCTAAAATTCTACTGTTGTTGATTTAAAGGAAAGACGCATGAAATTTGAAAGAGTTGGACTTAGGGTCATTGCACCCTTAGATACAGATGAGGGTCCGCGATATACAGATCCCATCAGAGAAGAAGACCACACATATGAGATGGAAACCATATATAAATTAACAATCAGACAATAGGATTATATCAACCCTATTGCCGATGGAAATCTAAGTTGGCGAAGTGATAACGCGTGTTCATCATATTCAGAAGAAGATCCAGAGAATTGTCAGAACCATATGTATGAAGTATCCACAAGGAGATGTGCTCGATTGACTAGAGAAGTTCGTTGGATTGGTATGGAAATAAGTAAATTGCCTACCTTTGATGGTCTGAACCCTCTAGAAGCCTTCCTCTTAGATCTTGAAACAAGTGTACCAGCACAACATAAGATGTTGGCTATGGATGAGGTCCTGAAAGCTACACCAACAAGATGGTGGGGGACGCACAAAAACAATATTACAGACTGGACACAATGCCTAACCTTGATGACAGTGTGGTTTTCAACACAAGTAGGAAGCTGCGAAGGGAGGTACACATGTCGAAGTTTCCCAAAGTACCATGTGCGAATTTGCGAAGAAGCCTGGAGTGGCATTCCTCGAGAACAATGGGTACACAGATTCATTAACACGCTGGACACGACCCCTATTAACTGGTACCTTCAAGCGGAGCTGCGCCTCATCTCTATAGATTGGGAAGGTATGCTTCATAATTTTGTAACCACCTTTTTGTTTGAAAGTGAATTTCCTTCAATAGATCAATCACTACAAATTGTGAGGCATAAAGTGTTTAAGGAGGCATCCAGCCTCCCTTTGGAGCAAGAAGAGGACGAATGGACTGCGCCATTCCAGAAACTACAAGGATGTTACAACATTAATGTCGACGTAGATGATGATCCAAGGAAGGTAAACATTGCTGAGACAGAAGGCCACAAGGATGTGGAAGGACCAGGAGTTGAGCTATCATTCATTGGAAAACTGATCAAGATAAAGAAAGTCAATATTGGGACAGAGGAGACACCGAAGCTTGCCAATGTCAGAGATTACTGGGATGTTGCTACCATTGAAAAAATTACAGAATTATTGCACGAGTATCAGTACTTGTTTTCGACCAAGTTCACTGATATGAAGGGTATCAAAGGACCTATGGGAGAGGTGAGAATACCTTTGAAACTAGATGCGAATCTAGTCAAGCAAAGACCCTACAGATTGAACCCAAAATATAAGGAAAAAGTGAAGATTGAGCTCAACACAATGTTAGAAGCAGGGATTATTGAACCTGTCGAAGAGTCAGAGCGGATCAACCCTATGGTGGTGCAATACAAGAAGACATGTGAGATCAGGATCTGCGTAGATCTTTGGAAGCTGAATGATGCTTGTTTTCATGATCCTTTCCCTACACCATTCACAGACGAAGTGTTGGATAATGTGGGAGGCCAGGAGGTATATTCTTTTACAGATGGGTTTTTAGGATACCATCAAATCCGAATTTCCAAGGAGGATTGCCACAAGACCACATTTGCCACAAAATGGGGATCCTACCAATACATAGTGATTCCATTTGGATTGAAATATGCCCCAACCATCTTCTC
The DNA here is from genome assembly GCA_000966675.3 of Picea glauca. Lineage (NCBI taxonomy): Eukaryota > Viridiplantae > Streptophyta > Pinopsida > Pinales > Pinaceae > Picea > Picea glauca. The sequence continues at coordinate 128,171 of JZKD02S0304915.1, read as the reverse complement.
TAGGGTGGTGGTCGAAGCGTTCAAAGAATATTTCCATAAGTTTTTAGAAGCCTATTTTGATGACTGGACTGTTTTTAGTTTGTTGAAAAATCATATGGAATGTCTAAGACTAATGTTGGACAAATGCAGGTAGTGTCAAATTTCTTTAAATTTGAAGAAGTGCATCTTCTTCTAACCATTTGGAGTATTATTAGGACATATTGTATGCAAGCAAGGATTGTTGGTTGATCCATAAAAAATTGCAATTATAGTCGATTTACCACCTCCTACTTTAGTCAAACAACTGCACATTATGCTAGGACATACTGGCTATTACAAGAAATTTATCAAAGGATATGCTCAGATTACTATGCCAATGGAGATGTTATTAAAGAAAGACTATCAGTTTGGTTGGACAGATGAATGCCAACAGAGCTTCGACACACTAAAACAAAAGATGGTGATTGCGCCCATTTTGGTCTTTCCAGTCTGGAGCAGAGAATTTCATGTGCATGTCGATGCATCTTATATTGCATTAGGAGCAATATTGGAACAACCTGGAGAAGGGGAGATCGACCATCCATTAGCATTTTCCAGCATAAAGCTATCTACAGCTGAAATCAATTACACTACTACAGAGAGAGAAGGATTAGCCATAGAGTATGCATTGCAAAAATTCTGCCACTACTTGTTGGGAGGACACTTTAAAATGTTTACTGATCACTCCGTGCTGAAGTACCTAGTCAACAAGCCAGTGTTGGGGGGGCGAATATGCAGATGGGTTCCTCTGTTTCAAGAATACGATTTTGAGATCATAGTTAAGCCAGGAAGAATGAACAAGGGAATCGACCACTTGTCGAGGTTGGAACATGGCGAAGAACCCACTAGTCTGGAGGGTACACTACTGGATGTACATTTGCTCGCCATTAGGAAGATGTATGACCACTTCACAGACATAGTCCAATTATTGTCAACAGGAATGGCTCCAAGTGAGTATACAATTTCCCATAAGAAACAGCTAGTGGTGTGCACTACAAAATTTTCACTGATAGATGGTCAACTATATAAGATGGGACTTGATGAGATACTAAGAAGATGTGTGATGGAGGCAGAGCGCCCGCTGATCCTCACAGAATCTCATGAAGGCATTGCAAGAGGACATTACGTAGGGAAAGCAACTACACAAAAGGTTCTGCGAGCTGGCCTTTGGTGGCCTACGTTACACAGAGATGCTAAAGAGTATGCCAAAGCATGTGATGTATGCCAAAGAATTGGAAAACCATCCCGAAGAGATGAAATTCCATTAGCACCATAAATGAACCTACAATCATTCGAAAAGTGGGCCATTGACTTCGTGGGACCTATAAACCCACCACGAAAGCGCACAGGAGCAAGGTACATTATCACTGCGATATAATACCTGACTAGATGGGTCGAAGCAAGAGTAGTCAAGGAGTGTAGTGCAACTATAGCTGTGCATTTTATATTTGATGACATAATAACTAAGTTTGGATGCCCTAAGACCCTTATGAGTGATCAAGGCACTCGTTTCATCAACAAGACAATTGAAGCCTTGACTGACAAATTTGCAGTTCACCATCAGAAGAGTACACCTTACACAAACAAACGGAACGGTTGAAGCATTCAACAAAATCTTGGAGACAACATTAACAAAGATTTGTAGTGTGAATAGGGATGAATGGGATTTAAGAGTACCAATAGTACTTTGGGCTTATAGAACCACTTGCAAGAAATTAACAATGCAAACCCCTTTTAAGTTGGTTTATGGTCTCAAAGCTGTTGTCCTGATGGAGTACTTGGTACCAAGCTTAAGAATTGTTGCATTTACATAGATGGATGATACTGGTGCTATTCGTGAGAGGCTTGCCCAGATGGTTGAACTATAAGAAGACAGATTTATTGCAGGATTCCATCAACATGTACAGAAGGAAAGAGAGAAGGCCTATCATGACAGACACATCAAGAAGAAGGCATTTCAGCAAGGTGATTTAGTACTGGTGTATGACAATAAATTTATAAAACATTCAAGGAAGTTCAGAATGCATTGGCTTGGCCCATATGAGATTGCCTATGTTACAGAAGGAGGAGTTGCGTAGCTGAAGACATTGAAGGGAGAATGGAAAGAAGGATTAGTGAATGGGATTTGACTGAAGTTGTATTATGACAACCAGCTGCCTCACAGATATCAGTAAAAGCAAGGAGAAAAGGGTCTAGGTACCAAGTGTAGTTGAAACTGGGTACTAGAAACAGAAAAGACAATCTGCACAAGGATGGGAAGGAGGCATAAAGCAGAAAGCAAAGGCTACATTGCGTCGTCCAATGTTGAAGTGAAATGGAAGGATCAAATCTGAAGTGCCTCGGGACGAGTCACATGTGAGTGTTGGGGGCCTATTGGCCCTTGGTTATGGAAGGAAGTGAAGATCGTGAAAGAAAAGGTCAAATGTGAACTGCGTGGGTCGAAGTAAGCAAAAGAGAAGAAAATTCAAAGCGAAGTACGAAAAAGCAAGCCGTTGGATGAGGAGATCGAGGATGACAGATCAACAAGGAAGATGGATCAAGGACAACTCAACAAGTAGAGAAAGCCACCATTGGATGCTTTGAAGCACCGCACGAGAAGGGAGGAAAGACAGGGTGGCGAAGCCCTAAAAAGGCAGGTCAAGTTGACCTAGGGTTTTAGACACCTAGGGTTTTGGGTAATTAGGGTTTTGACACCTAGGTTTCAACCTAAGGTTGTCGATGAGGGACTATATTGTATAAATAGAGGTCAAGAGGACCTAGGTCGGAGAGGTACTAGTGTTGGGTATTGATATTGATTGTTGTTGGTTAAGAGATTATTGTACTATGAGAGAGAGGAGTGCTGAGAGTGAGAGCCTTCTGGTATTGTAAGATCTTCAACTAGGTGCGAAGATCAAGTCCTATAGCTGGGTGTGTAAGAAGGCGGGGGACAGAGAGAAGAAGAGAGAATATATGCTGACTAAGAGCGCAGATCAAAACTGTAAGCTTTATCTTAATATATCATAAGAATAGTTCTGTGGACATAGCCCTAGAGAGAGGGTGAACCACGCATATTTTGTGTTGTATGTGTGATTGATGCCTGGATCTCTGTCATTGTTATACTTTCATTTGCATTATTGTGTTAGAGAAGATTTATAGCTGCGCAGAGTAGATCTAGCTGATAAGAGATATATGAATGCTGCATTATTGTTGTATTAGTTCCACTTGATATTCCCCTAGTTGTAGACATCTCTGTCCTACAACCCCCCTCTTAGATGCTTCAGGTGAGACTACATCTTCTTCATAGGTTTTACCGAAAGGGCTAGTAGCTAGGGCTTGTTGGTGCGCTCTTGGAGTGAACCCTGGGTCTGCCCATGTGCCAACACTACTTGAAATATTGCAACCTGTCCAAGTGTTTGCATTGCATCTGATATTGATGTTGTCACATAGAGTAAGTTGCCAATGATCAATATGTAGAGTTTATGATCTGCATCCTTGGATTTATCATCTTTGCTCAATTTGGAACTAGTATGCATGAGAGTACTTACAGGCTTGCAATCTACCATTCCAAACTTATTTATCATTTCTTTGATATACTTGGTTTGGGAGATGAAAATACCTTTATCTTGGTGAAGTCCCAAAAATAAAGATAACTCACCAAGTAATGACATTTCGAATTCATTCTGCATGTCTTTAGAAAATTTCTGACTCATCGTGTCATCATCACTTCCAAAAATAATGTCATCAACATAAACTTCAATGATCAACATACTATCTTGATTTACCTTTATGTAGAGATTTCTATCTACATTGCCTTTCCTGAACCCTTGCTATTGTAGATACCTGTCGAATCTTGAATACCATGCCCTAGGGGATTGTTTGAGTCCATATAGTGCCTTCTTCAATCTGCAAACATAATCTTCCTTTTATGATAGTAGAAAACCTTCTAGATGTTCGATGTAGACTTCTTCTTCTAGTTATTCATTTAGGAAGATTGATTTTACATCCATCTGATATACTTTTATTTTCTTCGAATATGCATAAGCCAAGATCAATCTGACCAATTCCATTCTGGAAACTGGGGCAAAATTTTCTTCAAAATCTATTCCTTCAACCTAAGCATATCCCTTTCATACTAGCCTTGCTTTATTCCTGGTTAGTTGTCCATCCTATTTCAATTTGTTTATGAATACCTATTTTTTTCCAATCACGTTCTTATCTTTAGGCATGGAACAAGTTCCCATGTTTCATTTTTCTCTATCTGATCCAATTCTTCTTCCACAACTTTGATCCAGTGTTCATCAGTGCTAGCTTCTTCAAAACTATTGGGTTCAACTGTGGACAACAATGCTAGATTTATTTGTTCCGGTGAGCATAATTTTCTTCGAGTTTCAACTCCTGCATCTTTATTTTCAATGATTTGTTCCGATGGATGATTTTTCTGCACTTGCCGTCTAGGAGTTTTGGGAGATATCTGAATATTTTTTTGGTCATCTTCCTCTTGATATACTTCTGACTGCTCTTCTTCTTCTTCTTCTGCTTCTGCTTCTTCTACTTCTTCTTTCAAATCCTCTTCTCCTTCCTACTTTGATGAGTCTTTTATTTTTTCTTAGGGATTTCATACACTTGTCTCGCCAATCTATACATTGGTTCTTTCCACTATTCTATTGAGTCTCAAATTGAAACATTTGTATGCCTTGATTTTTCTTGAGTACCCAAAAAAATTCCTTTGTCAACTCGGGAGTCAAATTTTCCAATCCCATTGTCTTCTCTTTTGATATAACACTTGATTCCAAATACTCTAAAATGCTTCACATTTTCTATTCTTTCTTTCTTTAATTTCCTTACAAAGTTAGCCATCTCTTCGTCTTCATCTGAATGATCACTACAACCTGGTTTTGACTTTTGTTGTTTCTTTTTCTTTGTTTTTTTGGATTCCTTGAAATATGCTTCCTTCGTGACTGGGTTCTTTTGTTCTGTTCTCATTTCATAAGCTGTAAATATTCCATGTAGCTCATCCATGCTCAATGTATCAAGATCTTCTCTTTATTCTAGGGTTGATATTTTAGGATCAAATCTCACAGGAAGAGACCTCAATACCTTTTCAACAACCACTGATTCATCGACTTCTACTCCCAATCCCTTAATAGTATTAACTATTTCACCCACTTGTAGAAGGTAGGCTACAATGTCTCCATCTTCCTTCATATTCAATTGTTCAAACTTAACTTTGAAGATTTGAATCTTAGCTCCCTTAACCTTGGCATCTCCTTCATAAATATTTTGGAGTTTATCCCAAATATCCTTTGCATTATCATAATGCATAATTTTTACAAATACTGAATCAACTAGACTGCTCATAATAATACCTTTATCCTTTGAGTTATTTTCGTTGGGTTTCTTTCCATCTTTATCGGTTGGGGGAGTGATTGTTGTTGTATACCCATCTACTACTGATTGCCAAACATCAAATCCCTGTGACTGTAAAAATATTTTCATCCTTTTATTCCAGAAGGTATATTTCTGACCATCAAACACTAGTGCTCCAATCTTAGCATATTTCATGATCTCCTTCTAGTGGTTAAATGACTTCTTGAAGGACCCGCTTTGATACTAATTGTTGGAATACTGAGAGGGGGGGTGAATCAGTATGAGCATAATTAGTACTTTTAATCACAATATAAAACCTCCAATCATGAGCATTCAATATATCATCAACACCATAATTAAATGCATATACATCGCATAAACACATTACAACAAAATTTTACGTGGAAACCCAATGCGGGAAAAACCAAGGAATGGTTTTCTTATTTATAAAAGAGTACATTAATTAGAAGCACCAACTCCCTATTTATCTAGCTACACCTGGAAGGATGATCCAACCCCCTATTTATAGGCTGCAACCTAAAGGAATCTCCAAATCCCTAATTTAACTGGCTCCAACTAGAAGGAGGATACAACCCCCTTTCCTTGCCCCGTCCAACTGCCCTGAAATATAAATGTAGAGAAATATGTCACTATCTCTGTCACTAATAACCTGTTGATGTTGTTGCTACTCATACCTATGTTGTTTCTACTGATTTCAATATCTCATCAAGACTGCAATCACACATACCTTATACTAGGATTCACAAGAGAGTTCTGCGAATCAAATTCTTATGAATCACTAAGACATACCTATTCCCAATTTCATCAGAATACTCACCCTAACACACACAGGTGTTGAGATTTTGGTACCTTGGAAAGTGGTCCCCTTGTGTTTGTGAGTCTCTAAACACAAGATGGAATGTTTGACCCTTATGCCTATCACTTTATGTCTAATTTCACTTTGACTTAGGAGATTTAAGTCAAAAGTGAAATATGTCACTCAATTCATAAAGTGACAATTAATTCACTTTGTGGATGAATTAAGAGACATAAAACAAACTTAGGAAACTTAACCAAAAGTGGGTTTCTAAGTGAAATACTTGAGATGAGATCTCATCCATTGACTAGGGTTGGCTAAGACTAATCTTATCCATTGATCTCTAGGTTTGGCCTAAGGATGGATAAAGAGGGCGCAAGGGGAAATGAGAGGCATTCATTGTTCTATTATTCACTTGAGAGAGTTGAGAGAAGAGGAGGAGAGCAAGTGACTGTTTCAAGGAGAAAGGGGCGCACTTGGAGTTTAGGACACAAGATTTCTTGGATCTTTCATAGAAGGCACACATTCTCCAGAGGAGAAGGAAACACGATATGGAGAGCACGCAAGGGAACATATTGTGAGGAGGTGGCTTGTAGAGGGGTGTGTTAGCACTGAGATTTACCCTCAGATTTCTAGAGGATAAGCCCAATACCCATCAAATAGGCTTGTAATGGTAGATTTATGATAGAGTGTGAAATGGAAAAAAATCAACATAGCAATGTTCAAACACAGAAATATCTAGGCAAGAATGCATAAGCAAATAAGGTTTTGGCTAACTTTAGTCAGTGATTTAAAGATAAGTGTGGGTACATGGAAGAATTAATGAGAAGGATGAATAAGTCTGCTATAAGCATCAGGATTTACTAGCAGATAAGTGAAGAAAAAGTTCAGACACAAGAACTTCTTGATATAAACCTTAAAACACTGATAACAATTACATCAACATCATAATCAAACATACATTACAACACAACTATAATATCTCAATTGAATCATTCAATAATGACAAAATCAAAGTAAGAAAGAAGCAAGATAATGGAAAAGGAGGATGACTTCTATTAGGCAAAATGTCTAAGATCTCATACATTAAAACCAGAGTCTGGCTCTGTTACATCAAAGCATTACATAAGGGAGTCTATGCTCAACCATTCAAACCCAAAAATGTCATTCTAAAGATATATTTATAGTCTAAACAATAAGTGACAACATACAACTCGAGATGGATCCTCTAACCTAGGATTCTCCCACTAAAAACTAAAAATCCAACATCTGTGCAAGTGGAGACAACAAACTGCTAAAAATAGGGAAAATGTTGGCCAAAATTCTAACACTATAATTTTTACATTATAAGTTGTTCCTTGGGTGCATCTCCATCAGTGCCATGTGTCCAACATCTCCAAATGATCTCCAAGAATATGTGCTAATATCCATCTGCCACCTGGTGACTGTTGATTCCCTCAAAACCCATCAAAATTGGAATTTGTAGCGAACTCAGAAGTGATGACTGTATCAGCTAGTTAGTAGTAGATTCTATAGCTCCCGCATGTGTAGACTATTTTATAGAAAATTCCGTAGTGAACTGCAATTTCTGTCTGAGTAGGTGATTTCATAGTGTATTTCGCAACGACTGTGCAACTTCTGTGTATGTAAATGATTTCGCAGCACATTCTGTAACGAACCTGCAACTTTGTCTCTGTAGATAATTTCACAACACCAAGAACTACAAAAACTCTTGTAGCTTTCTGTGTAATGCAGTTTGAGCCAAAATACCCAAAATCCTAAGAAAAAAGGTGTATAAGCCTCTAGATGCCTCCTATGCAAGTATAATCATGATACTTCCCACAAAACTTCAAAATTCCAGGATGATCATCATTAAAATTGAGGGTCTTCCAGCCACTCCACTTCATCTCCTTAGTTTGACACTTATTCTAGTTGCAGATTGAGCTAGCATATTAATATTTCTTTGAGATAACTCATATTTGAAGGGCTATAACTCCACCTTGAGCTTTCTATTCTGAGATTGTAAGTCTCTGTTCTGCCTGTACAAATTCTGAAGCTACATATGGAGGGGAAAAAATATCCTTGCTGTAAACCTAGCTAGATAAATAGTTTCCTTGTACATATCCATGATCTCCTTCATCTTTTTCGTCTCAATCAACCCTTCTTCCTTCATGCGAGCAAACTCCTTTCTGGCATCTCTGAGCTGTTTGATCAATCTTTTAAAGGTAAGGTTCCGAGGGGGAGTAGTCATGTCTATGATTTCAACCTTTTTCTCAACAGTCTAAAATTTCCCCATATCCTTCCTCTTGACATGAGATTTTGTCATGGATTCTTGTTCATCAGTTTCCTTCTGGGATGATGACCTAGTGAAGGGCCTCCTAGATGTAGTCTCAACTGTTGCAGTAGGTGAGGGAAAGTGTAGATTTCTCCCTTTTTTGACTGTGGTTTTAGCTGAGGGAACTTCTTCTAGTTCTAGTGCAGGTTGGGCTGAAAAATCCCTCTATGGAGAGTGATGAGCTCCCCCTTCTTCTTCTTCAACTTCCTTAGGAGACTCACTATATTTAGAAATGTGTTTTCCCTTTCTCTTTTTGCTTGTCTCTGTGTGAATAACACTATCATCTTGAAGAGGGCTCTGCACCTTAGATTGAAGAGTAGGGGCTACATTTAGTTGCAGATTTGCAGAGGCAATGAATTTCTCCCAAGCTATGTTTCATTTCTTCAACTCCTCCATCACAAGAATCCTAATCAATATTGAGTGGAAGACACTTGTGTCCACATATTTGGACTTGGCTTGGACCCTATCAACTATTTTCCCCATACTCCTAAACAAATAGAAAGGGATGCTCATTAGATCTTTGCCCGTGAAGTGCAACAAAAGTATAATGTGATATTGGTAAATCATATTGAATCTGCCCTCACAGGTAAAATATCTCTGGATCACCTTCAACATCTTGTCAAATCCCTCAACCAAGTGGCTCCTAGGCACCCCCTTATATAGGTTATCTTCCTGATGTTCTGGTTTGAGGAACTCTTTAGAAAAGGCTACATTAAGAGTCATGGATTTAAACCACCTTTCACCAGTGTTGGGTATCTTAGTGGATGCTGCAATGGTGGCCTTAGATAACTCCATTTCAAGGGTTCCCACCTTGGTTTTAGTGCCATCAAAATTTAAGGCAAACTCTCTGAATACCTTAGGGTGTCCCCTATGCATATTCTGACAGAAATTTAAACATCCAACCCTCTGGAATACCTCTCTGATCAGAGGTTCAACATCAAACAACTTCATATCACAAGGCTCTGCCTGATTACACTCCCACCCATGTGAGACTTCTTTTGCTGAGGTGTATCCATTTTCTATTATGGGAGGAAAAATAATACAATAATTTGAGAGATTAGACATGACAAACAAGGACAAAGGTATTAGGGTTTGGAATGATGATATTTTAGAGATGGCTTCTTATAAGGCTTCATAGTTTTCCTTTTATTTGAATTCTGAGCTAATGAAAAGGAAATCTGATGGCTTAAGAAAAGGTAGAAAGATCCTTCAAGTAAAAGGATATGCAAGGAAGCAACAATTGTTAAGGTTTTTTTAATCTAACATTCCACCACCATTTGCAAGGTCATAACAATTTAAATCAATAAGGCTCTTTAAATTTTCAACATAGACAGATTTTAGATTTGGAAATATCAATGAAAATCTAAAGGATTTCAATTGATACAGGCCATGCAAAGAGATCATAATAATTCCGAGTTTTATGCACATGTTCACATCATTGGAACAGGGGATCTGTAGCACAATTCATAGCAGATTATGTAGCATAAACAACAAGGGCCAAGAAATAGATAGGCACAACATCTATGATAGTAGTATTTGTTCAATTGTAGTGGAATAGGCTGAAAATACTAAAGATAGGATGAGAATTTGGTGATAGAAAAAGTAAAGGGGTTATTTGGTAAAGGGATACAAAATTTGCAGCGCCAGGTGCTACGAAAATTGAGCACAACCTTAAATTAATCTTCAACAGAGCTCAAATGACTCAAGGAGTACCTGGACATCGTGGCTTGACTATAGATGTGCTTCAGATAGCATGAAACCGCCTGGAACCACTTTAACCTTCAATTCCCCTTTGTCAACCAATCTGTAGTAGAATCCACAATGCATGTCTAGACTTAGGTTTTTCTGCATCGCCGAACTAGGAGCAAATTCAAATCTTGAGAAAACAGTTAGAAAACATTAATGATCAAATTTCAAGTTACTTCCTTTAAAACATGGATGCTGAAATCAATGATATCGACTGACACAAGTCTCATAAGTGAAATACTGATAAAAAGGGAATATGTACTCAATATGCACTACGAAAACTCCCGATGAGATGACAACGTACTAAGATGACTTGATTTGACCTTCTAACATGTAGAGGGACATAACGTAGGGGTTTAAGATCATTGTAGAGGTAGTGACATGTCAGACTAGTGGTGGCATAAGGGTGATGGTGATGGCTATCAAATCATGTGATGATATTAGGATATAAACCAAAGGGTATAAACCAAAGGTATGGGTCAAAGGTATAGGCAAACATTTATTTGTGCTAGGACCTAAGAAAAACCATAAGGAAAAAATCAATAGCAAATATTAAACAAGACTAAGGCTAAAAAATAAAATCCTAAGAATGAATTTGACCCACAACAACTCATGTGACCCTTAACAACTTCATGTGATAACATTGGCTCCATAGGGGATGTCATGCTCCCTGTGAGTTGCCAAGAACAAGCAACTTTAGTGTCTTATCCTAGGGATATGGGGTCATTTATTTAAACAGAAAGAAAAAAAAAAGTGATATTTACAATGGATGGGGAAACCACTCATGGATCAAACAAAATACTTCTTCAGAAAGTGCCCATTAACAGGGCCACCAAAAACTTTAGAATCCTCCAAGTTCTTCAATTTATAAGTATTATTTTGAAACACCTCAGAAATATTGAAAGGACCAATCCACAAGGCTTTGAATTTACCATTTTTCCCTTTGTCTTGCTTGGGTGCATCCCACTTGAGCACTAGATCTTCCAACTGGAAATATTCTTTGCTTACCTTCTTTTCAAAGGCTTGCTTGATCTTCTATTGATGGTCATGTGCTTTATCAAGGAGTTTCTCCCTAGTATGTTTTACTTCTACTAGCTAATGTATCCTCCTGACCATATCATCAGGTTCTCCTTATTGATCCTGAAGGAACTTTGCCATAGTCAAGGAAAGATGAGTAGGAAAAAAAAATTCAATCCCATATACAAGATGAAAGGGAGAAATACCAAGTGACCTCTTTGTAGTAACTCTATCATCCCATAAGGCAAAATTCAGCTTTGAGTCCCATGCTTTCTTGTTGTCTTCCAGTAACTTCTTGATGATATTTACAAGACTATTGTTATAAGACTCTGCTAAATCATTACCTTGGGGGTAATAAGGAGTATAATGGACTAATGAAATCCCATACGTCTCACAAAACTTGATCAATGTCTCAGCTTTGAAAGAGGCAACATTGTCAGTAACAATCTTGCTTGGACAACCAAATCTTGACATGATATCCTCAAGAAAACTAATGATTACCTTGTGGGAGACACTCCTTGTAGGAATGGATTGTATCCATTTGGTGAAATAGTCAGTTGTAGTCAAGATCCATCGGTGTTGTACACTTGATGATGGATGAATTTCCCCAATGAAATCAAGTCCCCACTACTGAAAGGGGCCAAAAACCACTACATGCTTCAAAGGCAAAGATTTGAGCTTCTGCTTTCCTGCAAACTTCTGACATTTGTCACAAGCTCTAATATTTGCACAAACATCAGTAAAAATGCTAAGCCAAAAATACCCAGCTCTGAGTATGTTATAAGATGTGGTTCTCCAAAAGTGATGACCCCCACACAAGCTGTCATGAAAATCAGTCATGGCCTTTTGAGCCTCATGTGGATCTAAACATCTCAAAAGAACCCCTAGAGGATATTTCCAATAGAACATGTGATCAATGAGACAATATCTAGTTTCTTTCATCTTTAAATCTCTTACCGTGTTCTTCTCCAAACCATCTGGAGGCTGCAACTTTTGCAGAAAATAAATGACGTCTTTGTACCAAGTGCATTCTTCCAAGTTGGGACTGATATGAAAGCTTTTGACAGAAATATCAGCTTGCTAATTTTTTGTGTTCAGATTCATGAAATTAACCCCTAGTGCTTTGCAATTTGACTCATCCAACAATCTAACTAAACCTTGGCCTTTAACCAACTTATTAGGCTTCATTTCAAGGTCAAATTTCAAAATTTTGGCAATCCATTTGCTCCTCTTCCCATCTATGTCAGGCTGGATAAGTATTTCTTTCATAGAGGTTGTTGGAACATAGACAATAATATTGGAATGCATAATGTATACTATGAAATATTTGAGGGCTTTAACCAAAGCATAAGCTTGCTTTTCCATAATATCATACCTCATCTCTGCATCCCTCAATGCCCTACTAAAAAAGGAAATAGGATGCTCTAACCCCTCTATATTTTTCTGAAGAAGGGAAACAACGGATGTGTCATATGAGGCAAAAGAGAATATCATAAATTCCTTGGAATAATCAGGGTTGATGAGAACAGGTGCTTCAGTCAAGGCTTGCTTGATTTGGTCAAAAGAATCTCGGGCTTCAACAATCCATTTCACCTCATTCCCCTTCCTAAGAATAGATGTGATGTACTTAACCAATTAAACAAAGTTAGAGATGAATCTTCTCAGAAAATTGATTTTACCCAAGAAAGATTGAACTTCCTTCTTCGATCTGGGAAGAGATACAGTCTAGATGGCCTATAATCTACTTGGATCAATTCTTACTCCTTCTGCTGATACAATGCGTCCTAACAAATTGCCTTCTTTCATAGAAAACAAAGACTTCTTAGGATTGAGAGAGAGATCAAACTTTCTACATTTCAGGAATACCTTTTTCAAATGATTATAATGTTCCTTATCAGATTTTGAGAACACTGTAATGTCATCTAGATAGATGACCACAAATGTTTCCTTCTCCCCAATAAAGGCAATATCCATTGCTCATTGAAAGGTTTCTCGTGCATTAAATAAGGGCATTTTAGCATACATGAATGTGCGCCAAGGAGTAGTGAAGGTTGTCTTATCTCTATCTTCAGGTACGACATAGATTTGATTGTAGCCTGAGAAGCCATCAATCATAGAAATCCTTGATGAGCCAATAACCCTCTGAAAAATATGCTCCATCTTTGGCAAGGGTTAATTATCTTTCTTGGAACTTCTGTTCAAAGTCTTGAAATCAAAACAAATTCTAATTTCACCATTCTTATTCCTCACTGGAACCAAGTTTTCCACCCACTCAGAGTACCTTAAAGGAATGATTATCTTGGCATCAAGCAACTTCTTAAGTTCCTTTTCCGTAATAGGCAACAACATGGGATTTATTTGTTTGAGTTTATGCCTAAATGGCTTGGTCTCCTCTTTCAAAGGGATCTTATGTTCAATGATGCTTGTGTCATATGTTTGTAGATATTCATATTTCCACGAAAATACATCAGCAAACTCCTTCAAAAGTTTAACATACATAGCCCTTTCCTCTTTAGATAAATTTCTAGACAATTTCACATATTTTGGATTTTCCTCTACCCCGAAATTGCATTCAGTCACATCAACATTTTCAGTTGAACCTTTAACCTTCAAAACAACATCATTTATGTCAAACAATGTCTCCAAAGGAACTAGTCCTTTTGGAATATGGTTACTGGGCAATTGAACAATATGGTGGTCTGCAATTTTATTGAGGAAAATATCAACATGAGGGATTTTGGTATCATCATGATCTTGATCAATATGAAGAGAAAAAAATTCTTCCACAGTTGCTAGATATATTTTGATCTCAAGATCATCCTCAAATACCTTCCAATGCTTGACATTGTCAGGTATAGTGGGTCTATACTTCACTTCCACATCATATTTGAGCTTGGGGGGCAAAGGAATTTTAAAATTATTTGCAGAAACAACCAAAGACTCTGCCATAGTATTTTTTCCTCTTGAAACAAAGAGATATTAAAATAAAAGAAGAAATTATCAACAAGATCCCAAACATCATTTCTGTAAGTCCTTAACCTGGGGTGTTTAGCTTGATACATATTTTTAACTTGATGTACAATTAATTCAACATCTCCAAGCACTGCTTACTCTTCAATCTTCATATCTTTAGTATCCCTCAAACCCAAAACAAGAGCCTCATACTTTGCAACATTATTTGTGGTTTAAGATTCTAGTTTGTAAGATAGAGATATGATTTCTTGAGTTGGTGAAATAAATACCACTCCAACAACAACACCTTCTTTATAAGAGGCCCCATCAAAAAAAATCTTCCATACAGGGGTGTTTTGAGGAGGAACCTCACAAGTTTCAATAGGCTATTTTCTGATTTCAATAGGTGATTGAGGAGAATCATTGAGATGTAAAATACTGAATCCTAAATCAATATCAACTACAAAAACAGGGTGGTTGGTAGGATTAGCTGCATCATTGATGATGTAAGATAGTTGTGCTTCCATATAGATCCTTCTGTGCTCTCCTCTAAATATAAGAATGGTGGCATATGAAAGGTCCATCTGCAAAGTCCCCCCTAGTGTTTTGATCCAATATCTTGACAAGAGCATCCCAAACTTAAGGGGGACACCAGCCACCACAATATCCATGACCACACTCTTCATGGACAATTGGAACAAGGTAACAACCGGGTCTTTGATTACCCCAAGGCGCTTCACTTTTCTAGAATCAAATGAGTATAGGTCGTGATAAGATTTTTTAATTTCCAGACCAAGCTCATCCATGATAGTTTTAGGCATGAGGTTATGAGATGCACCTGATTCCATCGAGTAGTTGTTCAAAACTTGATCATGAATATTTAATGGTGTGTATAAAGGAGGAGAAGAGTCATCCCTATCCTATACCAAAGGTCCCTATTTTGAAGAGGGGCTTGGACTTTTTGATCATCCCTATCCCTATTTCTTTGATCTCTTTGAAGGACTTGAGGGGCATTGTTTGGTCTCCTGAAATTTCCTCTATTATCAACATTCTATGTGTTTATATAATTTTGTTTTCTTTCAAGTTTCAACTTTTCCATTTCAACAGAAAGTGATTTTACCAATTTTGTTAGTTCATCAACTTGAGGATTGACAACAGAGGAATCAGAGGTTGAAGCTTCAACTCTACTTTTTCTCCTGTCTTTATCATATTTTACCCTAAGCTTGTCAGCTGCCAATATGTTAGATTATACCTCCAATGTTGCATCTTGCATATGAGCTAGAGAGGTATATCTTCTTTCTCTCAACATGAGGCAAAAATCAGGTTCAAAAGCACTGGCATAGGTGATCTTGGCAGAAGTTTCTATGGGATTAATTTCTATGGGGATTTTGTTGTACATTTTATTGAATCTTTTAGAAAAGTCTGAAACAGATTCCCCTTCTTTCCTCTTGAGTGACCCAAACTCTCTAATGTAGTATACAAAATCTTTTTTATCCCCCCAATGCCTCAGAAAGGCATCATCCAAAGCTTCAATTCCATCAATACATCCAGGAGGTAAACCCCTAAACCATTTCCTAGCCTCACCATCAAGGCTTTGTACAAAAACCCTCATCCATACATCTTCATTCTCAATATTAAGATTTTCTGCATAACTATAAAAGGCTGCAAGGTGTTGTTCTGCAGTTATATCCTCTTCCCCTGTAAATTTGGGCATGTACTTCAAGTGGTCTCCAATTGGGAGAGCATTCATAGGCTGAGGCGACATAAGAGGGGAATACCTAACAACCACTATGGCATCCATCCTATTTCTAGGAAGGTTAGAACCTATCGTTGGATTATGAATTCTAGGAGAACAAGGAGGATATTGAGTCTTGACAGGTACAACTATAGTCTTGATTATGTGTAGTTTGGGATAATATGGAATGTAGGATGGAGACATTTCAGTTTTCACA
Organism: Picea glauca; assembly: GCA_000966675.3. Taxonomy (NCBI): domain Eukaryota; kingdom Viridiplantae; phylum Streptophyta; class Pinopsida; order Pinales; family Pinaceae; genus Picea; species Picea glauca. The sequence goes on along the minus strand of JZKD02S0304915.1, from coordinate 111,988 downwards.
AGGAGACGCTGAGTCTTGGAAGAGGATGGTGTATGTTCCAAAGGAACTAAGGGTTATTCCTCTTTTGTCACAACAATTTTAAGAGAAGGAGGAGGTGGAGAACCCAAAGTGGGGAAATCTTCTAAGCTCTCAAGTCTAAACCAACTTACAACATCAAGAGAGGCAAGAACTTCAAAACTTTCTTCTTTCAATTTGGGAGAAAAAGAAGAGTATTCTACAGGGAAATATTCAAGATCCAAATTTCTAGAAATTTCAACATAGGGTAAAAGAGGAGAACTAGATATATCTACTGGTGTATTAAAAGTGGAATCAGGAAAATAACCAGAAGTACTTGGTACAACAGCTGAAAATCCTTCTTGACAATATTTTCCCTTCTTGATAATATTCTTTGGGTTAGCTTCAGGTGTAGTCAGAGGTAGATGTGGAGTACACCTCGTGTGTCTGCCTTTGTGAGGCACAACTGAAATGATGGAGTCGTCAGGTGCAAGATGCAATCTTCAATGTACTGATTTCTAATGAACCTTCATAATCATTATTTCTTTGTCGTTCAATCCCAGGGAAATTTTTTCAATCCGTTCCCCAGAAACGACGCCAAGAATGTTAGCACCGAGATTCCAACTGGGAGAGAATTCATATGCCGAGGCAACACAAGAGGGGCATACCTATCAACCACTATGACATCCATCCTATTTCTAGGAAGGTTAGCACCTACCATTGGATTACGAATTCTATGAGAACAAGGAGGAGATTGAGTCTTGACAGGTACAACTGCAGTCTTGATTATGTGTAGCTTGGGAGAAGAAGGAATGTAGGATGGAGATATTTCAGTTTACACAAGGAGAGGCTGAGTGTTGGAAGAGGATGGTGAAGGTTCCAAAGGAATAGAGGGATCTTCCTCTTTTGTCAAAACAATTTTAAGAGAAGGAGGAAATGGAGAACCCAAAGTGGGAAAATATTCTAAGCTCTCAAGTCTAAACTAGCTTACAACATCAGGAGAGGCAAGAACTTCAAAACTTTATTCTTTCATTTTGGGAGAAAAAGAAGAGTATTCTACAGGGAAATATTCAAGATCCAAATTTCTATAAATATCAACAGAGGGTAAAAAAGGAGAACTAGATATAGCTACTGGTGTATTAAAATTGGAATCAGGAAAATAACCAGAAGTACCTGGTACAACAACTGAAAATCCTTCTTTAGAAGATTTTCCCTTCTTGATAATATTCTCTAGGTTAGCTTCAGGTGTATCTAGAGGTAGATGTGGATTATACCTCATGTGTCTACCTTTGGGATCCACAACTCAAACAATGGAGTCACTAGGTGCAAGCTGCAATCTTTAATGTACTGATTTCTAATGCACCTTCAAAATCAATATTTCTTTGTCGTTCAATTCCAGAGAAATGTTATCAATTCGTTCCCCGGAAATGGCGTCAAGAATGTTAGCACTGAGAGTCACCCTCAGATTGATTGAGGATAAGACCAGTACCCATCAAATAGGTTTGTAATGGTAGATTTATGATAGAGTGTCAAATGGACAAAACTCAACATAGCAATGTTCAAACACATAAATATCTAGGCAAGAATGCATAAGAAAAGGAGGTTTTGGCTAACTTCAGTCAGTGATTTAAAGATAAATGTGGGTAGATGGAATAATTAATGAGAAGGATGAATAATTATTCTATAAGCATCAAGCTTTACTAGCAGATAAGTGAAGAAAAATCTCAGACACAATAACTTCTTGATCTAAACCTTAAAACACTGATAAGAATTACAACAACATCATAATCAGACATACATTATAACACAACTATATGTTGGACAACTGAGAGGGGGGGGGGTGAATCAGTTGTTACCGTGCTTAAACAATTATGCTTCTTTTAGACTCTTTGCTGAGACACTAAATGATGATCACAATAATGCAGGGAAATAGACAATGGAAAATTCAGCATTAGTCACACATATGAGAAACATAGAGACATATATTTCTTGAGGAAACCCATACAGGGTAAAAACCTCTTTTTCTTTATATGATAAGTAATAGTTACATTCTTCACATTATCATACATATGAGCACCAACTCATAATGAGGCTGGAACCTCTGTTTTGCAAGCTACAACTTGCTGAGAGCACCAACTCTTTGTTTTCTCTAGCACCCACTAGAAGGAAGCACCAACTCCCTGGTTTCTCTAGCACAAACTAGAAGGAAGCACCAACTCCCTGTGTTCAAGCACCCACTTGAACCTCTGAGGAAAACAGTCCTCCCTAGCACCTCCCAACCACCCTAAAATGTAAATCTTTGCAACTAAAATTATTACAGTGATATGATGTTCGATGATGGCATACCTGACTTTATCACTGTTCTGCTC
>JZKD02S0304915.1:83504-102206 GCA_000966675.3 Picea glauca | reverse complement strand
TACCCACATGTGCCTCAATTTCTTGAATCAGTCTGACACTTGTCACTCCCTGGTTGTGCCACGTGTCACTTTGCTGACGTGATCTGTTGACGTGTGTTGGATCGATGGTTCATATATCATGCGTGTTTTAACGGCTGCGATCATATCGCGAAATCGCATATCGCGAAATCGGAGTTTCCGTTGTCAGGTGTTCTTTGCATTTTGAAATCACGATCCCCGATTCTCCGATGGCTTATCTCCCTCGCAGATTCTGCATATCTGACAGCTTAGATCACTTCTTTTCTGCGCTTAACTCCTGCGCTTAACATCTGCGCAGCTTCTCCCGATCCAACAGCTGTCGAGATTTTTGAGTGAGATCCGACGGTTCTCGGTCTCTTTCCTATGCTTCTTGCGCATATAAGACTGCTATTCCTCCTGAGCTTAATTTCCTTTGTCTTCTGTTTACCTGTCATCTTCACTGTTGTACTTGCCATCAATGACAAGCATATGCTAACTGTTACACATTTCCAACACTATAATATGCCAATTGAATCATTCAATAATGAGCAAATTAGATTAAGAAAGAAGAAAGATAATGGAAAAGGAGGCTGACTTCTATTATGCAAAATGTCTAAGATCTCATACATTAAAACTAGAGTCTGGCCCTGTTACATCAAAGCATTACATAAGAGAGTCTATGCTCAACCATTCGAACCCAAAAATATCATTCTAAAGCTGTATTTGTAGTCTAAATAATAAGTGACAACATACAACTCGAGATGGATCCTCTAACCTAGTATTCTCCCACTAAAAACTAAAAATCTAACATCTGTACAAGTGGAGACAAAAAACTGCTAAAAATAGAGAAAATGTTGGCAACAACTCTAACACTATAATATTTGCATAATGAGTTGTTCCTTGGGAGCATCTCCATCAGTGCCATGTGTCCACCAACTCCAACTAACCTCCAAGCATCTGTTCTAAGCTCCATCTGCCACATGGTGACCGTTGATTCCCTCAAAACCCATCAAAATTGGAATTTGTAGCGAACCCTGAAGTGTTGACTATATCAACCAGTTCGTAGCGGATTTTGTAGGAAATTCTATAGCAGATTTTGTAGAGCCCACCTGTGTAGACTATTTTGCAGCAGATTTAATAGCAAACTACAATTTTTGTCTGACTAGATGATTTCACAGCGGATTTCACAGTGACTTTGCAACTTCTGTGTATGTAAATGATTTCGCAGCGCATTCCGTAGTGAACCTACAACTTTGTCTGTGTAGATCATTTTGCAATGACAAGCGCTATGAAATGTCCTATAGCTTTATGTGTAATGCAGTTTGAGACAAAATACCCAAAATCCTTAGAAAAAAGGTGTATAAGCATGTAGATGCCTCATATGCAGGTATAATCATGATACTTAGCACAAAACTTCAAAATGCCAGGATGATCATCATAAAAATTGAGGGTCTTCCAACCACTCCACTTCATCTCCTTAGTCTAGCACTTCTCCTAGTTGCAGCTTGAGCTAGCACGTTAAGATTTCTTTGATCTAACTCATATTTGAAGGGTTGTAACTCCACCTTGAGATTTCTGTTATGAGATTGTAAGTCTCTGTTCTGCTTGTACAAATTCTGAAGCTGCCTATGGAGGGGAAAGAATATCCATGTTGTAAACCTAGCTAGATCAATAGTTTCCTTATACATATCCATGAGTTCCTTCATCTTTTTACTCTCATCCAACCCTTCTTTCTTCATCATAGAAACCTCCTTTCTGGAATCTCTGAGTTGTCTGGTCAATATTTTAAAGGTAGGGTTCTCAGGGGGAGTAGTTATGTCTATGATTTCAACCTTTTTCTCAACAGTCTCAATTTTTCCCTTATCCTTCCTCTTGACATGAGCTTTTGTTATGGATTCTTGTTCAACAGTTTCCTTCTGGAATGATGACCTGGTGAAGGGCCTCCTAGATCTAGTCTCAACTACTACAGTAGGTGAGGGAAAGTGTAACTTTCTCCCTTTTTTGAATGTGGTTTTAGCTAAGGGAACTTCTTCTAGTTCTGGTGTAGGTTGGGGTGAAAATTACCTCCATGGAGAGTGATGAGCTCCCCCTTATTCTTCTTCAACTTCCTTAGGAGCCTCACTATATTTAGAAATGTGTTTTCCCTTTCTCTTTTTGCTTGTATCTGTGTGAATAACATTGTAAGCTTGAAGAGGGATCTGCACCTTAGATTGAGGAGTAGGGGATACATTTAGTTGTAGATTTGCAGAGGCAATGAATTGCTCCCAAGCTATGTTTCCTTTATTCAACTCCTCCATCACAAGAATCCTAATCAAGATTGAGTGGAATACACTTGTGTCCACAGATTTGGACTTGGCTTGGATCCTATCAGCCATTTTCCCCATATTCCTAAAAAAATACAAAGGGATGTTCATTATATCTTTGCCTGTGAAGTGCAACAAAAGTATAATGTGATATTGGTAAATCATATTGAATTTTACCTAACAGGTAAAATATCTCTGGATCACCTTCAACATATTGTCAAATCCATCAACCAAGTGGATCCTAGGCACCCACTTAGATAGGTTATCTCCCTAATGTTCTGGTTTGAGGAACTCTTTAGAAAAGGTTTCATTAAGAGTCATGGATATAAACCAGAAAAGGTTTCATTAAGAGTCATGGATATAAACCACCTTTCACCAATGTTGAGTATCTCAGTGGTTGCTGTAATGGTGGCCTCAGATACGTCCATTTCAAAGGTTCCCACCTTGGTTTTAGTGAGATTGAAACTTAAGGAAAACTCTCTGGCTACCTCAGGGTGTCCCCTCTGCATATTCTGATAAAAATTTAAACATCCAACCCTATGGAATACCTCTCTGATCAAATGTTCAACATCAAACAATTGCATATCACAAGGCTCTGTCCTAACTACACTCCCACCCTTGTGAGACTTCTTTTGATGAGGTGTATCCATTTTCTATTATGGGAGGAAAAACAATACAATAATCTAAGAGATATGATAGACCAAACAAGGAAAAATGTCTTAGGGTTTGGAATGATAATCTTTTAGAGTTGACTTCTTCTAAGGCTTCAAAGTTTTCTTTTTATTTTACTTCTGATCTAATGAAAAGGAAATCTAATGGCTTAAGAAAAGGAATAAAGTCTCTTCAAGGAAAAGGATATGAAAGGAAGCAACAACTGTCAAGGTTTTTTTAATCTAACATTCCACCACCATTTGCAAGGTCATAACCATTTAAATCAATAAGGCTCTTTAAATTTTCAGCATAGACAGATTTTAGACTTGGAAAAATCTGTAACGACCCTTGATTATTAAGTGTAATTAATTTAATAATATAATCCTAAAAGTTTAGCTAAACTATAATTATGTCTTAAAATAACATTTCTAATTGATTATTATTAATGAATTAGTCATGATGGTTAATGATTCATTTAAATATTAATTAATTCATTAATTAATTAAGTATTAAATAAAAGGGTGGAGAATAAAATATAACATTTAAATCAAGTTATCTATACAAGAAGGGATCACATAAGGATCCCAAGAAGATAAAGAATTAATGAGAATGGATAAGGGTAATTAAATGGAGGGATAAGGAATTTAATGCAAGGTGGAGTGTCGGTGAAGGGGGAGGATAAGGAAGGAAGGAAGGGTTGGAGGGGATCATTTTCTACGGAGGACTGTTTTTCTTGCTATGGGCAGAGAGCCGAGAGGGGCTGAGAGATGGGTGTGCTCAGATTGAGGCACGGGATTTTCTGGTTGTGAGAGATTGATCAGGCAGGGGCCGGGTTGCTAGAGGTTTTGGGCTCGGAGGGCCAGGATATCCGTAGATATCCTGGAGCTAGGTCGTTTTCCTAGTTGGCAGGGTGGACAAGAGGTTTTGGGAAATTATTTTTCTGTGTTTGCAACAGGACTGGACTGTGTAGCAGGTAGCAGCAGGAAGGCAGCTGACAACGGAAATTAGCATCAGAGTTAAGGTACTCACTTCGAATTTATGCATTACTCATTGATAAATTTTAATTTTACTTGCGTAAGTGATGAGAAAATATGGAATAATTCTTCTTTTATGAATCTGGTAGAAATTGTTGTACATTTGGTAGGATTTGGTAGAATTTTTAGATGTTATTTTAAAACCAGTCATTACAAAATCAATGAAAATCTAAAGGATTTCAGTTGAAACAGGCCATGCAAAGAGAGGATAATGATGTGGAGTTTTATGCACAGGTTCGAAGCACTGGAACATGGGATCTATATTACAATTCGTAGTAGATTCTGTAGCATAAAAAACAAGGGCCAAGCAATAGATAGGCACGATAACTCTGATAGAAGTATTTTTTCAATTGCAGTCGAATAGGCTAAAAATACTATAGATAGGATGAGAATTTGGTGATATCAAAAGTAAAGGGGCCGATTGGTAAAGGGATACATAATTCACAGTGCTAGGTGCTACGAAAATTGAGAACAACCTTAAATTTATCTTCAACAGAGATTAAATGAATCAAGGATTACATGTACGTCATAGCTCGACTGTAGATGTGCTTCAGATAGCATAAAACCAACTGGAACGAATCTAACCTTCAATTCCCCTTTTTCATCCAGTCTGTAGCAGAATCTGCAGCGCCTGTCTAGACTTAGGTGTTTTTCCAGCACCGAACTAGGAGCAAATTCAAATCTTAAGAAAACAATTAGACAATATTAATGATCAAATCTCAAGTTACTTCCTTTAAAACATGGATGATAAAATCAATGAGACTGGCTAACACAAGCCTCATAATCGAAATAATGATAAAAAGGGAAGATGTACTCAAGATGCGCTACGAAAACTCCTGATGAGATGGCAATGTACTAAGATGACTTGATTTGACCTTCTAACGGGTAGAGGGACAAAGTGGAGGGGTTTAAGATTATAGTGGAGGTAGTGACATGTCATACTAGTGGTGGCATAAGGGTGATGGTGATGGCTATCGGATCTTGTGATGAGATGAGGATATAAACCAAAGGGTATAAACCAAAGGTATGGGTCAAAGGTATAGGCCAACATTTATTTGTGCTAAGACCTAAGAAAAACCATAAGGAAAAATCAATAGCAAAGCTTAAACAAGACTAAGGCTAAAAAATAAAAATCTAAGGATGAATTTGACCCACAAAAACTCATGTGACCCTTAACAACTTCATGTGATAACATTGGCTCCACAGGGGATGACATGCTCCCTGTGAGCTTCCAAGAACAAGCAACTTTAGTGTCTTATCCTAGGGCTACGGGGTCATTTATTTAAACAAAAAAAATAAAAAAAATGATATTTACAATGTATGTGACAACCACTCATGGCTCAAGAAAAATGTTTCTTTAGAAATTTCCTATTAACAGGTCCACCAAAAAATTTAGAAGCCTCCAAGTTCTACAATTTATAAGTATTATTTTGAAACACCTCAGAAATATTTAAAGGACCAATCCACAAGGCTTCAAATTTACCGTGTTTACCTTTCTATTGCTTGGGTGCATCCCACTTGAGCACTAGATCTTCAAGATGGAAATATTCTTTGCTTACCTTCTTGTCAAAGGATTACTTGATCTTCTGTTGATGGTCCTGTGCTTTATCAAGGAGCTTCTTCCTAGTCTATTGTACTTCTACTAGTTGTTGTATCCTCCTGACCATATCATTAGGTTTTCCTTGTTGACTTGAAGGAACTTTTCCATAAGCAACACAAGATGAGTAGGAAAAACAACTTCAATCCCGTATACAAGCTGAAAGGGGGAAATACCAAGTGACCTCTTTGTAGTAACTCTATCAGCCCATAAGGAAAATTTCAGCTTTGAGTCCCATGCTTTTTTGTTGTCTTCGAGTAACTTCTTGATGATCTTTACAAGGCTCTTGTTAGAAGACTTTTATAAACCATTGCCTTTGGGGTAATAAGGAGTAGAATGGACTAATGAAATCCCATACTTCTCACAAAACTTGATCAATGGATCAACTTTGAAAGATGCATCATTGTAAGTAACAATCTTTCTTGGAAAACCAAATATTGACATGATATCCTCAAGAAAACTAATGATTACCTTGTGGGAGGCACTCCTTGTAGGAATGGATTCTATCCACTTGGTGAAATAGTCAGTTGCAGTCAATATCCACTTGGTGAAATTGTCAGTTGAAGTCAATATCCACTTGGTGAAATTGTCAGTTGCAGTCAATATCCACCGGTGTTATCCACTTGTTATTGGATGAATTTCCCCAATGAAGTCAAGTCCCCACTATTGAAAGGGGACATAAACCACTACAGGATTCAAAGGCAAAGATTTGAGCTTCTGCTTTCTTGAAAAATTCTGACATTTGGCACAAGCTCTAATCTTTTCACAAACATCAGTAAAAAGGATAGGCCAAAAATGCCTAGCTCTTAGGATGTTATAAGAAGTGGTTCTCCAAAAGTGATGACCCCCACACAAGTTGTCATGAAAATCAGTCATGGCCTTTTGAGCCTACTATGGATCTAAACATCTCAAAATAACCCCTAGAGGATCTTTCCAATACAACATGTGATCAATGAGATAATATCTGATTGCCTTCAGCTTTAAAGATTTTACCTTTTTCTTCTCCAAACCATCAGGAGGCTGCAACTTTTGCAGAAAATAAATGACATATTTGTACCAAGTTCATCCTGCCAAGTTGGGACTGATATGAAATATTTTGACAAAAATATCATCTTGCTAATTTTCTGTATTTAGATTCATGAAATTAACCCCCAATGCTTTGCAATTTGATTCAACCAGAAATCTAGCTAAAACTTGGCCTTTCACCAACTTAGTAGGGTTCATTTCAAAGTCAAATTCCAAAATTTTGGCAATCCATTTTCTCCTCTTCCCATCTATGTCAGACTGGATAAGTATTTCTTTCATAGAGGCCTATGGAACATAGGCAATAATCTTGGAATGCATAATGTATACTATGAAATCTTTGAGGGACTTAACCAAAGCATAAGACTTATTTTCCATAATATCATACCTCATCTCTGCATCCCTCGATGCCCTAATGAAAAAGTAAATAGGCTTCTCTAACCCCTTTGTATTTTTCTTAAGAAGGATCAACAACCAATGTGTCATATGAGCCAAAAGAGAATATCACAAATTCCTTGGAATAATCAGGGCTGATGAGAACAGGGGCTTTAGTCAAGGCTTGTTTTATCCATTCAAAAGAATCATGGGCTTCAACAATCCATTTCACCTCATTCCCCTTCCTAAGCATGGATGTGATGTACTTAACCAATTCAACAAAGTTAGAGATGAATCTTCTTAGAAAATTGTTTTTACACAAGAAAGACTGAACTTCCTTCTTGGATCTAGGAAGAGATACAGTATGGATGACCTCTACTATACTTGGATCAATTCTTAGTTCTTATGCTGATATAATGTGTCCCAACAACTTGCCTATTTTCATAGCAAACAAAGACTTCTTAGGATTGAGAGAGAGACCAAACTTTATACACTTTAGGAAGACCTTTTTCAAATGATGATAATGTTCCTTATCAGATTTTGAGAACATTGTAATGTCATCCAGATAGATGACCACCGATTTTTCCTTCTCCCCAATAAAGGAAATATCCATTACTCGCTGAAAGGTTTCTCCTGCATTCATTAGCCCAAAGGGAATTTTAGCATACATGAATGTGCCCCAAGGAGTAGTGAAGGCTATCTTCTCTCTATCATGAGAAGCCATCAATCATAGACATCCTTGATGAGCCAATCACCCTATACAAAATATGCTCCATATTTGGCAAGGGGTGATTATCTTTCTTGGAACTTCTGTTCAAATTCCTGAAATCAACACAAAATCTAATTTGACCATTCTTATTCCTCACAGGAACCAATTTTTCCACCCACTCAAAGTATGTTAAAGGTATTATGATCTTGGCATCAAGCAACTTCTTAACTTCCTTTTCCATAATAGGCATCAACATGGTATTTATTTGTCTGAGTTTCTACCTAAATGGCTTGGTCTCCTCTTTCAAATGGATCTTATGTTCAATGATGCTTGTGTCACATGTTTGTAGATATTCATATTTCTAGGAAAATACTTCAACAAAATCCTTCAAAAGTTTAACATACTCAACCCTTTTCTCTTTAGATAAACTGCTAGACAATTTCACATATTTGGATTTTCCTTTGTACCTAAATTGCATTCAGTCACATCAACATTTTCAGTTGAACCTTTAACATTCACAACAAAATCATTTCTATCAAACAATATCTCCAAAGGAACTAGTCCTTTTGGAATATGGTTACTTGACAATTGAACAATATGGTGGTTTGGAATTTTATTGAGGAAAATATCAGCATGAGGGCTTTTGGTATCATCATGATCTTGATCAATATGAAGAGCAAAAAATTCTTCCACGGTTTCCAAAAATATTTTGATCTCAAGATTATCCTCAAAGACCTTCCATTGCTTGACATTGTCAGGTATAGAGGGTCTATACTTAACTTCCACGTCATATTTAATCTTGGGGGGCAAAGGAATTTTAAAATTAGTTGCAGAAACAACCAAAGAATCTACCATAGTATTTTTTTTCTTGGAACAAAAGAGATATGAAAAGCAGAGAAGAAATTATCAACAAGATCCCAAACTTCATTTCTGTAAGTCCTTAACCTGGGGTGTTTATCTTGATACATATTTTTAACTTGATGTACAATTAATTAATCATCTCCAAACACTGGTAACTCTTCAATATTCATATATTTAGCATCCCTCAAACCCAAAACAAGAGCCTCATACTCTGCAACATTATTTGTGGTTTCAAATTCTAGTTTTTAAGATAGAGATATGATTTCTTGAGTTGGGGAAATAAATACCACTCCAACACCAACACCTTCTTTAGAAGAGGCCCCATAAAAAAACATCTTTCATACAAGGGTGTTTTGAGGAGGAACCTCACAAGTTTCAATATGATTTTTTCTGATTTCAATAGGTGATTGAGGAGCATCAGTGAGTTGTAAAATACTGGATCCTAAATCAATATCAACTTAAAAAATAGGGTGGTTAGTAGGATTATCTTCATCACTGATGATGTAAGATAGTTGTGCTTCCCTATATATCCTTTTGTGCTCTCCTCCAAATACATGAATGGTGGCAATGAAAGGTCCATCTGTAATGTCCCCCCTATTATTTTGAACCAAGATCTTGACAAGAGCATCCCAAACTTAGGGGGGACATCAACCACCTCAATACCCATGACCACACTCTTCATGGGAAATTGAAACAAGGTAACAACCAAGTCTTTGATTACCCCAAGGCACTTCACTTTTCTAGAATTAAATGAGTATACGCCATGATAAGTTTTTGTAATTTCCAAACTAAGCTCATCCATGGCAGTTTAAGGAATGAGGTTATGAGATGCACCTGATTCCATCAAGAAGTTGTGCAAAACTTGATCATGAATATTTAATGATGTTTAGAAAGGAGGAGACGAGTCATCCCTATCATCTACCAAAGGTCCCAATCCTCTACCAAAGGTCCCTATTTTGGAGAGGGGCTTGGAATTTTTCATCATCGCTATCCCTATTTCTTTGATCTCTTTGAAGGACCCGAGGGGCATTGTTTGGTCTCCTGAAATTTCCTTTGTTATCAACATTTTGTGTGTTTCTATAATTTTGTTTTCCTTCAAGTTTCAACTTTTCCATTTCAGTAGAAAGTGATTTTACCAATTTCGTTAGTTCATCAACTTGAGGATTGACAACAGAGGAATCAAAGGTTGAAGCTTCAACCCTACTTTTCCTCCTGTCTCTATCAGATTTCCCCCTAAGCTTAACATCTTCCAATATGTTAGATTCTACATCCAAGGCTGCATCTTTCATATGAGCTAGAGAGGTAGATCTTCTTTCTCTCAACAGGAGGAAAAACTCAGGGTCAAAAGCACTGGCATAGGTGATCTTGGCAGAAGTTTTTGTGGGGATTTTGTTGTACATTTTATTGAATGTTTTAGGAAAGTATGAAACATATTCCCCTTCTTTCCTCTTAAGTGACCCAAACTCTGTAATGTAGTATAGGAAATATTTTTTATCCCCCAATGCCTAAGAAATGCATCATCCAAAGCTTCAATTCCAGCAATAGATCTAGAAGGTAAACCCCTAAACCATTTCCTAGATTCACCATCAAGTCTCTGTAAAAAAAACCCTCATCCATACATCTTCATTCTCAATACTAATATTGTCTTCATAGCTATAAAAGGCTGCAAGGTGTTCTTATGAAGTTATGTCCTCTTCCCCTGTAAATTTGGGCATGTACTTAAGGTAGTCTCCAACTGGGAGATAATTCATAGGCTGAGGCAACACAAGAGGGCTCGAGGGAATACCTAGAAGCCACTATGGCATCCATCCTATTTCTAGGAAGGTTAGCACCTGCCATTGGATTATGAATGCTAGGAGAACAAGGAGGAGATTGAGTCTTGATAGGTACAACTTCAGTCTTGATTATGTGTAGCTTGGGAGAATAAGGAATGTAGAATGGAGATATTTTAGTTTTCATAAAGAGAGGCTGAGTGTTGGAAGAGGATGGTGAAGGTTCCAAAGGAACCGAGGGTTCTTCCTCTTTTGTCACAATAATTTTAAGAGGAGGAGGAGATGGAGAACCCAAAGTAGGAAAATATTATAATCTCTCAAGTCTAAACCAAATTACAACATCAGGAGAGGCAAGAACTTCAAAACTTTATTCTTTCAATTTGGGATAAAAAGAAGAGTATTCTACATGGAAATCTTCAAGATCCAAATTTCTAGAAATATCAACAGAGGGTAAAAGAGGAGAACTAGATATAGCTACTAGTGTATTAAAAGTGGAATCAGGAAAATAAATAAAAGTACCTGGTACAACAACTGAAAAGCCTTCTTCAAAAGATATTCCCTTCTTGACAATATTCTCTAGGTCAACTTTAGGTGTATCTAGAGGTATATGTGGAGTATACCTCGTGTGTCTACCTTTGGGAGCCACAACTGAAACAGTGGAGTCACCGAGTGTAAGCTGCAATCTTCAATGTATTGATTTCTAATGCACCTTCAGAATCAATATTTCTTTGTCGTTCAATTCCAGGGAAATGTTTTCAATCCATTCCCCGAAAATGGCACCAAGAATGTTATCACTGAGAGTCACCCTCAGATTGATTGAGGATAAGCCGAGTACCCATCAAATAGGTTTGTAATGGTATAGTTATGATAGAGTGTCAAATGGACAAAACTCAACATAGCAATGTTCAAACACATAAATATCTAGGCAAGAATGCATAAGTAAATGAGGTTTTGGATAACTTCAGTCAATGATTTAAAGATAAGTGTGGGTATATGGAAGACTTAATGAGAAGGATGAATAATTTTGCTATAAGAACCATGATTTACTAGCAGATAAGTGAAGAAAAATCTCAGACACAAGAACTTCTTGATCTAAACCTTAAAACACTGATAACAATTACAATAACGCCATTATCAAACATACATTACAACACAACTATGATATCTCAATTGAATCATTCAATAATGAGAAAATCAGAGTAAGAAAGAAGCAAGATAATGGAAAAGGAGGCTGACTTATATTAGGAAAAATTTCTAAGATCTCATACATTAAAACCAGAGTCTGGCTCTGTTACATCAAAGCATTACATAGGGGAGTCTATGCTCAACCATTTGAACCCAAAAATGTCATTCTAAAGATGTATTTATAGTCTAAACAATAAGTGACAACATACAACTCGAGATGGATCCTCTAACCTAGGATTCTCCCACTAAAAACTGAAAATCTAACACATGTACAAGTGGAGACAACAAACTGCTAAAAAAAAGGAAAATGTTGGCAACAACTCTAACACTATAATATTTACATAATGAGATGTTCCTTGGGCACATCTCCATCAATGCCATGTGTCCACCAACTCCAAATGACCTCCAAGAATCTATGCTAAGCTCCATCTGCCACTTGGTGACCGTTGATTCCCTCAAAACCCATCAAAACAAGAATTTGTAGAAAACCCAGAAGTGTTGATTGTATCAGCCAATTCATAGTGGATTTCATAGTGAATTCCATAGTAGATTCTGTAGTGCCCTCCTGTGTAGACTATTTTGTAGCATATTCCATAGCGAACTGCAATTTCTGTCTGACCAGGTGATTTTGCAGCAAATTTCACAACGATTGTGCAACTTTTGTGTATGTAAATGATTTCGTAGTGCATTCCGTAGTGAACCTGCAACTTTGTCTGTGTAGATAATTTCGCAGTGCCAGGCACTACGAAATGTCCTGTAGCTTTCTGTGTAATGCAGTTTGACCCAAAATACCCAAAATCTTTAGCAAAAAGGTGTATAATCTTGTAGATGCCTCCTATGCAGGTATAATCATGACACTTCTCACAAAACTTCAAAGTGATAGAATTATCATCATCAAAATTGAGGGTCTTCCAACCACTCCACTTCATATCCTTAGTCTGGAAATTCTCCTAGTTGCAGCTTGAGCTAGAACATTAAGATTTCTTTTAGCTAACTCATCTTTGAAGGGCTGTAACTCCACCTTGATATTTCTGTTATGAGATTGTAAGTCTCTATTCTACATGTACAAATTATGAAGCTGCCTATGGAGGGACAACAATCTCTTTGCTGTAAACCTAGCCAGATCAATAGTTTCCTTATACATATCCATGAGCTCCTTCATATTTTTCCTCTTAGCCAACCCTTCTTCCTTCAGGCGAGCAACCTCCTTTATGGCATCTCTGAGTTGTTTGATCAATATTTTAAAGGTAGGGTTCTCAAGGGGAGTAGTTATGTCTATGATTTCAACCTTTTTATCAACAGTCTCAATTTTTCCCTTATCCTTCCTCTTGATAGGATATCTTTCCATGGATTCTTGTTCAACAATTTCCTTATGGGTTGATGACCTGGTGAGAGGCCTCCTAGCTCTAGTCTCAACTATTGCAGTAGGTGAGGGAAAGTGTAGCTTTCTCCCTTTTTTTATTGTGGTTTTAGTTGAGGGAAATTCTTCTAGTTCTTGTGCAGGTTGGGGTGAAAATTCCCTATGTGGAGAGTGATGACCCCCCCTTTCTTCTTATTCAACTTCCTTAGGAGCCTCAATATCTTTAACAATTTTTTTTCCCTTTCTCTCTTTTCTTGTCTCTATGTGAATAACACTGTCAACTTGAAGAGGGCTCTGCACCTTATATTGAGGAGTAGGGGCTACATTTACTTGTAGATTGGCAGAGGCAATGAATTTCTCCCAAGATATGTTTCCTTTCATCAACTCCTCCATCACAAGCATCCTAATCAACCCCGAGTGGAAGATACTTGTGTCCACATCTTTGGACTTGGCTTGGACCCTATCAACCATTTTCCCCATACTCCTAAACAAATAGAAAGGGATGTTCATTAGATCTTTGTCTGTGAAGTGAAACAAAAGTCTAATGTGATATTGGTAAATCATATTGAATATTCCCTCACAGGTAAAATATCTCTGGATCACCTTCAACATCTTGTCAAATCCCTCAACCAAGTGGCTCCTAGGCACCCCCTTAGATAGGTTATCTCCCTAATGTTCTGGTTTGAGGAAATATTTAGAAAAGGATACATTAAGAGCCATGGATTTAAACCACCTTTCACTAGTTTTGGGTATCTCAGTGGTTGCTGCAATGGTGGCCTCATATACCTCCATTTCAAGGGTTCCCACCTTGGTTTTAGTGCCATCAAAATTTAAGGCAAACTCTCTGGCTACCTCAGGGTGTCCCCTCAACATATTATGACAGAAATTTAAATATCCAATCCTTTGGAAGACCTCTCTGATCAAAGGTTCAACATCAAACAACTACATATCACAAGGCTATGTCTTGACTACACTCCCACCCTTGTGAGACTTCTTATGTTGAGTTTTGTCCATTTGACACTCTATCATAAATCTACCATTACAAACCTATTTGATGGGTATTGGGATTATCCTCTAGCAATATGAGGTTGAATCTTAGTGCTAATGGGGTGCATTGTTGGTATGATAATGTTTCCAAGGAGCTTAGAGGTTGTAGCTTGAGTAAGGGAGGCACACTTGTGTTAGAGTGATCAAATACCAAGCTAGGGGCACATTTTGAGGAGGAGGTGCGAAAAAGAGGAGTAGGGGAAAAAATCCTTGTGTGACAGGGCACACTTGAGGCTAAGTGTACACAAGAAAAGGAAAAGAGGGCGCTACTACTCATTGTTAGTGTTACACATCAAAATTCCTCACTTTGGTAATGTCACATTATCATTGTCGAAAGTGTCACAAGTGTCTCACTTTTGTTGCAAGTGTTGTAAATGTCGCATTTTCGTTCTGCATATGTCGCATTGCGAACAACATCATGGAGACACTTGATACACTCTAAGACATGTTTGGAAGGGGAAATATCATCATTTGAAAAACTAAGAAAAATGTTTTTCCTTGAGAAATGGTCATCTTAGCAAACTTTTCGAAGATCAATTCTCCCTTGCTCATATGCAGGGAGCACTAGTGCTCCTTGTCCATCTAGAAGGGAGCGTTGCAACACCCTATCGCCAGTTTTTAGGGAGTGTCGATTGGTTGAGATAATCTTGGGAATAAATCCCCCTTATCTCTAAGGACAACTAGATATGATCCGAGTTGGTTTGGCTCGAATCCAAGCTTTAGGTTTCATCTAAGGGAGATTCCACAACTGATGGAGTCATGCCCTCAAATTATTTCAAAGATAACTAAGGTGGTTGAGCCTCTCAAATCCTATAAAGGAGGCATTCTCATGGTGAAAAGGAGGAGAATATCAACAAAAAAGTATTATCATTTTGATCGTGGATATTTCGAGCAAGGGTTGGACAAGGAGGACTTGGAGAGGCTGCTACAACTGCATCTACAGATTGTAAGTTGCTTGTAATGTTCTCATTAATATATGCTTGGCCTATTTCCTTCAAGTTTGTGTATGATTTCATATGCTTGTCTTTTATTGATAAATTTAGTTTAATCTTATCTTGGTAGAATAGGAAGCATGTGTTTTCTTTGTTGTCTCTTGAATTGTAGATCACATTAAAGAGCTTGAAGATCAAGTTCAGCCTGGACTAAGTGAGGACAAGCTTAAAAAAAAGGTACTTCATACTTTCTTCCTATTTTCCCTTTGACTAGTTTAATTACATTTAAAGGAGTGTTAGTGTCCAATGTTAGCATCTTTCTATCTTGGTAATAAGGGTCTAGGATCCAAGAGGATATTCACCTGTCTATAGGGGAATTTTCCTATAATAGAAATTGATGAGTCCACTGGTGAACAAATCTTTCAATTTTGGTTTCTTTCTTTGGTTTTGTCTTAGATTTTTCTCATCTTCAAATCCTTCTTGTTGCATTTTACTCTTCTATACATATATTATCATTACTGAAGTTGTCTCATAGAGACTGTTGATCAAACTTCCTGAGTTTTTCATTTTCTGGGTTGATCCTTTACTTTCTCAGAAACCAACACCCTCTCCCTTTACATCCAGAGTGTTGATTTCCTGATCGACACTCCCCTATAGTTCTTTAAGGAGCGCTATAGCACTCTGGTGTTGATATAATTAGAGCATCGCTTTTTCTTCATTTTGAAAAATTGTTGACTAATTTTGTACTGGGTGTGATTTTTGGGTATTTCTTCTTAACTCAGGACATAGTTTGTCAATTTGTGTCTCCTGCCAGACCTGCAACTTGCTTCTTTTAATACTTTTGATATTTGGTTGGATTTTATTGTATTTCCTTGTCACGAAATCACCCTTTTCTTCATATTTTGGGTTTATTTTGTTATATTTTTGTTCATCTGATCGGTTGAAGATTATTACAAGGAAACTCAATGATCTTTTTACTATTTTAATTGGTCTCTGATCTTCATATATTTACAACAATTTATCAAGTGTGTTTTGTTGTTTTTGGAACTTTTAATTTGTTTTTGCCCCTTATTGACTGTTGTGAGAGTGCCTTTTGTTTGTGTGATTCTTGCTTCCCATTATCTAAAAGCTGCAATAGTGAAATATTTTTTATTATTGGCATAAGAAGCATTCAATCAAATCAATTCACATTCATAATCAAAAGAAATGATACTTTTTACAATTGGTTTTTGGATACTAGAAACAATTTCTGTAAGATTTATCACTAAAATGGATTCTTGTTGAAAACAATTGCATGAAATTTATGCATTCTTTTGTTTGGTAGTGAAAGAAAGAAAACTCTTCTCCTTCCTGCAAATAGAAGTTCATCAAAAGAAATGTTTTCTTATCATTCTTTTACTTCTTTCGAATTCGAGTCGTAGCATCATTAGTTTCACTCTCATTCACCTTAGAGTAATTAACAACCACTAAAATCAACGCCAATTAAAAATCGATCTAAAAACTTTTTCTTTTTAGATTCTTCCACCAACATTAGACTAGGATTAGTGCTTTGGATTAGGCTGTGAGTATAACTCTCCAAATCATTCAAAACAAACTTAGAATCTTGTGATAGGGAGAGTAAATCCAATTTTCGTATAAGCATAGCTGGGATCCCCTTCTCACACAGGGGTTACGCATAAGGTCGCGTTCGAGAGAGAAATGAAGATTATCCCTCTGAGGTTTAACCATTCATAGTAGTAAGATTGTATTTTGGGGGTTCTTCTTGAGGTCTAGCTGTCTTCATTTGGTCTCGATGCTTCATGAATTCTGAATCCGTTCGGGGTCCTCTAGAGTTCTACCAGTCCAGTTGTCCTCAATTATCTTGAAGGATTTTGAACTTGTTATCCTTCCCATACGTTCGGACTAGACTGTTGACTGCACCCGCTCAAAGGCTGACTGGGAGTTGGTGTCCTTAGTAGCCATAATATTTAGGGTCTTCACACAAGGTGATGGTGAAGGGAAGTCTTTGTTATACTTGGAACGGACATTGGCCAAACTCACTCGAGATCCTTGGAGGGTAAATCCATGATTATTGTGTGGAAGCTTGCACCAAGGCATAAATTCGTTAAGTAGGTCTCCAACGTAACTATTCCAACCGCTCATATCCTATCCCTTTCTCAATTTGGTCACGTGATGTTGGATTTCATCACCAACTAGTACGATCATTGAGAGAAGGTTTTGTTTGCTTGTTGGTTCTTATAGATTTTTAGTGCATGTTGTTTGTTTACTTAATCATTTTTCAAGATTGAGACTGTAGATGATAAAGGTTTTCATAGATCACATAGGATGCAAGGGTTTCCTCCGGAAGGCTACGAACCCTTACCTCCTAATTCACTTGAATACATTTACCGTGAAGAGGTAGAACTTCACTTAGATGCTAGGAGTGTTGCTACTCCTTTGTTAGAAAATTATGAAAGTGCCTTGGTGATGGTTGAGGATCCCATTCTTTGTACTACCCCTATGTCAAAAGTTCCTATTGAAACACTCCTTGTTCGATTGGACTCCTGTCTGGTCTGCTAGATTGGTAAATCCACAATAGACACTTGTTCATTCCATATGGAGAACTCCATCGGGACATGATCTTTATGAGCATTTAAACTTTAGTCGACCACCTCTTGACCATGTTTCCTCTGTTGTTGTCGAGGTAGGATTGTCTGGTTAGAGTATTGACCGTCCCATCGAACAAGTAGTCAATCCTACTACTACGTGAGTACAAATCCAATGTAACGATGGAGTCATAATGCCTAATCATACACAAGGTACTTCGACCGTTACTCCCACCACTACACCTTTTCAAACTACAACTCCTTATGTTCCACAAAATCCTTTTGGAACACCTATACATCACAAAATGTAGAACCCTGCCATACACACATAATCAATTGCGGGACAAATCCCGACTAGGAGGAAACCATCATCTAGTGGGAATATCCCTCCTGGGGGAAAACCACCCTTATACATATTGTTACACATTATTTTGGTCACCCTGGTGATGTTTCTACAACATGTGTTCAGGCTTCCAAAAGAACCTTTCTTCATGAGAAAAGTGACTAGCTCCCTCTTCTACAAAACTTGTTTTTAGAAGGCCCCCGCAGGCCAACCATAAGGTACAGTGTGGAAATTCCTAATTCCCGCAAGCTGTCATGAAACTATCTTACGACGTTTCTGCAGGCTACATTATAGTCAAGGTGCAACGACATTGTAAGACTGAGAAAAGGTCGAAGTTCAAGAAAGTTTTAGAAGGGATCTTCTAGAATATGAGGTGGCATCCATATGGTTTGGATCCTACTCACTTCTATGATTTGGTGGGATCATCCTAATCTCTTTAACCATCTCTCTTTATCCTATATAATGATGGATTTCTCATGGAAAAGGTTAAGCAATAAAGCAAGCAAAGAATTAATGAAGGAATAGGCTGAGAATTGTGTGAGGGATTCTATTTCAATTGATGCTTGAGGTCTTTATCTGTCCATCAAGTTATTTTGGATCCTCTTCATGCAATTTTGGAGCAAGTGTGTTTGTTGGAGCAAAGGGCCACCGAAAGGGGACCTTGCAACATCAACGTTGTTTGGTTGTATCTGTTGATTAAGGTTGGTTGTCATTGATGTCAACCCTTGAAGAAAGCCCCGTAGCACAAATGTTGGGTAATGGACCCAAGATTGTTTAATGTAAATATGACTCGTTATTGTATTTTCATGGTTTATAATAAGTAGAAATGGATGAACTCCAAAGTGGTCCCCTTATGGTGAAATCCCTCATGGGAAGACGCTTTGCGGATTGAGTTATCCTATAAGTATGGTTAGAGAACCCATGCTTA
>JZKD02S0304915.1:58270-83454 GCA_000966675.3 Picea glauca | reverse complement strand
TTGGGTAATGGACCCAAGTTTGATTGATGGATAATGATATGAGTTTTGATATATTTTAAGGTAATACTATTCTATATGGATAGTACATTTCATTCCATTTTTGGTGGTATGTGGAACGTCACATAAATTCTCACGGTTTGAGAGTTACGGCCTTACGAAGTTGGAGGACCCTCATATGTCATCTAGAAGACCCAAAAGGTCAAAGTAGTCAAAGTGGTTTAAGAGATTTTAAAAGGTAAATAATAAAGTGAAGTGATGAGTGTACTATAATTAAAAGTGAATACGAAATAAATTAATTCAATAATAAATTTAATGGAGAAATTAGAAGTGGGTTAACCCTAAAATAAGGAAAGCGGGAAAAGTGACCTAGAATATGTTTTTAGGGAAGCTACTTGGAGAGTATAAATAAGAGGCAAGGCTCTCTCATTTAAGACACACTTGAGAATATTGAATACCTATAGATTTTTGAGGTAACCAAAGGATATCTAAGCCTAATTTCTGAGGAAAGTGAAGAAAAGAAGGCCGGAATTCAAGGAAGGATAAATTCTTTTGATGATGCTTTCTAAGGTATGTTTTTTTTTCAGGTCATCTCACCATTTTCACAATAACTTTTTTTCTAGAATGATTCAGACCTTGAAATTGATAATCCATTGCAGAAAAATATCCAGGTATCTTTGGTAAAAAATTCATCTTGTGGGTTGTTGTATTTTTGGAGTTACACTACGTGGAAAATAGGGTCCGTGGCTAGTCCTGAAACTAGTCAAAAACAGGTGTTTCGGGTAAAAATGTCATAACTTCTTCATAACCGATCCAAATTCAGTAAGACAAAATATTTTGGTTAGAGTACATTATTTAGTATGTTGTGTAATAGTTTCATATCAATTCAAAAAATATTCCATGCGGGGCACACTCTACAAGGTCGCTCTCTAGAATAAGACAAAATTCAGCAAGGTGTGCCATTGTTTCCATAACTCCTTTTCTGAGAGGTTTCAAGTAGTGACACCTGGAGGAATTGAATAAAACACAATGAAGCATATTTTTTATTAGTTTAGATCTTTATTCATTACAGGTACAAAGTTATGATTATTTCAAGTTAGGGTTGTTGACTAATCCAAAACTAGTCTTGTGAGACTAAAGAAACGTTTGATGAAAATGCTAGTCTCTTGTTGTTAAAGTTAAGGAAGGTTTGCAGGTATGTGATCATATACACCAGGTATATTGGGGATGGGGCCCCTTTATTACTCTAAGTTATTAGGGTAATTATGGGTTCCCCATAAGTTGATGGGGCTCTTGAATATACCTTTAACATTTATTGAATGGACACTTTGACTTGATAAAGTCATATAAAAAGATGAAAAATGCCTATCTGTCAGCGTCATGGAAACAAAATGCTGCAAATTTGTTTCATTTTTGACCCCCCAACAGTTGATGGATCTCCTAAATACACCTTTAGCATGTATTTAATGTACACTTTGACTTGATAGAGTCATAAAGAAAGTCGAAAAATGCCTATCCGTTAGCGCATCTCTGTGAAAAAAATAGATTTGCAGTAAATCCTTTGAGCCCCGGAGTAACTTGAAGGTTATCAGAATTGATCTTTATCATTTCTTGAAAGTCTATCTTGACTTGATTTATGTCAAAATCAAGTTGAAATTTGATATATCCTTAGGCATATCCTTAATGCTTTAATAAAGCTTTTTTTTTTTTACCCCCCCAAACCCTACCCTTTCTTTTTGTTTATAGAGTTACAAATCATATTTGGATGATGAAATTGATGAGGGCTTTTGGTTGAGGTACAAGTTGGGTACATGCTTGAGACACGTAATTGATGAGTTGGCACATACTTGAGGTGTATAGTTGATGATGTTGGCACATATTGATGAGTCATAGTTGATGAGTACTTGACACATGATTGGTACATACTTGGCACATGGTTGGTTGCACTTGTTTATGGTACATGTTGATTACATATTGTTTGGTACAGTTTGGTTCATGGTCGATGCACTTATTTATGGTACAGTTTGATTACAGGTTGAGGTACAGGTTGATGCATGGTTCAGGTTTATTGGTACATGTTTACAATAGTATATCTCACAGTGATAGTGTGACATTGGTTCCATCATTCTACTTTTACTTCAGGGCAGTTGGATGGGGCAAGGACAAGTGGTTTTAGCCACCTTCCAGTTGTAGCCGGAGAACATAGGGGGTTGTAGCCTCCTTCTAGTTGTAGCCAGAGAATTGGGGAATTGGAGCTTCCCTCAGGTTGTAGCCTGAGAAACTAGGGGGTTGGAGCCTCCTTCCAGTTGCAGCTAGAAAACAAAGGAAGTTGGTTCTTCCAATGAATGTAATTCTTCAAGACATATAAGATAAATCGTTCCGTGGTTTTCTCCCGATTTGGGTTTCCACGTAAAACATTGGTTTTCTCCCGATTTGGATAATAATTCTACATTGATATAACACTTGGATTATTTGGAGAAGAAGGATTATAATTACGCTATTACAGATTCACCCCCCTCTCAGTAATCCAACAGTATCTTCCACTTTTACTTAATATAATAAGTGGCATGTTTCTTTCCCATAAAATCATTCTCATTTTATTACATGACTCCTTGATCACATGTGTAAGTTTTCATAGAATATACTATTATTGCTTTCACTTTGGTTGGTTTGTGTTTCATTGCAGATCCAATATCACAAGAGCACATGAGCAGATTAGGGACAACAAAGACATAAGGAAGCAATATTCAAAGGTATGTCACTCATCTCTTGTTTGATAATAAACTCAATGATTAAATCTTAGGGAAAGTGTCATGTCATGTCTTGTTTTGTTCTAGATCCAGGTGGATCTAGGGAGATCTGTTTATTTCCGCATTCATAGGTTTATCCAACAACACATACCCACTAGGGGGAAACCCCCTTTTATTGGTCAAACCCTAGTTTTTACTCAAACTATGGCAGGGAGACAACCCCCCTTTTGCTGGAAACCCTTTACAATCCTAGGGAGCACCCCAAGGAGGTATGTTTCATCAACCTTATCAAGGAGGGCCATCATACCCTAACCCACAATGAGTACTAAATCTCATTCCTTCTAGATTATATTTTGGACAACCTTATCTAGGTGTCCCAAATCCCACCTAGGGTCCTCAAGGACAACAATCTTATCCTCCCCAAGAGTCAAGTGTATACCCTCCGCAAGGAAAAATGGTTTACCCCCCTCAAGGGAAAACTGTTTATCCCCTACAACCTAATAAAATGACCTATCCTCCCTAGAACCAACCAGGTTTCCCTCCTTTCGTGAACATTCCTTGACAACAATCGAATCCTGCCTATACCGGCTAACAACAATTGTATATGGGAGGGCCTACTGGATACAATTATCCACCTCAACTATTTTATGGCCCTACTGGTGTCCCCATGCCACAAAAATATCACCCTCAGGTTAACCGCCAACTACTATTCCTAGCTACGTTGGATCTACCAGATTTATCTCGGTTGACAAATGATCCCATACTACATTTTCCTTTCTGGCCAATAATTCCTGCTAAATTACCTTCTGACATCCCTAAATTTGACAGTAAACCTAGCGAAGACCTAAACAACCATGTTATGACATTTCGTCTATGGTGTTCATCAAACTCATTGATGGATGATTCTATATGGTTGCATCTTTTCCAACACACATTGACGGGCTCAACAACCAAATGGTACATTGAACTCCAACATGGTACCTTTCAAGATTTCAACTCCCTAGCTATGAATTTTCTCAAACATTTTCAATTACTCATCTGTGACGTAGTACACTAGGGGATCATTGACCTACAGTTCTATCCTTTAGTAGAACATATGACATACATCTTCACCAAGACCTTCACCGAGCATAAGTTCCACTCTCTGCAAAGTCGTCTTTGAGTGAAGGACACAATTTCCTCGCAACTGTCAGTTCTTCTTTTTACATACATTGTAACTTTAGGGGTGGTTTTTCCCATGAGTGTTTCCCTATTTCCGCACTTTATTTCAGTGTATCTTTTGTATTTGGGTACCTAACATAGCCTCGTTGTTGGGACCCATTCTTTATTTTCACCATAGTGATGTTCAGGGGGTTGTTGGAGTTACTTCACACAAACCTAGTATTTATTTTTCCTAAGTTCCTAACGTTTTTCCTATGTTTATTAGTCATTATTCAGTATCCTAAAGTTTAGGGGAGAATATTCCACCTGGACAATATTCTCTTCAGTTGACACTTCAGTTTGACTAGTTGAGTTGAGTCTAGATGCTGCATTGGTTTTGCCACCATGCAACATTGGGATCATCACCATGATAATGTACATTAGCCTTGGTTTCATCACCATACTGGTGCATTACCCTTGATTCCTTGATATACTCCTCACTACACTTTGTTTCAGTTACTTAAGTGAAGTCTGGTTGACTAGTTAACTCAACTAGGTGGTAGTTCACTCACGTAACTGCCTGAGAGACTAGACTAGGTGGAAATCCACTCCTGTAACTACTGTTGTGTGTATAGGTCAATATAGACCACCACTATGGTGCATTAGTTCTCTTCTAGTGCGCATTGATTGAGTTATACAGAGTATATAATGTGTAAATTATTCATTATTCATCACGGTTAATGCAAATTCTTCCATTCTTTCTCTCTTTCTTCTTCTTTCTCAATTTATCTCTAAAAATGTGTGTGGTATTTTCTAGATAGATATATTTTGTACAGTTTCAACACATTTGCATGGTATCAGAGCCGGTGGACTACTAAGAAAAATCTACACCAAATTTTTTGCAGGTATAAAAGATTGAAGACAATGAAAAGATGGATTTCCCAAAAGAATTCATTCTTACACCTTACAATTACTTTGCATGGAAGGAGAAAATAGTCATACATATCTGAACTAGAGGATTGTACAGGTTAACCTTGAATACTGACACAAAATTGACATCATCCATAGAAAAATCCAAGTATCTAAATCAAATGGATGAAGCATTCAGAACGATTTGCAGACTTATTTCTCCCGATCTCCTTTTTCACATATCTTCCTGTAAAACCCCCAATGAAGCATGGACTACCTTGGAAGGGATATTTGGAAAATAGGATGAGATGAGGAGACACATGATGGAGGTGGAATTTCTCACATTATATCCAAAAAGATTCGACAATATCCAATATTTCTTTACAAAATTCAAGGATTTATTGTCGCAACTCAAAGCTTGCAGGGTTGATAAATTTGAGGAGAAAAAAATGGTTCTCACCATTCTCTCCAAACTTGGTCCTGAATTATCTGTGTTCGTATCAAAATTCCATTCAGTCAAATTTGCCTCTAGAGTCACCTGGAATATGCCTTTACTTGAGGACTTTATCGAATCCTTGACACAAGAGAAAACCAAGCTCATCAACATGGGAAAAATCAAAGGCCCAAAGACGCGTGCACTTACTGTGCATAATGGACGCCATCAATATCATAAATCTAAAGATAAAGACAAAATGAAATCTCATGCACATCTGAAGAAGGAAGGGTAATCAAAACCCTTCACCGATGCCTCCGGATCCAAAGGTGGAAAGGGAAGAAAATGAGAGAAATGCACGTACTTCCATAAAGGATTCCATCCAGAATCCACATGCATGCAGAAAAAAATAGATCTAATGACTCAAATACTTCAGCAAAACAACCTTGGAGATCGCATCCCTGAGGGTGCTAAGAAGAACAAGCCAAAATATCATAATCCGAAGAAAGGAAATTCTAGCCATGCCTTGATTGCCATCAACTCCTCTCTCGATGCTTGGATCATAGATTCAGGAGCATCACATCACATGGCTGCCACAAAATCAGTATATTCTTCATTGGATGCATGCAAAGGTCCTCTTATTATGATGGGGGACAACTATTCAGTCAAGGTCACCGACAAAGGAATGATTGAACTCACCAACATAAGATTTGAGAATGTGTTGCATGTTCCCAAAATTTTCGTCAATATTCTCTTCATGTATCAGATGATGAATTTCGACACCGGAAAGAAATTCATATTCAAACCAAATTCAGTGGACATCTATGGCATCAAAACCAATTCCAGGGTTGCTACCGGTGAGGTAAATCATTAATTTAGATTGTATACATTTTATGAATTTATTGAACCAGATTATGCTTTACTGCTTACCTATGCTGATGAAAGTAGTAGGATATGGCACGAAAGGTTCATACATTTGAATTTTAGATATATGTAACAACTTAGTAAGAAAATATTGGTTTATGGTCTACCAGACATCCATTTCTCCAAAGGAGTATGCGAGGGATGTGTTCTTGGAAAACACCCTCAAGAGAAATTTGATAAAGGAAAGACTCAAAGAGATTCCTCTCCTTTAGATTTGATCCATAGTGACCTCATGGGTCCTTTTACGCATCCATATATATAAAAAACGAGGTTTGTTCTCATTTTTGTTGATGATTTCTCACGTTTCACATGGATTTACTTTCTCAGGAAAAAATATGAGGTCTTTCAACACCTCAAAGATTTAAAATCTTTGGTTGAGACAGTTAGGAAAGAAAATCAAAGTCCTCCAAAATGATAACGGGGGAGAGTATGCCAATCATGAGATCCATAATATTTTTCATGAGGGAGGGATTCAGTTGCAACACACAGTTCCCTATACTCCACAACAAAACAGAGTTGTTGAGCGGAAAAAACAGATCTCTAAAAGAGATGGCATCTTGCATGCTACATGCAAAGTCACTACCACAGAGACTATGGGCCGAAGCACTTAATTGTGAAATATACATCCAAAACAGATCTCCCCATAGATCTTTCAAGGATAAGACCCCCTACGAGGCTTGGAGTGGCCTCAAACCATAAGTGACCCACTTTCATATTTTCAGTTCACGTGCATGGGCCCGAATTCCCTCTGAAAAGAGGAAGGCACTTGATCCACAGAGCACAGAGTGTATCTTTGTTGGATACCCCGACTGTGTGAAGGGATACAAACTTATTGATCTTTCCTCAGACCAACTTTTCGTTGATCAAAGTGTCCAATTCGAGGAATGTGTCTCGCATGTACCTCATCAGTCGCATGTAGACACCTTCATTCTTCCACCTGTCCGAGATGATGAGCATGCACATGTTGAATCTTCTTCAGATGAGGTTTATGATTCAGAGGAATCAGATGATCCAGATATAGAGTCAGTACAGTCGGATGTAGAGTTAGAGAATCCAGATGCATATGTAGAGCTAGAGCAGAGGCCCAAGTTTGCATAGACTACTCTTGAGGATGCAAGGGATCTTGTTGGTGATCCAACCGATACTAGGAGGACTCGATCTAATTTTGAGGAGCCTCCTATTTCACTCACTTCCACTAAACCATTTCCCTCCAGGAATATGTTCTTGGTTCAGTCTTCAGATCCACAGTCTTATGGAAAGGCTGCTGGAAATCCCTTTTGGGAATCCACCTTGCAGGAGGAGTACAACTCTCTCCTCAAGCACCAGACTTGGGATCTGGTTCCCCTTCCTTCTGGAAGGAAACTTGGTATATGCAGATGGATCTATTGGACCAAGAGCGCAGTGGATGGATGAATTAGTGAATTAGTGGATGGACGAATGGCATTGACTATGATGAGACCTTCACTCTAGTAGCGAAGATGGATTTCATACATTTATCACTTGCCATTGTGACAACCATGGGATGGGAAGTCCATCAGATGGACGTGATGAATGCATTTCTTCACAGTGATCTCTCTGAGGAGATATATATGGAGTAGCTCTAGGGATTTATGTAGGACTCATCTTTGGTATATGGACTGAATAAGTCTCTTTATGGCCTCAAGTAGGATTTGAGGGCATGGTATACCAACATGGATTCCTACCTGTTGTCACAAAACTTTGTACATTGTAAATCATACCCGAATGTCTACATGATCAAGACGACTGATTCACTTCTACTCTTAGTTCTTTATGTTGATGATTTTTTGATCACCGGTTGCTCGAATTCAGTGATTGTTGCAGTCAAGAGGATTCTACATGATAGGTTTTTGATGACAGACATGGGTCCTCTACACTTATTCCTTTGACTCAATATCAGTCAGGATTCATCATACATCAAACTGTCTCAGGCCAAGTATGCACGAGATCTCCTTGAGAGATTTCACATGACAGACTGCAAATCTATTCTGACTCCTTTTCTATCAAGATTCAAACTTGAGGATGGCGGGGACATTCCACCAGTTGACAACACACTGTACATACAGCTAGTGGGGAGCTTGTTGTATCTCACACACTCCATACCATACCTCTCCTATGAAGTTGGCGTAGTTTCAAGGTTCATGCAGGAGCCGCATGAGTTACATTAGAAGGCTAAAAAGTGTATCCTTCGATACGTACAAAGAACCATCACCTTTGGGATTCATTATGCAACAGACTCTACATTAGATCTAATTAGGTTTAATGATTCTGGCTGGGATGGTGATAGCACTGATCGCAAGTCCACATCTGGTTACTCACTCAGTCTTGGTTCTGAGCCTATTTGTTGGTCAAGCAAGAAGCAGGTTGCTATTGCTCTTTCTTTAGCCTTGGTAGAGTACAGAGAGGTAGTTAACATAACCATTCAGGCTATGTGGCTACAACATTTTCTCACTGAGTTGGGAATTCAGTTTCATTGGCCGATCTTCATCTGGTGTGACAACCAAAGCACTCTGAAGTTATGCATAGATCCAGTTCAGAGGTAGTGGATGAAGCACATAGAGATCCACATGCACTGCATCTGAGACTTTGTACACAAGGGGATCATCGACCTACAGTTATGTCGACTGATGATCCCCTCATGTACTAAGTCCATATCTCTGATCACATTCATGAGTGGATACGACGACGAAGGTTGATCAAAGAGACCATTCCTGACCAGTTATTGGCATAATGGTTTACTAAATCTATTTTAACCCAAATTTCTCGTGACGTCACCATGGGTGGTGTTGTCACTGAGGAAGAAGCCATTACTCACGATTGATACCTAGATTTTTTTTATTCCCAATCTGATACATTGTATGAGTTGATACCAAATGCTCCCTATACTTCCACTGATCCATCCAAACCATCTTCCACATCTCATGCATATGGAATCATCGGTGCCTTAAAAACCCAATCTTCATCACAGTTAGTCGGCTCGGCTAATCTCTCTATTTCTGCACCCATCACCGGTTTGTCTTCACTCTCCTCTACCTCCCCCATGACTCAAATATTTGAGGTGAATGCAGTCCAATATGCCTCTTCAAAACAATCCGGGGGAAAGAAGAAAATGAAAAATAAACCCAATAATAATAATAATAATAATAATAATAATGAAAATCCAAAAGAACAAACTCAACCGCCTGCTCTTGAAAAACAACCACATCGAAAATCAAAATTCTTGTGTCTCATTTGTGGTGATGATCATTACACCCGATACTGTACTCATCGTGATGAAGTTGAAAAACTTTTCAAAGGGAATTCCCAACCCACTACGTTGACACAACCTTTTCCTCAACAACAGTCCATGGTTTCTCAAGCCCTTGCCCCTCGGGTAGGGGGAAATCCCAGTCATCCTTCTAGTGAGGAAGCCTTGTCGAGTGCCCATATTTATATGTTTAATGGGATTGATTTAACTACTCGCACCACAACGTATGACACACCGACTAAACCTGATAAAGAGAAGGTCACTAATGGTACTACATCAAATCCACCTCCTTCCACCGTTACTCCTCCATTTGGATCACTTCAGATTGAGAAACCTGCTTTCAACTCTATTTTACACCCTCCCAAGAGCACTATTCGAAAATTGAATTTTAATCCTAGTTCACATGTCACCCAAAACTACAACATTGTTGAAGATTTGGCTCAAGCATCGTGTGCTATGTCTTCTCTTGAAGTTATACAACATTGTCCATGTCAACGTCGAACACTCTTGGCCACCATCGGTGCAATCGATCCCGAGTCGTCAAATAATATCATGTTTAACCTTGATAACTTCAAGTCACGACTTTCTCACCAGCTTACTTTTCATATCGATGTGGTTGTTTATAAAAAACACATTCATCATACCATATTGGATGAGGGAGATTCCACTTGTGTCATGTTATGAGCAATCCATGGGAGAGGTTTTCATCCTCATGGACTCTTGTAGTCCTTAGCTATTCAGTTGGGAGGAAAGACCATCTCTGTCGATTCTCCCTTGATTACAACTTGTCGTTAGGAATAATTTGGTTTTATTCCATGACTTTCATTGCTTCATTAGTGTTTCGATGTGTACAATTCCCCTATCAAGGTAAAATTTTCACTACGACCAGATAGATTACTGCATCCTCAACACTCGCACTCCCGCCACCAACAATATTCCTTTCTTGGGAGATACTAATATCACTTATGAAAGTGTTGGTGTGGGTATTTTAAAAGACTCTTCCCTTATGGGTACTTTCCCTACACCACTTCCTCCCACCTCGCAACATATTGCCATGATCAATATGATCTTGACTATGGAATATCAATCTTACGAATCATCTAATCCTTAGGTTGTGCCTAGTCCTTTGGAATTCTATGCTCTAGGTGATGCTATTCCACCTAGTCCTGCTGAGGCTTCATACAATGCCATCCAATATTCCTCTCCCTCCTTGGACGACCAACATTTGTTGGCATCCAACACTTACTCGTTTCCATCTTGGTTGGATTAATTATCCTCTGCTTTCAACTACATCCTACGGATTTTTCCATCAGACGAATCCATTATGGAAATGCTTAGTATCGACGAGGTACCTTGGGATGAAAACCATAATCATTCATCTTTTCTCCCTAGTCTAGATGAAATTGAGAAATATATACACTCTATCTTTCCTTGAGGTGTTGTCGATTCTCCCTAATCTCCCATCCTTACCCAGGATATTACTTCCGAGGGGAATTTAGGAAACATCTTTTCTATGATCTCTATTGAAATCTCGATCAAAGAAGGTATTGTGGAAAATTTTCATCTCAGTGCTAATTGTTCTCTCGAGGAAGTGGAAGCTTACACCGCTTTATTCAAATAATTTCGTGATGTCTTCACTTGGAGTTACGAAGAAATTCCATGGATCGATCCATCGATCATTATGCATGAGATCAAAACTTACCCATGTGTTAAACCTGTACGACAAAAACTTCACCCAGATCATCCTAAGAAAACCGCGGCCATAAAGGCAGAAGTTGAAAAATTATTGAAGTCTGTCTTTATTTATCCCATCCCCTTAACGGAATGGGTTTCTAACATCGTTTTGGTCGCTAATAAACAAGGAACCATTCATGTATGTGTCAATTATAGGGATCTCAACAAGGCTTATCCAAAAGACAATTACCCAACACCGTTTATCGACCAAATCATTCGTTTATGGATGGCTTCTCAGGGTATAACCAAATCGATATTCTACTGGCTGATCAACATAAGACAACCTGCATATTCCCTTGGGGGAAATTCACCTATTGAAAGCTACTTTTGGTATTAAAAACATTGGTGCCACTTTCCAGCGGGCCATGTCATATGCTTTCCATGATATCAAACATATTGTGGAACCTTATCTCGATGATTTACTCACTCATTTGTTTACTCGACGAGACCATATTGCTCATTTACGGGCCATTTTTCTTCAGTGTTGGTTTTACCATATCCGTTTGAACCCTCACAAATGAATCTTTGATGTCGAATCAGGCTGACTCCTCAGATTGGTCGTCTCCAAATATGGGATTAGGGTGGATCTCTTAAAAGTCAAATCTATTCTCTCTTTACCCCCTCCCAACAATCTGACCCAACTACAAAGTTTTCAAGGGAAAGAAAAATTTCTTCATTGTTTTATCTGTAATTACGCCGAACTCACTAAAGGATTTATGAGATTGTTGTAGAAAGACACTCCTTTCATCTAGGATGAAACTACTCAACTCTCTTTTGATGCTCTTAAGCATGCATTAACACACACGCCTCTCTTGCACCCTCTGAATTATGCACAAGACTATATCCTTTATTTGGATGCCTCTATTTCCACTATTTCTATGGTGTTAGTTCAATAGGATCCTAACGGTGATGAACATGTGATCTACTAATTGAGAAAGAGTCTATCTGGTCCTAAGGTCTGATATTCACATGTTGAAAAGTTGGCTATGGCAGCCGTCATTTTCGTCCAAAGATTTCTCCAGTACATCTTGTTACGCACTACCATGTTCATTGCGTACTCGAACCCCATGTACCATACCCTTACACATCAATTCCTTGGGGGAAAGTATTCCAAATGGATCGTTATTCTTCAATAATTTGATCTCGAGTTTGCCAAATCAAAAGCTAAAAAATCGTTGGTTTTTGCAGAACTCATATGCGATCTTCCCTATGTTGATGAAGATATTGAGCCCAATGATTCTCTTCCTGATGAATCTCTATTCCTCATTAGCATGTCAGACCCTTGGTATGGATATATTATTCTCTATCTCCAAACCCAGCGTTTCCAACCCGATATTTCCCGTGGCGAACGTCATTATATCCACCACCATTCTAAACACTACCTTATCCTTGGTGAAACTTTATATCATCGTTGTATTGATATTGTCTTATGATGTTGTTTAACCCACAATGAGGATGGACGTTTTTTGAATGACTATCACCTTGGGGCTTGTGGCGGTCATCTTTCTGGGATCGCTACAATCCATAAAATCTTACGTGCCAGTTATTTTTGGCCCTCCATATTCAAAAATTGTATCGAGGTTGTCAAACGATGCCCACCTTGTCAAGTATTTCAGAAAAAGGCACGTACCCACCCTGCTCTGATGCATCCCATTGTCACCATCGACCCATTCACCAAATGGGGCATTGATTTTATGCAATGTAAGCCTACCTCAGTCGGGGGGCATGGTTATATCATCATTGTCGTTGATTGTTTCACTAAATGGATTGAGGCTATGCCTACATTTCTTAACGATGGTTGTACTACAACACTCTTTGTTTTTAACCACATCATCATTGCTTTGGTGTCCCACAAGCCATTGTCACTGATCACGTCTTACATTTTCAGAACCAGATTATGAGTGAGTTGCATGTCAAGTTGAGTTTACTCCATGAAAACTCATCCCTCTACTATCCTCAAGAAAATAGAAAAGTTGAAGCTATCAACAAAGTCCTAAAGACCATGCTCCAACACATGGTGGGGACAAACAAAACCTCTTGGCACTTGCAACTTTTCTCCACACTCTGGGCCTACTGCACTTCAGTGAAAACTGAAACTAGATTCACTCCATTCCAGTTGATATATGGTGTAGAAGCAGTGTTACCAATCGAGTGTGAGATCCCTTTGTTGAAACTCACTGTAGAAATCCTACCTCATACCTCTGCTGAAGAGGAATGATTCTTGTATTTAACCAAGTTGGACGAAACACGTCGCGATGTTGCTCTCGTTAATGATAAGTATAAAAAATGAATGAAGAGTGAATATGACAAATCCATTCAACCTCGTGCTTTTGCAGAAGGAGACTTAGTCCTTCTCTATGACCAAGCTCACGATAAGTTGGGGACAGGGAAATTAGAACCTCTATGGAATGGACCTTATATCATAAAATGTGTATTACATAGAGGTGCCTACGACTTATTCGACTACGATGAAATATCTCTCGGTGAGCCCCGAAATGGGATTTACCTCAAGAAGTACTATGCATAGAACATCTGGCATGTGTGATTTGTACACTATTGTACTATATACTTTTGATTTGGTGTGTATTTTATCTTGCGTGTACGAGTTTTGTCTTAGCTTCTTATACTTTGTCTTGTGATTGTGTGTGCAAATGGCATCTCCCTTTTCCATCTTTGTCGGGTTTACGGATGGTGCTAGTCGACACACCCAGAACATTGCTTCTGCAGCTTGGGTCATTTACCACTTTGGTGAGTTGGTGAGTTTGGGAGGAATTTGCTTAGGATCGACAACCAATAACGTGGCAGAATATCATGTCGTCATCAGTCTCTTAACCGAAGCCTCCTCTCTAGGTATATCTCATATGATTATCAACCTAGATTCTCAATTTGTGGTTTGTCATCTTAATCGAGATTATGTCGTTCAAAACCTTGTATTACTATGTATCCACCTAAGATCATTTGAATTTATACAATACAAACATACACTGAGATAACTCAACACAACATTGGATTCATTAGCTAATTACATATTGGATCGGTAACTTGAACATAGATAAAACATTTGTAAAAATACATGAATCACATGTACACTAAAGCATCACATAAGATAAATTGTAACATCAATAAGCACCATAAAAATCAGATATATATATAAATGCATGATAGCAAAAGTTTTTTTTTAAAATACATCATCAAAAAGTACATAATAGGGAAAAATTTGGGCCCTCGTGCCCATGATATCGTCATGAAAGAATACAAAATATGATGAGGATCCTAATCCTCTTGTATCACGTTGTGCTATGAGAAGCACACTACTACACGAGCCACTCGTCAGAGCAAGTGGTTCAAACTCTCAGGAACTCTTATTGAATGTCTCTGCAAATGGAGAGGCATGTCTCGCCTTCTAAGAGGTGGGATGCCCATGGTGAGACCTTGGAGGTTCCTCTCGACCTCCCGAAGGCCTCCCATTGCAACCTCGTGCTCCATTGCTATCTGCACGTCCCCACGACGCCCTAGTGACGACATCTGCGTCGGATGTGATGTGCCTTTGTCTGCATGATGAAATAAAAACATATTTAGATCCCTCATTGTACACATAAAAAAACAATATAAAATACAAAAAATAAAAATACATGACAAGGTTTAGTTTCGAACCTGACACATCCCACTAAATTCCCTTGGGGAGCACCAAGTCCGCACCGCCCCAAAAATATACTCCAGCATATGGAAAATCCTCGATGAAAACCAGTTGTCTCCTCCACCAAGCAAAGAAATCAGCTATAAACCTAAATGTTGAGGGCTCGTTCCCCAATATCGGGGAAAAACTGGTCCATCTCTCCATCTGTGGCTCAGTTGTAGGTCGTGCTATCAACGCAACCTGTGGCTGCATCTGGGGCACTCGCTCCAAAAATAATGAAACTAGGAAAGATACATATCCAAACTGCTTATGCCTACCATTCCTACACTTTGATATCCATTCCTTCACATTCCAAAGGAACCTTGTGCTCCAGTTAAACAATCTAGGCTCTACACATTGTAGAGCATATGGCATCTAAGATTTTGAAGCTAGATGAGCACTGGTACTACCCACCAATTTGGTAATGGAAAATAAAATTGATCTCAATGCCAAATCCCTCACATATTTGATCACGATTCGCCCACCGACCAATTGAGATCCTGGTATATAGTGCTCAACAACAGATGCCTCAGTGGGTTGAGGAGTTGCCCAATGTCGAGACAAAAGGATAGGAGCCCCTCTCCTCGAGAGACTGGTCAAAACGTACACATCATCAAGCTCAATCTCGAGCATATGTGGCCCAATATGAAATGTTTTTTCAGCATCATCCCACGATTCGATTAGGTACTCAAGTAATAATACCTCTTTCCCCATATTATGCAGCTTAAACTACTTGAGTAGACCGCAATTTTGCAAAGCGTCTCTTGCTTGAGGGTTTTGCAAAGTGACGATGTCGTCGAACTCGTGTTTGCCCTCCTTCCATTCAATCATGGATATATGATTCGTGCAATCTAAAAATACAACCAATTAAACATCTTTAGTCAACTTTTTATGGCAAAAAAATGTCTTTCTAGGCCAAAATGCAATTTTTTTTTTGGTTTTGTGCCAACGCTCCCTTAAGTCTTCCCATAGAGCGCTAATTTTCCCTAGGCATGTGCACCAGGGCCCTGATATCTCGATTGATGCTCCTTTCATCCCTTTGAGGGAGTGTCGATCCAGTTAGGCACCTAGGGCCTCCTAAGGATCCCAGAACACCCTAAATATGAGCTAAAACACAAAATTAAACCATGAAAAATGATTGGAAAGGCAAGGTGACCAACCTAGTCTAGACAGAATAAAAAATGGTTGATCGCAGCTCCCGTACTCATAACTCGAGAATCGCCCTCCAAAAGTGGAAAACTCCAAAGCTAGTGAGAATTTGGTAAAAGTCAATTGGTAAATGAAATTCTTAACCTATTTTACTATTTGATAGAGTTGATTTTTTCTATTTCTCACTAATATAAAGTTTTTTTGGGTTTTTTAATCTTTTTTAAGGAATCACGAATGCCCTGGGCCCAAAATTGTCTATATTTGTAGGTTTTTAAGCAATATATTTTCGACAAACTTGTGACACTGACGAGCATAATCTTTGTTCTTTCTCGTGCTCGAAAAAACATGAGAATGTAATCGAGTAGACTTTTATCACTTTTTCAGACTCGTAAAGGTTACACAAAAAAGGAACCCCCTAGAGTCTCCTTTAAGCTCTTTTCAGACTCTCTAAACATGAAAATATTGTCGAGTGATCTTGCTTCCTTTCACACTCTTAAAAGGTTTTGAAAGGGCATCTCTCATGTAGCAGTTTATCTCTTTTTCAGACTTTGGAGACTAAAATTACGAAAAAGGACAACCTTGGAGTCACCTTTAAGTTCTTTTCAAACTTTGTAAACATGAAAAATCACTGAGTTTTCCTTCTCTGGACTCGCTAAAATCACACGTTGAAGGGCCCATATGGGACTGAACCCTTACTTCTTCTAGTTCGTTAAACAAAACAAGAGGGACTTACCGAAGGTGAGCTATATCGAGCATGTGTTATCCTCCTTGAGCTTGTAAAAACAAAAAGAGGTATGCATCTATCTAGATGGGGGAAAATTGAAGGAAGTAAGCTAAGTTATCTTTTAGAATTGTCACAAGTCACTCTTACAGTCGCCCTTGAACATGACACATTGTTTCCACTCGGATAATATGTTAAACCTCTGCATTGAACCAATCCTATGAGTCTTTCCACTCCTTTGGGTCACCCGATGAATGCCACAACATCCACTGCATTATGTTTTGGTCTACATTAAGTTTATGCTGCCAAGTCATGTTGTGCCTCAGTGTTCAAGGAAAGTATCTGCCTCGAGAGTCAACCATCACAAAATTTCTAGTTTCAATACCCATGTCAGTTCGTACTCATTTGATTCACCATCTTACACCTCTATGTCAGTTTCGTGTTGATGATGGGGGATACATCAAGGCCCTCCTTCAACAAGTCTTTTCCTATAGACTTCAACACATCATCCGAGAATTAGACTTAGAAACCAATTAGTACCTTGGGACCTGCATGCCTCAATTGCAAGCCTCCTCACCTCCGACAGTGGGTTTACATCATTCAACTCTGATCGGATGATTCCATGAATGTTCGACTTCAAATCATTTATTCACATTCGTTGGATTGTGATAGATTACCTTGGGAGTCATTGACATTATTGGTGATTTCCCTTGCACTTATTAACAATTTACCTCAATGACACATAATCAAGTGATTTCTAACATGTTTGACATCAAAACATCTATTCACATAGCTAGATTTGTACCACATCGGGATTGGGACGAAGACCCTGGGTTGAGCATTTACTTTGTTATCTGCTTTCCCTAGGCCACGGAAGAGATATTTTGAGCATGCTGATATACTGTCACATAGATCCAACTTGTATTGGTCTGTGGCTATGTTTTATCATCTCGTATATCCACTATGTATTTATTGTGCCTATGATTAGTTCATGTCATGAAGGTATAGATCCACATTGTATCCTTGGTGGCTATACTCTTAGTCAATATCATCATGGATCCATGGTGTAATTATTGGTGGCCATACGTTAATTTCTTTGTTACTCAAGAATAGGTATGCCTTCCTTGGGTTTGAAACACATGATAACTTTTGTTTGATGGTTGTTTGCAGCTTCTACGAGGTTCTCTGACTCCATACCCTTGCTTCGAAAATATACAAAGTGCTTCAGTCATCTACTTCCGTCTTATGACTTCGCACTTTGGGGGACAATTTGTTACACATTGAAATTCCTCACTTCGATAATTTCACATTATCATTGTCGCAAGTGTCACACTTTTGTCGTAAATGTTGTAAATGTCACATTTTTATTCTTCATATGTCGCATTGCGAACGACACCATGGAAACACTTGATGCATCCTCTAAGACATGTTTGGAAGGGGAAATATCATCATTTGACAAACTAAGAATTTTTTTTTGCCTTGAGAAATGGTCATATTAACGTTCTTTTGGAAGATCATAA
Source organism: Picea glauca (assembly GCA_000966675.3). Taxonomy (NCBI): domain Eukaryota; kingdom Viridiplantae; phylum Streptophyta; class Pinopsida; order Pinales; family Pinaceae; genus Picea; species Picea glauca. The sequence goes on along the minus strand of JZKD02S0304915.1, from coordinate 65,236 downwards.
CTCCCATGCTCATATGTAGGGAGCGTTGAAACACCCTATTGCCAGTTTTCAGGGAGCATCGATTGGTTGAGAGAATATTGGGAAGAAATCCCCCTTATCTCTAAGAACAACTAGAGATGATCCGAGTTGGTTTGGCTTGAATCCAAGCTTTAGGATGCATCTAAGGGAGATTCCACAACTGATGGAGTCATATCCTCAACTTATTCCAAAGATAACTAAGGTGGTTGAGCCTCTCAAAGCCTATAAAAGGAGGCATTCTCATGGTGAAAAGGAGGAGAATATGAACAAAAAAGTATTGTCATTCTGATTGTGGATCTTTCAAGCAAGGGGTTGGACAAGGAGGACTTGGAGAGGCTAATTCAATTGCATCTACAAATTGTAAGTGCCTTGTAATGTTCTCATTAATATATGCTTGGCCTATTTCCTTCAAGTTTGTGTATGATTTCATATGTGTGTCTTTTATTGATAAATTTATCTTAAGATAATATTGCTAGAATAGGAAGCATGTGTTCAGTATTTGTTGTCTATTGAATTGTAGATCACATTAAAGAGCTTGAATATCAATTTTATCCTGGACTAAGTGAGCACAAGCTTCAAAAAAAGGTACATCATTCTTTCTTCCTCTTTTCCCTTTGACTAGTTTAACTACATTTAAAGGAATGTTAGTGTCCAATGTTAACATCTTTCTATCTTGGTAAAAGGGGTCTAGGATCCAAGAGGATATTCACCTATCCGCAGGGGAATTTCCTATAACATTTAGCTATCTACAAGTGGTAAACTCAAGGAAAATGCAAAGCAAGGGATAAAGCAAGGCAAGGCAAGTGGAAGAGGCACACCAAGACAAAGGGTGCACTCTTCTAAGGCTAGTAGGCACAAAGAAATTAAGAACTCCAAAGCATCTAAAGAGGAGTTTCTATTGTATCAGGTTCTTTAGTTGGATTTCTTTGTAGTAGCTCTTATTTTGAGATCTCCATATATACATCTATCTCCAAATTGGTTTTCCCCGAGGGGTTTTATCCAGGGTCATGTTGACCAAAAACATCACGTGTTCATTTGTCATGTTTGCTTAGTATTTTTAGTGGTAGGTTATTAAAAATACTAAGAGGGTATTTGATGTTTTGATTTATATGCATGTGCTAATAATTATGGTATCCTAAACCATACATTTAACCCATGCAAGAGAGTCTCAAATGGGCATCAAATCACATGACTAAGGCAGTTTTTCAGGGCAGAAATATCAGACTTAGTGGCTGTCCCAAAACACCGAGTAAAACAGTTTGGTAAACCTTGAAAATAGTTCCCAATAGCATGTCAAAGATATACCTTTGTTGGCAGCCTTTGGTGCCTAAAGGGTAGTAGAGAGGGATGATTTGTGAAGAAAACATGGGGCAATTTTTGTGGGGTAAATATCAGATCTGTTGGTTATTTTTGAACAAAAATTTTACAGTCCAAACCAGTGAGAAAAAATCAGATTTGAAAGTACCTCTCATTTAGTGTCTGTTGGGAAAATTTACAGAGGTTGAGGAGCCTCATTTTCACACTTGTGATTGGTGTGTTATAGGTTGATTTCTATTGTCAAGATTTTCTCAGTTTTACTTGGTTAGAGTGTATCAGTCTTAGCATCGTATGGCATCCTTAACGGTGTCAGGTTTGAGGATGAGATTGATCTTTCCTTTCTAACTAAGGGAAAGAAGAATTCCAAGTAGGGGCCAAGGAGCAGTAGTCGAGAGGAGAAGGTGAGTAGCATAAGAAGGACATGAACAAAGTGAGATGATTTGCTTGTGGCAAGATGGGCACTATATTGGACAATGCACCAAGAAAAAGAAGTAGGGTGCTACTACAATGACAATAGAGGAGGAGGAGTTATCTACTTAGTTTGAGAGGGAGTGTTCTCTCATATGTTGTTTTTCAACAATTGAGATGCCATCCAAAAATTGGTGCATGGACAGAGTTGGAAAGGTCCCATAGATTGAGAGTGTTGTATATCATGGGACACAGATTCAATTATCATGTACACCATATTCATTGGTGAATGGTCCACCTGGGACAACTTCAATTTCATAGTTTTCGAGTAGATAGACAATTGGTGTAGGGGCTTCAAAGCATCAAATACTGATGAGTGTGAGCAGGGTGCCAAAGAGGTTTGAGTCTCACTTGGATATGGAGATGAGAAAATCAGTTTCAGATTCCTCTTCAGGAGGAAGACCCTTGGTGAGAGACTAAGGCGATGATATTTGGTGAGATTCCAAGATCGAGAGACTCTTAGTGAGATTCCAAGAGCTAGAGACTCTTGGTGAGATGCCAAGAGGTAGATATCCTTGGTGAGATGCCAAGGTAGATATATTTGGTGAGATGCCAAGATCAAGGCTTGGATCAAGAAAGACTTTGATTCAAGGAGATGTCAAATAGGTGGAGATGGACTTCCATCTAGAGATAATGCAAGTTGAGAAGATCATATTTATATACCACTTTTGATGATCATGGTACAACCATACTCACTGAGTATTTTCCAGCAGGCAACGATGTCCACTGTAGGGACAAGATTGTAGGGGTGAGTGATACTTTCCTTGGTAAGAAGGAGTGTTGAGATTTGGGTACCTTGGAAAGTGGTACCCTTGTGTTTTTGAGTCTCTAAACACAAGATGGAAATGTTTGAACCTTATGCCTATTACTTTATGTCTAATTTCATTTTGACTTAGGGGATTTAAGTCAAAAGTGAAATATTTCACTTCAACTTAAGTCATAAAGTAACAATTAATTCACTTTGTGGGTTAATTAAGAGACACAAAAAAAACTTAGGAAAATTAACCAAAAGTTGGTTTCTAAGTGAGATACTTGATATGAGATCTCACCCATTGATTAGAGTTGGCTAAGATTGATCTTAGCCATTGATCTCTAGGTTTGGCCTAAGGATGGATAAAGAGGGCGCAAGGTAAAATGAGAGGCATTCATTGTTCTATTATGCACTTGAGGGAGCTGAGAGAAAAGGAGGAGAGAAAGTGAGGGTTTTAAGGAGAAAGGGGCACACTTGGATTTTGGGGCGCAATATTTCTTGGACCTTTCATGGAGGGTGCACTTTCTTGTGAGGAGAAGTATGCATGATGTGGAGAGAAAGAAAGGGTGCATCTTGTGAGGAGGTGGCTTGTAGAGGGGCACATTGGTGACATGCTAATGGATCCAAGGAGCTTGGAGGACCTATCTTGAGTGAGGGAGGCACACCTTGTGTTAGAGTGGGAAAATACCAAGCTAGGGGTGCATTTTGAGGAGGAGGTGTGCAAGATAGGAGTAGGGGTGAAAAACCTTATGTGAGAGGGCACACTTGAGGCTAAGTGTGCACAAGCAAAGGGAAAGAGGGTGATACTACTCATTGTTAGCTATATACAAGTGGGAAAGTCAAGGAAAAGGCAAAGCAAGGGCTAAAGAAAGGAAAGGAAAGTGGAAGAGGCGCACCAAGGCAAAGGGCATACTCTTCTAAGGCTAGCATGCACAAAGAAATTAAGAACTCCAAAGCATATCGAGAGGAGTTTCTATTGTATCAGTATATTTAGTTGTATTTATTTGTAGTGGATTTTATTTTTAAATCTCCATATATACATCTATCTCCAAACTAGTTTTCCCCGGGGGGTATTATCCAGGGTCATGTTGACCAAAAACATCATGTGTTCATTTGTCATGTTTCCGGAGTATTTTCAGTGGTAGGTTGTTAAAGATCCTAATAGGGTATTTGATGTTTTGAGTTATATGCATGTGCTAATATTTATGATAGCCTAAACCATACATTTAACTCATGAAAGAGAGTCTCAAATGGGCATCGAATCACATGACTAAAGGCAGTTTTTCAAGGAAGAAATATCATACTTAGTGGTTGTCCCAAAACAATGAGTAAAACAATTTGGTAAACCTTGAAAATAGTGACCAACAATAGATCAAAGATAGACCTCTGTTGGCAGCCTTTGGTGCCTCAAAAATATTTAACAGAAAGACATACCTTCAACCTGTAGCTGACCTGAGTTTTAGATCCACAATATTCACAAATTTTTCCTCATAGGTCAGTGACTTTATGCACTATTTTCTCACAAGTATCTTCATTTTTCCTCGGTACAGTCCATAAATGTACGTGCTTTTCCTCCTAAAAGTCACGGATTTAGTCAAAGAATATATGTTTGAAACCTCTTCTCTGTACTCTCATCTCATGCAAACTTCTTGCTTCACTAGACTTCTTTGCCTTCGACTCATTGCCTCAGATCTCTAACCTGTATTCTGAGAAGTGATTCACATAAGTGATTTTCCAATTGAATCTTCTTTGTGTTTTAATGAGGATCTCATGTTGACATGCAACTTCCATGGAACTCATGATGACATGCAACTCAGATCCAACTTGTGAACTTTTGTTTACAATTACTTTGACATGCAACTAGCATTCAACTTGTTATCTTATGTTTACAGCTACTTTACTTCGACATGCAACTTGTTAAATTTTTGTTCAAGGGTTGACATCAATGACAACCAATCTTCCAACAATTCAATGTCAATTAATCTTTCAACAATTAAACTTTCAATAATTAATCTTTCAACAATTAATATTTCAACAAAACTCACACAAGAGTTCACTCTTCAAGCATGACAACCTAGCTCTTTAGTCTTCAGCTCCAAAGTGCTCCAATACACTCCAACATGCTCCAAAATTATCCCAACCTTCTTGTGCTATCTCAAATGCTCTTTTCTCTGCTCTATGCTTGTTTCTCTTGTAAAATTCAATGTGTCAAAAATATCTGCAACTACCCATATGAATTTACTCTATTTTGGATTACTTGCTTGACTTACACTCTTTCCCAAATTGATTGTATTCATCCCCATGCTCTCCAATAACTATGGGATGTGACTCTCACACCCACCCTCTTACACGAGTTTAATGATTCGGCTCTCATACACTAAAACAAAAAATTAGCAGGTATCCCCAATGATAATAAAATTCTGGAAAATGGGTTTAATTAATACCCATAATTAATTCCCCCTTTGGACCCCTCTTAAAAATGCTCTTCTCTTGTGGAAAAAATCATCCCCCATCTCTATCCATATCCCTTACAGCTGGTATCACATTTTATTTAGTTAAAAACAGAAAATACATTCACATATTACATCGCTTGGCCATAGCCACATTCATATCTACATTATGCATTAATTAAACTAGGGATTATAGTGGGGATGTTACATTCCCCCTCCCCTATAATTGTGCACCATCCTCAAGGCATAGCACCATGCTGAATACATATACAAATTTAGATCACATTACAATATTAAGAAAAGAAATAAAATTCTGCAATGTTTACCCTCCAACCGCAGTCCCAACCAAAATCTCATGTTTCTCTCAACTTGCTAACCCAAGGAACGTGCCCCCTTCACTGCTCTCAGTCCATCAAGCTGCACATTCTTTTATCATGGTTGTCAATGCAAGTGACCATAATTTTGAGACGTAGCTGCCAAAAAATGTCTTGCATTTCCAATTTTTGTTTTCTTCAAAATTGACAAAAAATTGCAGGTATTCCTCCCGCATAGTTTCTTCATGTTCCCATGTTGCATATTCAGGACCATAGCATGTCCATTGAATCTTTATCGTCCCTATGGATTTGTTCCTGAGCACTTGACTTTCCAGTCCAAAATGCATATTGGTTCCACCTGAAAATCCCCTTCGTTTTCCACATGGATCACAATCCAATCAATTATTGGTTAGAGTCAAGAACATATTTCTTTAGTAATGAAACATAAAATACATTATGCACTATTGTGGATGCATAAAATGCTATCATGTCTGCAACTAGCCCTATCTTCTCTAAGATTCAAAATTCCCACAATATCTTGTTGCGAACTTTGGGTAGCAACCCAATCTTAGCGAACTTCTTTTCACTTTCACTTTTAGAAAAACATGTTCGACCACATTAAAATCTCTAAAAAAATTGTTCTTGTCTGCATAAATTGTATGCCTAACATGGGGAGCCTTTAAATTCTGCCTAATCTTTGTCATAGTCTCTTCCATTTCCCTCAACAAATTTGGCCCAATGATAACTTTGTCTATTGGTTTATCCCAACACACTGGTGTATTACACTTCCTGCCATACAATGCTTCAAATGGGCTCATTTTTAATGAGGCCTGATAACCATTATTGTAAGCAAAATCTACTAAGTGGATATAATATTCCCACTTTGGTGTTTGGTCTATAACATACATTCTAAGCGTGTATTCAATGATTATGTTAGTCCTCTCTATTTTCCCATATAAATCTTGGTGATATGATGTATTGAGATTTAAGTTTTTCTCAAAACCTTTGAATGAACCTTTCCAAAAATTAGATGTGAATTTTGAATATATGTCTGAAACAATTGCCTTAGGTACCCCATGTAGCCTGGAAACCTCTTTCATGTATATCTCTGCAATATTCGTTGCCTTGTGTGTTGTCTTTATAGGAATAAAATGTGATGCCTTGGTTAATTTATCTACCACCACCATGATGGAATCATGCTACTTCATTGTTTTGGGCAACATTGTAATAAAATAAGTTGTAACTACTTCCCATTTCCACTTAGGAATGGACAATGGTTGTAGAAACTCTACTGGATGTCTATGTTTTGTTTTCACCTTTTGGCATTCTAGACACCTAGAAATATAATTATCCACTTCTTTCGTCATTCCTGACCAAAAGTATTGGATTCTTATAGCTACAATTGTCTTCTGATATCCCAGGTGCCCAACATATGGCACATTGTGCATTTTCCTCAACACTTTATTTTCCAGCTCTCCTAAATTTGGCACATATATTTTTCCTTTATACACGAGGATTCCATCCTCTTTCAACTCATAATAATTATTTTTATCCTGTGAATTATCTTGCTATAACATTTATTTTATTTTTAGATATTGCTGATCTAATTTTGCAACCTCTAAAATTTTGTCTCTTAAATCTGTGGTGA
>JZKD02S0304915.1:20456-49841 GCA_000966675.3 Picea glauca | reverse complement strand
TCAACTATAAAATATTTTGTTACGGACCTAACCTCCCTAACCCCTTACTCAATTAGAATAATATGTTTTCCATGTAATAAAGGTCGATATTGGTTAATAATGCCTATTTAATAAATGTGAACAAGTCAATGTAAGAAGACCTAATAGAATCTTCCGCTTCTAGAAAGATCTTCCTTTAGAATGTTCTTTAGAAGATATAATTAGTATAAATAAGAGAAGGAGGCATGGGAATGTTTGTCTTGAGAATTGTTGTAATAGAGCTCTGCTCTCCTAGAGGTTTCCCCCTCGAAGAGGCAAGTGAACATTGTTTTCTTTGAATAAAGGTATTATTTCTGGTATAGCTCTCTCAATATTTTGTTGTTCCATTAATATTTGCTAAATATTTCCATTTCTCCATAATATATTACATATGGTACCTTACAAGTGGTATCAGATCACTTTCCTGGGCAAGAATTGTGGGTTGATTTTTTTTCCAGGGTAGAGAGGCATTCCAACGTCTTTAAACTACAGTGATATGTAGTTTATCGAATAAATATGCAGTCAGGGAAGCATACATGTAGGAAATACAAGAGGTTTTTAATCTCACATTGTTGGACACCCTTGTAACCCCTGTTGATACCCCTTCGAGTGGTAGCGCATTAGACAACACATGCATACGTACTTGCCTAGGCATCTTGAAGCTTTCTATAGCTCAATCGACCAGTCACTTGACTTCTATAATTCCACCAAGAACAACACTCGGGAAGATACTCTCTCGTACCTGGGTAATCGAGTAGTACGACTAAGGGTATGGTCTAGCATCCTTAGTTGGTGCCCTGAGATTTTGGGTCGAGTACTATAATTCAACCCTGCACGTATATTAGAGAGCTATAGCACAAGGAAAACCCTTGTCTGTAGGAACCCTGAAAACCCTAACCCTTGGGACAAAAATAGAACAGAAAGGTAACATACAAGATCTATTGTGGTGCAACCTTGCCTCTTGCATTCTTGTTGCAAAATTACTACATATTTTTTCCTGTTAAGAATTTGGTCATTTCGACAATGCAATATTATTCATATTGGAGTATAACTTTGTATATATAGTGGTCCCATCGACACCCTTATTTGGGACTTATCCCATTGGATTCCTCTCTTCACCTTGATTACCTTAGTGCCTATCATTTTGTATACATTTTTTTTCATGGACTCGACCCCAATTCTCAAACCTTTATTTGGCCCCTATCCCATTGGCTTCACCTTTTCACCCTGATCCCTTTTTTACTTATCACTTGTCACCATTTTCCTATGTGGTCCTATCCACCCTTCCTGACTCCCTTATTCAAAACCTATCCCATTTTCTTTCTCTTTTTTTCCCAATTTGTAGTGATACCCCTCACCTGTAAAACGTTTTAGTGCAGACCCACCTACCCATTTTTCCCTCTACCCAAATGGCCACCATCCGCAACCAAGAACTCAATACCTTTATTATTGAAAATATCTAGAACAAAGAGGACATCAAGACTCTCAATTCCAACATTATCAAGATCAATTCCTCTTTTCAAATCCTCCAGGACCAATGTGACAACATCAATGACATCAAATACACACTCGACCAATTGACGGGTTGTTCCCTGAACCCTACCTCTTCTGAACAACCTTCCTATTAGGAAGACAATGAATCTTCCCATTACCAAGGTCCTCATTCTACCCACCTTCGTCGAGACCTACACCTTCATAGAATTCAGGTGAACAAATTTGATGGCTCATATCCCATAAGTTGGGTCACTCAAATGGAACATTATTTCTCTTTACATGGCATTAATGATGATTTAGCTAAGCTTCGTTATGGTATCTTACATCTGGATCTGGAACGCTAGTAATGATGGTAATGGCATAGAAAGGCATGCCAAGGGTATGTTTCTTGGAAACAGTTTGTTGCAGAGATTTATGATCGCTTTGACTATGACACCCACCATTTAGGTCATTTGACCAAGTTGAAGTAGTCTGGGACAGTGGAATACTTTATTGTTGTCTTTGAGCACTTGGATTTCAGAACGGAGGTCATGTCATATGCCTTCTTCTAGGAATGCTTTATCAATGGCCTAAAAGATGAAATATCTGTCCATGTTCTCATGGCACACCCCCAGACGTGGTTGGAAGCTACTCAATGAGCCAAGGACGAACAACAAATTGTCTTCTCCTAGACCAGAAAACCATTCTTTCTTCCTCACCCTAAACCCACCAAACCCACCCCTCTTGTAAATCCCCTCAAGATACATAAATTAACCAGGGAAGAAATGGTTGAACGCCAACTCAAGGGCCTTTTCCATAATTGTGATGACAAATATTTTCTAGGGAACAAGTGTAAGAAACAAAAGATTTTTATGGCCATGATTGAGGATTTTTCTGAAGAGGAGGCAATTGTTTCCTCTATGGATCAACTACCACCACTAGCTGATTTGAATCCACCCTCTGGAATACTAGAATTTGAATCAATGATTTCACTTAAAGCCCTATGTTGGTGCAGGGGTAGACCCAGGGTTCAATGCTTAACAATGCACCAACAAAAACCCCAACTACTGGCCCTTTCGGCAACACTTGTGAAGCAGGTGAAGTATCACCCGAGGTAGAAGTAGGGGGGTTACAGGACGCAGGTGTCTGTAACCAGGCTGGGAAATAGATCTGTGATAAAGGTACTTTGCAAAGTATTATATTAATGCTTATAAGGTGACATGCATTATTTTATTAACATTGCAAAGCATAATCAAGGATAGATAGGTGTAGTAGCAACAAATGATTATATACCCTGAGCACTTAGCACTTAACACTTAGCATTATAGGTTAAATCACTTAAGCAACAAAATATCTATCTATTATACATCACAATCAAAGCACTGAGCAAATTCATAACAGAAATAACATAGCACAAAGAAAACCATGAGACACCAGATATACGTGGTTCACCAGAGGGTGGGGCTATGTCCATAAAACGTATCTCCTCTTTATTATTCACCAAGATCTTACATTCATTCACTCTTGTGCACTAAGCCATAGAGTCGAGCTCCGCACCAGACAGGATATCTACGCACTAAACACTAGATCCTCCTTCCAAAACTAGGTCAAATGCATAGAGCCAAACCTTCTGTCACAATATTTTCACCTTCTACAAAATCATAATCATGCACATACATTCCTTTGCACAAAGAAACCTTGTTCACACATAACTACATTCACTTCGCTACTTCTATAATACAGTCCCCTTTATTTATACTTCACAAACCCTTACAATAATGCCTAAACATGGAAAAATTGCATGGGCCGACATCCCATAAACCCATTACAAAACCCTAGAGGACCCTTTACTGGGTCCACATAACCCTCAAAAATGGGTGAGACCCACTATCTTAGCTCCACCTGGTTGCTCCTTTTTCGACCAACATGTCGAATTCCAAAAGTGGGCCAAATCTGACCAAGGTTTCCTCAAAACTTGGTCGAGGGCAATCAGCCCCCCAACACTCACATGTGACTTGTCCCAAGTCACTCAGGTCTGGACAATGATGCTTCGAATGCCTCAATCTTAACTCAAGTTCCCTCGACTTGTTGCCTCGCCTGAGCCTCCTGCTCAGCGAGCTCCTGGACTGTCTACTCTGTAACAATCCCTTCCATATGTTTTTCTACTGCTGCAACTACTTGTTCTAGTTGTGATCCATGTCCATCAATCTCGTCGACACATTGCAAGCTTCATCCTTCATTGGTTGTAGATTTTGTGTTAATTCCATTACCTTACCCTGGAGGGCAGTGATATGTTGTTGTACTGTGCATTGCTCTTGGGATCACTTCATCCTTTCCACTGCGGTGAGCAACTTCATCTATGCCTGCAACGAAAATGCTTGTTTTTATGCCTCCTGTAACTGCGCTTCTAGCTTCTTTAGCTCTGGGTCCTCGACGAGGCGTTCATATATCTAGGTGCTCCTGTCACTCATTTGTTTACATTCTAAGGCTAGGGATCTTATATATGCTACTCTATTTTTAGCGGTCTCCTCCCTCTAGTCATGCACCTCCTGGGGGGTGCTCGGTACTATTTGGGCCTCCAATTCTGTTATCCTAGCCTGAAGCTGATAGAGGGTCTCGACGAGCTTCACTACTTGATCTTTGACTGAATCTTTCTCTTCATGTGCCAAGCCTGGCACAAAGCGACATGCTTTACTTATCGCTTCTTTGACCATGGCTTTCTCTTCGAGTAGCTACTCTTTTTCCCTCTGTAGATGGTATTTTTCCTCCTGAAACTTCGCCTAAAGCTCTGCTTTGTCACTTTCGTGGGTAGCTAAATTGTCTTGCGTTGCTTGTAATTTTACTAGGACTTCATCTTTTGCCTTTTGCAAGGATTTTGTATCCTTCTCCTTCTATTCTCGAGATCTCTGGAACCAAGCTTTTGTTGCATCGACAAGCCTTATTAACTGGGCTGGTTCATCCCCCAATTCTGTAGTTTGTAATGAGGAAGGCGCAGACGACAAAGTAGGTACTGCACAGACCAAGTGAACAATATGCTACAATTCCTTCAATTATATCTCAATCCTTCCATATAAATCCTCATGTTTCTCTCTGTATCTCTGCAACATGTCTTCAGAAGCGCCCTCCATATCTCCACAGACCAGACTAATGTCATCGTCGGTGAGGGTGGCTTCCAACTGTGGCTTATTGGCACGCATTTTCTTCCTTTTTGAAGGTTTCTTCGGAGAAACTTTCCTCTTTTGCAGTGTCACTATCCCAATAGGGGGATCTTCAGGTGGTGTAGCTTCACCTCCTCCTTTCTCTTCATCTCCTCCTCCCTATCCTTCTTCTTCATCTTCTCCTCCTCCTGGCGAGTCAGACCCATTATCTCCATAAGCGTTGTCTTCTTCATCACTCTCTATGTCCTGGACTTCATCCTACTTTTGTTGCTTGTTCGTCTCACTGGATTGTCCGACATGTTCAAATCATGTAACTATGGGGATTCCTATGGTGTCAGTGTCGGATAACTCTGTGTTTGTGATAGGTACAAGAAATTACTCTAGCCATTCATTTGTAATATTCACCATATGTTCATCTGTCAGCTTGTAGTATGATTGCAATTCTTCTTGGTGCTCATCTCTTCGCGCAATGATGTAGATGAAGTGGGGATCAACGCAAAACTTCTCTATGGGTCGATATTGGTGTAGGGTACGTGGTGTCATACACGATAATGATTCAATGGCGACCTTCAACTATTGGTAATATTCATGAAACACAACATTAGACTGCCACTACTTCGTCATGTCATTGGTATACCACAGGTTGGAAAACTGAGCGGCCAATGGCTCCAAAGGTTCGATCTCTGGGAAAGTGGCTCCTTCAGGCATTTTCCAACCAAAAAATGCGATCAAAATGATCAACCAACTATAATGGAATTCATATTCCAAGTCCTGGGCTTTGTGGCAATCCTTTTCTAATTCGTTGACGGGGTAGTTCACCCAGTTCATTTGCATGCCCTCCACACACTTTCCTGCGAGGTCCACCACGAACCCAGTGAACTATGTGGGGTGTTTCTTCCTCACTAGCTTGCCAACTAAGATTTGAAAATAAAGGCACATTGTGCCATCCTATATAGAGGCTACCTTGTAACCTCGCTTTCCTTTTTCTACCTCTTTGTAAGATTCCTTGATGTGTTTTGCTAACGAACGGTCTGAGGCCTTCCCTGGATAAAATTGTTGTGGGTCAGGACCCTTCACACTTAAACCTGTGATCCAATGTATCAATTCCATATCCATGGTAATCCTTCTATCCAGCCATAGATATCCTCCATGATATCATGATAGAAGATGTTTAATGCAAGATTTAACCTCCTCATGGCGGCCAAAATGTGGAATATTCATCACGTTCAACACGGTTGACTACTCCAACCCCTTAATCCATGGCTGGGAGATGAGGCGAGGTTTCTTTTTGGTTTTCTTCGCTAAATAGCAGTGAGGAGCCAACATGGCATAGTTCTTCTGGTCTCCTAAGTTGAAGTCGTTGTGCTTCAACAATGAGATCTGTCCTAACTGACTCTCAGCTATGCGAATTCCTTTCAAAATGTACACAGTGAACATAGGGTACTCAAAATCCTGAGGGATACTATTGAGGTTAACAGTTCTAGCCATAGGTGGAACATACTCAGGCAGGATTGATGGGATCTTCTTCGCATTAGCTATATTAGTGTGGTGCTTACTTCAATGTTCAATTCTAGGGTTGATACGAGTGGAATGACGTTTGGTCGAAGGGGAAGCCTGCAGTCCCCTAGTCGACGATGCCTGAATACCTTCAGATATCGGTCTGTTGGCCATTAGCTTCTTAATAAATTCGTCAAAACAATTCTCTAACTCGCTAGGTTCGCCCGACATTCTATCTTTTAACAGATAGGTGGGGTAGACAAACGGACAGGCAGGGTAGACAAACAGATAGGTGAGGTCTAGTTTAGCACAGCTCAAAACTTGGACAATTCTCTTCTTAGCTCAGTCAATCACAGGTAGAAAAAAGTATTCCCAACACAACGACCGACGAGTTAAATAAGCGGGGTATCGTGACGGATCTTCCAACGGCCAATAAATGCTTCCATTAATGTAAATCTATCCGTTATGGCGCGGTCTCAACATCCAAAAGTGGTCCATAAGCCCATAAATGTGTTTTCTAATTGTTATGGAGCATCACTAAAATGGTCGGGGCACCTCCAACGGTCATCTAACTTCACCAAGGTGAAGTCCAAATCTATGTGGACCTGTTGTTCCAACGAGGTTCAAATCCTGCGAACCTGTCTCTTGCGAGGTTCCAATCTGCGAAGTCTTCCATCTAGTTTATGTAACTTCTTGTAGCTTTTTCAACTTATCCTTCTTTTTATTGAGCTTCCTTGCCTTCTTTCCTTTTTCTGGAATCCTCTTTCCATTTTTATTCTTATCTTCCCCTAGTGTAGTGGCTTCACACTGTTGAGGTACCCTCAAATATTCTGAAGTTAATATCCCTTTTCTTAACATTTCCTGAGTGGGCATACTTCTTTCTTGGATAGATATGTTCTTCAAGACTTCTTGCATTCTTTCAACCTTGATAGCTAATTCCCTTTCTTTTTGTCCCTCCTGCATTGTTAGTTTTCTCTATTGCTTCGACTTATCCTCTCATTCTTCTATTAGTCGGTCTATTTTCCTAGCTATGAAATCCCTTAATTCTTGCTTTTTCTTTTTTGTAGCTTCTTCCTATGCTTTCCTTCTTATCTAATCCTTCTCAATCCAAGTCTTACCTAACAATAGCGGAAAAGGGGCATTGTCCCCAACTAACCTAATGACTTCAAATTCTTCTTCAGTCGACATACCATGAACAATAATAGGTACAGTAGTAACTCTTCCACATAAAGTTATCATCTTGTCCTTAAACAAGCCTATCCTTCCCAACGAAGGTACCATAGTAGGCTTCCCTAAAACTTCCCAAGTTTATTCTGTCATAATGTTCACTTGTGTTTCTTCATCCAAGACTATACAATCTATGTCGAAGTCTTCTATTCTTGCACTTATGCACTATTTTTCTTTCAGGTTTTCTAGTAAACTGACATCTTTATGAACATCCATCATTTCTTTGAACTGTAATAACATATTCTGAATTTCCTCTGACCCTTTCTCTTTATGACTTTCTAACATGCCCTTATTATCTTGACTTATTTCATAGTTTTCTTGTCTTATGTTCATCCCTTCAACTTTATCAATAATCCTTGGACAATCCTCAACCTCATGACCAACAACCTTACAACAAAGACAAATAGGGCCTACCCTAGCACATTCCTTAGCAAGATGTCCCGACCTTCTGCAATTATAACACAATGTCAATCCTCTTTTTCTTTTAAGTATTCCCCAACCTTTTATGTACTGTGCATCTTCCCTAGGATCATAATGTTGGACCTGCAATCTAGAAAAAGAAATTCTAGGTTCCTGCATCAACTTATTAGTCCAAAAACTCTCTCTATTCATAGGAATAACATATCTTCTTCATTTCCATTAAATTTACTCAAATCCACTCTTTCTTTCAATTGCGCCCTAGCCTTCAGACTATGATAGAATCTATTAAAATACTTAAATTCATGCTTTCGAAACAAAAAATTTCACTTATCTTTCTCTTACCAAACCACAAAGCTTACCTCTTTTAGGATATTACCTCTTTTATTCATAACCATTTGTTGTCACAAAGATTCACAAGTAAAGTAGAGTACTTTGCACTTCAACAACAGACCTACGCACATAGATTCTCTTTTTATTTACTTCAGTTCCCAACAATCACAGTTTCAGGTCCCAGCAACGGAACCATTTGTTGGCACAGGGGCAGACCCAGGGTTCAATGCTTAACAACGCACCAACAAAAAACCCCGACTATCGACCCTTTCGGCAACACCTGCGAAGCAAGTGAAGTCTCACCTGAGGTAGAAGCAGGGGGGTTACAAGATGCAGATGTCTATAACCAGGTTGGAACACAAATCTGTGATAAAATCACTTTGCAGAGTATTCTATTAATGCTTAGAAGGTGACATGCATTAGTTTCTTAACATCGCAGAGAATAATCAAGGATAGATTGGTGCAGTAGCAACGGATGATTATATACCCTAAGAACTTAGCACTTAGAATTATAAGTTAAATCTAGCATTTGTTTACCCTTAACACAATTAAATCACTTAAGCAACAAAAGATCTATCTATTATACATCATAATCAAAGAACTAAGCAGATTCATAACAGAAATAACACAGCACAAAGCAAACCATGAGACACCAGATATACTCGGTTCACCCCACGGTGGGGCTACGTCCACAAATCGCTTCTCCTCTTTATTATTCTCCAAGATATTACATTCAGTCACTCTTGTGCACTAAGCCACGGAGTCGAGCACTGCACTAGACAAGAGATTTGCACACTAAGCACTAGATCCTCCTTCCAAAACTAGGTCAAATGAATAGAGCCAAACCTTCTATCATAGTATTTGCACCTTCTACAAAATCATAATCATGCACATACATTCCTTTGCACAAAGAAAATCTGTTCACACAGAACTACATTCACTTTGCTACTTCTACAATACATTCCTCTTTATTTATACTTTACAAACCCTTACAATAAGGCCTAAACATGAGAAAACCTCATGGAACGACATCCCATAAACCAGTTACAAAACCCTAGAGGACCCTTTATTGGATCCACATAACCCTAAAAAATGGGTGGGATCCGCGATCTCAGCTCCGCCCGGGCGCTCCTTCTTCGACCAACATGTCGAAGTCCAAAAGTGGGCCAAATCTAACCAAATTTTCCTCAAAACTTGGTCGAGGGCCAACACCCTCACTGGCTTCTCAGCTTCCCAGACCCTCAAGTTAATTGGTTACATTAAGAATCAGAAAGTCATCATCCTTGTTGAAAGTGGTAGCACCCATAATTTTATTCATCGCCGAATTTCCCAAGAAGTCAATTGTTATATCTGTGTAGTCAATAATTTTCAAATCATGATTGTCAATGGAGGTTCCATGAAATGTGGGGGATGTTGTGAAAATGTGCAACTCCAAATTGGTTAGTATCACTTGAAATATCATATGTTTACTATATATATGGTTGGTTGTGACATTGTGCTCAATACTGAATGGTTACGCACTCTGGGACCCATTCTCATGGATTTTAATGAATTAACCATGCAATTCCAATAGTATGGACAACAATATAAGTTCCAAGGCATCATAGCAGGATCCCCTGAGATCATTAGTTCCCATTGAAAGGAAAAGCTGCTAAAAAAGGTCATTATGGAATTATTGCCCAAGTCCACTCCATTCAAGCCATTGAGACATCCTCTGTGCATCCCAACCTCCAATCTATCTTCTCCCGACACCAAGTTGTTTTTACCACTCCCAAGGAACTTCCCCCTTCCCGTGGTGTCCATGATCATTCCATTCCTCTTATACTGGGAAATCTTCCTCCCAATGTTCACCCTTATAATCATCCCTTTACTCATAAGAATGAAATTGAGAAAAAAATTCAATAAAGAAGGTTCTTGGTGAATGTGTTCTCATTTATTTTTCATGGCACTCAATAAAGAAGCTACTTGGTGAATGTGTCCTGATTTTTGCACCCTCAAAAAACTCACAATCAAAGAAAAATTTCCCATTCCTATCATTGATGATATATTGGATGAGTTGAGTGGTGCTCATTACTTTACCAAACTTGATCTTCATTCTGGCTATCGCCAAATCCATATGAAAGAAGAATACATTCCCAAGACTACATTTATAACTCATGAGGGTCACTATGAGTTCTTGGTAATGTCCTTTGGCCTCTGCAATGCTCCCTCCACTTTCCAAAGTCTCATGAATCACGTCTTTTGTCATTTTCTCCATAATTTTATCTTAGTTTTCTTTGATGATATTTTCATCTATAGTAAAACTTGTATGTCCCATATTTACTCTCTCAGCACCAAATTTTCCTCAAACAATCTAAATGTTCCTTTGAAGCTTCGGAAGTGGAGTACATGTTATCACTCCAAGAGTCACTCCTAGACTACAAATGTGAGTTAGCTTGGTAACATAGAAAATAAATACTTGATTGGTTTTGTGGATCAAGAAAAAGAAAACAAGGGAAAGGATAGTAAGCTGTTGTAAATCAATGATGGACCATTGGGCTATGGAGTCAAGCAAACACCCTACTCATTAAATGCAATCAATATGCATATCAGATAAAGGTTTATTGAATAGAGGAAGAAAAAGATAACACAAAGAAGAACATCCATAAGGCAGAGATCCTCTCTGCATAAATGAATTCAAGGTACTTGAATGTAAACAATGACTAATAAGCAAGATACACCAGATCCTCGGATGCTCAAGAATCCATTAATCAAAGGAAACCATGATCCTCAAGGTGTACAATTCATTAAAGTAATAAGACAAATTGGAAAAGAAAACAAGAGATAAAATATGATAACACAGATATCATGAACCTTCAATAACATAAATGTTTACAAAAACATAATCCCCTCAGGGTTACAATGATAACAGGCAAAGTGCCTCCTACAACTTTCTCATCTCTCATGACTCATGAATCCAACCCCTCTCCAAGAGATCTCTCCTTCCTTAAATATAAAATAACATCCAAATATCCTTAGGAGGTATAATCCCATCTCCTCCATTGGATTATAAGCCTTGGAGATAGGTGGCAACA
This sequence comes from Picea glauca, assembly GCA_000966675.3. Taxonomy (NCBI): domain Eukaryota; kingdom Viridiplantae; phylum Streptophyta; class Pinopsida; order Pinales; family Pinaceae; genus Picea; species Picea glauca. Next base: position 38,644 of record JZKD02S0304915.1, on the reverse strand, counting down.
ATCAAAGAGACAAAATCCAACAAACTGCTAATTTTCTGGAATTTGTTGGAAGTCATTAATAAATTGTTTCCACCTCACTACATGAGGCCTTTTATGGAGCTAAAAATTAGGTCAAGGTGTCCATTGAAATCTAAATTATCCTTGATAATCCATTCAAATCCTCCTTGATAGGTGGCAATCTCCCAACAAGGCAAATATCCAAACCGTAACCGCTACAGGAAATTCCGTAGCGCCATTGTAAAACAGTTTCTGCACATTTCATAGTGCCACTTCTATGTCTAATATCTCTCTAACCATAACCCATTTTGAAAACATGAGAGAGGTTTTTTCTATTTCGTATGTGATTAACAAAAACCTCCTCCATTTTTCAAAAATACCTTCCCATTTGTTCATAATCCAAGTTTCAAGTTAGTCACTCAAAACTGGTAGAAGCATCCTTGCAAAATAACTCTGCACATTTCATAGAGTCGATCCTATGTGCAATTCTGCAGCATCCATCCTGAATTCAGCTATGTGGATTTGGTAGTGCCACTATGACACAATCATGTGGAATTTGTAGCACCACTATAAAAATAACAAAATTTTCTAGTGCAAATTATTGTGCTAAGAATACCTAGGTCATATTGTCATCAATGATGGTGTAAGGGTGGATCCTAAGATAAATGAAGCTATGCGGGATTGTCCTTGCCCTAAAACTCTTAGTATATTTTGTGGTTTTCTTGTTTTAACAGGCTATTATCGAAATTTTGTTCGGAATTATGGAAACATTTCAACCCCTCTCATTGATCTCCTTAAAAATAACGATTTCACTTGGACTCCAGATGATGATCACTCCTTCCATGCCTTGAAAGAAGCTATGTGCACAACTCCTATCCTGGCACTGCCTGACTTCAAAAATACTTTAGTACTGGAATGTGATGCTTCCGGGAAAGGAATTGGGGTCGTCCTCATGCAAGATGGCATGCCTTTGGCCTTCACTAGAAAACAAATTTTGGAATACATTTGGGCCAATCCATTTATGAAAAGTAAATGTTAGCTATTCTACATGTCATGGATCTCTGGCATCCTTATCTATTGGGGTAACACTTCCAAATTAAAATTGATCATCAGAGACTCAAGTATTTTCTAGAACAATGAATTTCATCCCCGGAGCAACAAAAATGGGTGACCAAGATATTTGGATATGATTATGAGATCATTTACAAGAAGGGAAAGGAAAATTTAGTTGTTGATGTTCTTTCTAGGAAGTGTGAATAAGAAGGGTCCCTTTCCTTCATTGTACCAAACTGTCTCCAAGCAATTCATTAGGAATGGTGGCAAGACCCCAAAATTTCTCGTCTGATCCAACAATTGCAACACCATTCTCCAGCTTCTCCAAGATAATCTTGGCACAATGAAGAGCTTCACTACAAAGGCCATTTGTGTTTAAGAAAACAATCACAACTTAAATCAATGGTGATTTCTGAGCTTCATGCTTCACCCATAGCTGGGCATTCATGGCTCACCAAAACCTATTAACGGTTCAAATGTTCTTTTTTTACTGCGATGGTATGAAACATGATGTCAACACCTTTGCAGTTGAATGTGAGGTATGTCAACGCAACAAGGGAGAAACAATCAAAGCTTCAGGCACTGCAAACGCTTCTGATTCCCCCTGATATTTGGAGAGATATTTCAATGGATTTCATTGTGAGCTTACCTAAATTGGGAAATAAGTTAGTCATCATGGTGGTAGTCTATTGTCTTTCCAAATATGCTCATTTCTGCGCTCTGCAACACTCATTCATCGCATCCAAGGTGGCTCAAATTTTCATGGATAATATTTTCAAACTTCATTGCATGCCTCATTCTATTGTCTTTGACCAAGATCCAAGTTTCACCAACAATTTTTGGAAAGAATTGTTCAAGCTCCGAGGAACCCAATTGCATCTCATCACAACCTATCATACCTAGACTGATGGCCAAATTAAAGTTGTCAAAAAAAAATTGGAAGCATATTTTCGGTGTTTTGCATCAGACTGACAAAACCAGTGGGCTCAATGGTTACCCCTATCTGAATGGTGGTACAACACATCTTACCATACATCTACACACATGAATCATTTTGAAGTAGTCTATGGCCAAAATCCACCATCGGTTCTCTAATACGTCCCAGGTGTATCGAAGGTTGACAACAATATTATAGTCCACGAGGCCATTCTCTATACCCTCAAAGAAAATTTGGTCATGGATCAAAGCATGAAGAAACAAGCAGATCAGGGTCATTCAGAACGTCAATTTGTTGAATGGGATCAGGTGTTTCTTCATCTACAACCTTATAACAAGACTTCACTCAAAGTTGAATATTGCAATAAACTTGCTCCCAAATTTTATGGTCCTTATATAATTCTCAAGCGAGTGGGGCTGGTGTACTACTAGTTAGCTCTACCCGGTCATTCTAAGATCCATCCTATTTTTCATGTCTCATGCTTAAAGAAAGTGATTAGAAGTAAGTTTCAAACTCATACTAGTCTCCCTGAGTTGGATGAAGAGGGTTCCATTTGGCTGCAGCCACAATAAGTGTTGGACCTGTGCGAGTGTCGTCTCCGTCAACGCACCATCAAGGAATTTTTAGTTCATTGGAAAGATACAACTCCAAAAGATGCCACCTTGGATTCAGCCAACATTCTTCAAACATTTCCTCATCTCAAGTCTTGAGGACAAGGTTTCTCTTCAATGGGGAGGGCATGTTAGGGACCTAACCTCTCTAACCCCTCACATAGGTAGAATAATATGTTTTCCAAGTAATAAAGGTCGGCATTAGTTAATAAGGACTATTTAATAAATGTGAACAAGTCAATGTAAGAAGACCTAATAGAAGCTTCTTCTTTTAGAAATATATTCCTTTAGAATGTTCTTTAGAATATAGAATTAATATAAATAAGAGAAGAAGGCATGAGAAGCTTTGTCTTGAGAATTATTGTAATAGAGCTCTGCTCTATTGGAGGTTCCCCCTTCATAGAGGAAACTGAACATTGTTTTCTTTGAATAAAGGTATTATTTCTAGTATTGCTCTCTCAATATTTTGTTGTTCCATTGATATTTTATCAATATTCTCATTTTTGCATAACATATTCAATCTGGTACCTTACATATTTTCTCATCTTGAACAAAGTAGTTGAACTAGCTTAGGATTTAGGCATTATCTTTAACAATGAAGAAAAGTCCCTAGTTACTCTCAAAGGAGTCATGGTACTTGAGAAATATGGAATTCAAGAGGTAAAATCATAGGAGATTCATCCTATCATCATAAGATCACCAAGGATTCGAGAACCTCTCAAAAATCCAAGATTAGCCATAATTATCCAATGGGTCATCTTCCTCACACGAAAACTTCATACCATATCCTACTTCCAAAACCTACAAGGGCTCAACTTAGAGGTGGGTAGGATGAAAAATAGAGGGGATACTATGATCAATGGAAAATGTGTTGTAATGGACATAAGGTGGACAAGGGTATCCCCCCACCCAATTGTGTGATTATGGTTCCTACGTTTGTGGTTAAATAACCTGTAAAAGGTGGTGAATTAGGAATTGAAGGGGAGGATTTCCTCCTTACAAGCATCATTTCTCATGCATCCAATGGTTAGGAAGGATTAAAAACCTTTTCCCTACCACCCCTCCTCATTTTCATTGAAACCTTAATGCGAAATAAATCTTCAGTCGATCCTCCTACGTACAAACTCTATGGTCCAATAATGTAGTTAACTCTTGTCCCACCCAGATTGGAAATTGTTGAAGGCGCATTGGGTTAAAGGAAAAGAGAAGAAGATGGAAGCACATTCATCCTTGCATTTGGTTTACAATCTTAATTTCCTAGACAATGATGAGTGGTACCTATAAATTACATGTTGAATTTTCTGATTTTAAAATCTGATCATTGTTGCCTTATGATATTGTTATCATAGAATAATTACTCACTGGAAATCTCAACAAGACTTAGCGAACTTGATGGGAGGTTGTTGTAAGTAAATATTGTACGATGTTGTATATTACAATTGAGGGCCCAGTATATATACTTGGGCAGTAGTGCCTTTTCATTTAATAAACATGTCTTTTCCATTATTGTCTTTCCATTAATTAATTTATTATTAATTGTTACTTATTGATTATTTATATATTTATATAAAAAATCAAGCTTTATACACTATATTATAAATATATTATTATATAATAAATAATGTGTTTATACATTATATTATAAATATATTATTATATAATAAATGATGTGTTTATACATTATATTATAAATGTATTATTTATATATTGTATTTATGTTGATGATTATTTTCTCACATGCACGTCTAATTAATATAGATTACTCCACCCTGGAGCAGGAAATATGAGATCATCTCGAGTCTTTATCACTCCTCGTCAAATCAGCATGACTACTAGGAGAAAGACTACACCTGGGATATTCACCACTATCCAAATCAAAATGGCCCTATGAGTGAATGTATCATTTTCCCTTGGTCAAATAAACATGACCAATCTGGGAGAATGTTTGCCCGATGCTGCTAATTGGAGGAACATCAACATCCTAGGCCATTCACCACTAGCCATATTAACATGGCCCTGTGAGTGAATGTATCAGTCTCCCTTAGTCAAGTCAGCATGACCAATCTGAGAGAATGTTTACCCTATGCTAAAACATCAACACTCCCTCTCAACGAGGGAGAAATTTTGCATCACGCCAAGCTTGTCTTTGAAGTATACAAACTTTTCCCTAGACAGAGGCTTGGTGAGAATGTCTGCAATATTCTCATATGTGGATATATACTTGAGCCTTACTACTCCCTTCTATACCATGTCTCAAATGAAGTGATATTTGATCTCAATGTGCTTAGGCTTGTCACAAGGTTGTCTCTATCTCTTGATCAAATAGTCCTGCAAGAAGCTTCTGAAGCCATACTGCTTCACAACTTGTGACACTAGTTGCAATATACTTCACTTCTATTCTACTGAGTGATAGAGAATTTTTCTTCATGCTAAACTAGTATATCATAATTGATCCTAAGTTGAAGAAACACTCCGAGGTGTTATTTATGTCCACTGCACTCCCTTCCCAATCAAAATCAGTATATCCCTACAACCTCACTTCACCACCTGAGTCATATCTCAGACTATATCCAACTATACCATGTAGGTACCTTAACATACGCTTTTCTACAACCCAATGGAAGTGCCTTAGTTCAACCATTAACTGGCTCAGGGTTCTCACTACAAATAAAATATGTGGCCTTGTGTTAACCAGGTACATCAAGGATCCAATCAACTTCATGTACATAGTGGGATCCACCAAATATGAATCAGAAGCGGAATCACTTATCTTCCTCAGATTTTTCATCATAGGTGTAGCCATGGACTTGCAGTCCATCATACCAAATATGCTCAAGATCTCAACTATATACTTCCCCTGTTTGAGGAAGATCTCACCTGGTCTCTACCACACCTCCAATCCTAAGAAATAATGTATCAAGACAAGATCCTTCATCTCAAACTTAGAGGCCAACTCCCTCTTGCACCCAACAATGAGCCTCTATGACCCTGTAAGGAATATATCGTCAATGTACAACACCAAGATCAAAGGATTGCCAACAACAAAATTGTAGTAGAGGTCAGGATCCACATCACTCTTGGTGAAGCCCAAACTCATCAAGTATCCATCAATCCTAGAGTAGCATGTCTTCGGTGCCTACTTGAATATGTACAAGACCTTTTTCAATATGCAAACATGATACTCTTTCCCATGTACCACAAACCCCCTAAGGTTTCTCTATATAAACTTCCTCCTCAATCACACTTTTGAGGAACACGGTCTTCACATCCATCTGATGTAATATCCAAACCATAATCGAAGTAAGAGAAATAATAGTCCTAATGGAAGTGTACCTGGTGATTGGAGCAAAAGTCTCCCCATATCCCACTCCCTCTTTCTGAGAGAATCATTTCACCACAAACCTCGCTTTGTACTTCTCGATGCTACCATGTTCTGCATGTTTGATCTTTTAGATCCACTTGGAAGTCACTATTGACTTCCCCTCAGGTCTCGACACAATCTCCCACACATCATTCTTCATGATGGATTGATATTCCTCCATCATGGCATCCTTCCAAACCTGTTGGCATGTTGCCTCCTCATAACTAGAAGGTTCAGAACCAATGATGTGACTCATCAATTCTATATAACTCGAGAACCTTTGAGGTTGTTTTATTTCCCTGAAAGTACCACCGGAAGCTACATGCCTCTTTTCATCTTGCAAAGTGTCATGAAGCCATGTTGGCCTCTTCCTGATGATGACAACATCTCTAGTTAGATCCACTGGATTAGTTGGCTCTACTAGCTTCTCTTGATAGTCTAAAGGATGATCAACTAGAACAGAGGGACCTGAACCCACATCCTATGGAAGCTCCTGCTCCTCACTATTGATCTCCATGTGAGACTCTCTGGACCTCCTAAAGGCTATAGTGTAGTCCTTAAGGTGGTCATGACCTGTAATTAAGAAAATTGTGACCAAAGGAATGTGGTTGCTCTATGTGCACAATCTGCTCGCGACCACGACTGTGGTCACTCCATGTGCACATGTCGCTCACGACCATGACTGTGGTTGCTCTATGTGCACAGGCCACTCGTGACCATGACCGTACAATTATAAAAAATAAAATATTTGAAGTAGATATATCAAATATGGCACTGAAATCTTTTAACTAACTTCGGAAAAGACTTATACTAGCTCTGGCACTGAAATATTTAACTAGCTCTAATACCATGTTGAATTTTCTGATTTTCAGATCTAATAATTATTTCCTTATGACACTGTTATCATAGAATAATTACACACTAGAAATATCAACAAGACTTAACGAACTTGATGAGAGGTTGTTGTAAGTAAATATTGTACAAGATTATATATTATAATTGAGGGCCCGATATATATACTTAGGCAGTAGTGCCTTTTCATTTAATGTAGTGAGAAATATTACACATGGGCTATTCACCATTAGCCAAATTAGCATGGCCCTGTGAGTGAATGTATCATTCTCCCTTGGTCAAATTAGCATGACCAATCTGGGAGAATGTTTGCTTGATGTTGCTAACTAGAGGAACATCAACATCCTAGGTCATTCACCACTATCCAAATCAACATGGCTTCGTGAGTGAATGTATCATTCTCCCTTATTCAAATCAGCGTGACCAATCTGAGAGAATGTTTGTCTGATGTTGAAACATAAACATTGTATTCCTTGGGTCCCCTAGGTCCCCATTTGGTATCTTTGGAGCTCCCATGGGAAAAAATATAAAGTATCATAAGGGAGCAATGGCCCATGACTATCATGATTTTTGTATGCATAGAGAGATGACAGGTTTGAGACACAACCTTTGCCAATGTAAAAGGTAAATTGAGGAAGTCAAGGGAATGACCAATAGTTTTTCATTGGAGTGGGAGAAGTGGAAGAAAATCAATTAACAACCAAGCATGGTGGATAATTTGGGAAAGTAAAAGCACATTATGGGGTTAGGAAAGCACCTCCTACAATTTGGGAATAGGAGGAAGAGTCCAAAGTGACCATGATCATTTTGTGAGGTACACAACTCTAACAATTAGTCATTCTAGATGATCTATTTGACCTTGTGGCACATATCTTGTCCCTCCTCAATATCCCACCTTCTCCTAGCTCTAGCAAAGGATTTTATGCCTCCACTAAACTTTCCCCCTCTGAAGACTCAATTCACCTTTTTGTGGGAGAAATTAGCAACTCATGCACTCAGGTGGAATTTGTTGTGGAAGCCCTCAATAGGCATTTAATTATTCTTGCTTTATTTATGTTTTGTCACATACTACTATTATAATATTTTATTGTAATTTACACTTGTAGGTTGCTAAGCAAGTAAGTAGTATTAGATTAGATTTTTATGCTAGAGGCTATCCTTTTGTTAGCTTTGGAAACATGGAATTTGTTTTTGGTTTTGAATTGTATGGATGTTGAATGGAAATGGAAATAATGATTTTTCATAATATAACTTAATCATTACTATTAAAAAAATCTATGAAGGACAATATGATTAGTGAAAGTTGCTAAAGTATTAAAAGTGAAGTTGCATTATCCCAAGTACTTTCTCCCTCTGTATATATCTTTCTTGCCACACCAAAAATAAGTTATATAGGTGTATACCATACATCTTGTCATGTCATATTCCCTAATCTAGATCTTAGGGTATGTGTAAGGGATATTTGCTAGTAAGAGATAACTCGAGGATAGATTAGAAGATAATTAATTTATAAAAGTATAAACACATAATGAAATTGCAGAAGATAACATAAACATGTCATTCCATGAATCAATGAAAGATCATAGTATTAAATAAATTATGAATACATAAGTCTCATAGGAGAGACATAGATTAAGAAGTCTATACAAAATAAGTTTGATAGAATATTTGGATATTACTTCATCACTGACATCAACTTGCTAACACCTACTATAAGATTCCTAGAATATTTTATAAGTATAATCACGTGGACTTGAATCTACCTAGAATCATGTAGAAAATATTTTTTGAAAATAGACGTGGATAACAGAACATCTATGAAAGAGTTTTAGAAGGATTTTCTCAATAGGCACAATCATGTATATGAGAGGGATCCACATAAGAATTTTCCTCCACACAGTGTCTTGGCACTCCATCATCGTGATACTACAAACACAAATTCTTGGAATCAACCCAAATGATGCCTTGTCATAATTAAAAAGTTGGGTGTCTGTCATTGGTACTTATGCAAACCATTGCGCTATATAGACTTGCACTAGAGTTGGATTCCAAGCAAGGACTTGGATTGTGTAGTCAATCATCCCTTTATCCTAAGGAAATCAAATCCACTTGTCTTTCATGATACCTCACTAACTTAGGTAAGTGTAAAGATAAGAAATATTTTAACATTAATGCATCCTTTTCTAAATGGGGCCTTAACCTTGAGCTTTTACTCCACAAAATTGATATATGATGCAATTTACAACATATGCCATAAACTAAAAATAGGGGTATTGCAAGGATATTGAAACTGTATGACAAGAAATGGTTTTTGTGTTGATTTAAATACAATTATTTACTTTTGAAATATAAACCACATATAGTTATATTTATCGCAAATATGGGATTTTATAAGAAGAGAATGAAAAAAACAACAAATTACAATAATGATCAATAAAATAATTGAAAGATAAGAGCTAATTAAATGATCAACCTATTTAAAGAGAGTATCAAAAATTGGTAAACATATGCCTTGCTACATGTGTATTTGACCTCTCAACTTGAAAAACCCTAATTGAGAGGTGAAGCACACTAGCATGGAGAGACAATTAACCCATACACAAAATACAATAACAAGAACAACAATAAAAGATAAGATCCTCAAGGAAAAATGGCTAACTTTTATATGATGACCCATTGGCCTTTATATAACACTATAATAGGTCCACTCAATATGAAGAAATATTAAAGAACTCATTCACGCAACTTGAGGGATGAAAATATGCATCTACGCTATTACACACAATACATTCAAGAAAAATAGAATGTTGGAAATGAGGATGATACCTTTAAGACATGGATGTTGAGTTGGACCTCCTTGGGGAGGATGCCTTAGTTGCCACTTGTATGCTCAAAGGAAGACATTGCAATCTATATGCTCTAGTATTCTTCCTTGTTTTTTGGGTTGTAAGTTGATGGTTCACCTTCCTTGGTGGGGTTGTCTAAGTGATCTACTTTACTTCCTCATGGTTTAGTCTACAAGCTTCATCACTTTCCTCTTGGTTTAAGAATGAAACCATACAAAAGATGAGTTGGGAGAGATAGAATTAACTCATGATGATCGATATGTTAGGTGAAGTGTTGATGATGGGATATTGTAGATATATAGTAGTTCAGAAGTGGTATTGTTGGAAAATTGAGGAGGAACTATGTTAGGGTAGCAGAACACAAAAGGTTGGTGAGATAGTGGTGAGATAGTACACTACAAAGGTTGTGCATATCCTTGGAGTTGGAAAGAAGTATAGTACCCCAACTATGTGAATACAAAACTTAGCAATACAAAGATGAAGAGGTGGACAAAAACAATTAAATGGATACATGGTAATACTTGAGAAGTTCCAATGTGGTGCCATGTGTGAAATAAAATTATGTTTATCCTCTAAATTACACAAATTGGTGTTGTAACGTGTAAAACCCTAGACCAAAAAGAGTTTCCAGGGCTATGTGCCTAATTGTGTACTAGAGGAAGATGTCTAGGGATATGTGTCATCCTTGATGGTTGAGAGAGAGGCACCTGAGAAGGGCATGGCATGTCAATATGATCACCTTGGATGTATGGTACTAGCAATATGAGGGAGAAATGCATCAAGGTGGTGGAGATACTAGGTGTCCCAATTGGAGGGAGTGTGAGATGAGTTGAGGCACTAGTGAGGATAATGATGTATATACCATAAGGTGAGTGATGCTCAAGTTGCAAGGATATAGTCCATAAAGACCTAGGGTTTAGAGTAGGTTGGATAAACAAGAGACCATTTATCCATGAGTGAACATGTGTAATCCTAGTGCACTTGTGTTGAGGATGAATTTGCAAAGAAAAAGAGTTAGTTATGGCATCATAGAGGACTAAAGAGATCCTTGATATATGTTGTTTGGAAATAGGGTGTTGTGTTTGAATATACTGCTACATTGTAAGTATGAGATGGTTGGCATGATGAAGAGTATATTGTTAAATGCAATGCATTATGTTGGTTTTGATTCCTTAATGTGTCTTGAGGTTGTATGGTCTCGGGGCAATGCAATTGAGTAAAACACAAGGGTGTGGAAGTCTGTATAATCTAGAGGAGGGATGATCAATCTACCATCCTGGAAGTATGCATGTTGATTGGGATCAAAAGAGAGGTCCTCCATGGTAGTTATAAGATAGTGTTACTCATGAGCATTGTAACTTGTACTATCTGCAACTACTGGAAGAGGTTAGTGTTGATACTGAGAATGGAAGTCCTTATGTTGTGTAAGGGAGCAGTGTTTGCTTGAAGAGAGTGTGAATGTTGAGATTTATTATGTGTTTTTGGATCATACTCCAGTGGTGTTGTGTTGATTTGTTTGATTATAGTTGATAACAGGGAGTGAGGGAATGCATAGGTTGGAGGGGAATGCATAGAAGGGAACATAGAGATGGTTTTCATTTATGGAACTATGATCAAATATATAAGGTGGAATTAGGATGAAAGCATGGTTAAAAGCATAGGGATAGGTGTTGGGGGATAATAGCGAGGGGTTTGGAGAATGGAATGTAATGATGATGAAGAGAAATAGATTGTAGTGGCCCTGTGGGTGTGGGGGGTAGGTTAGGGCATACATGTAGAGAAATAAATTTATGGAGGTTGAGTTTTTGAACTACATCAAGACAAGGAGGATGGATATTAGTGGCAACGAGTTTATATACTTGATTATATTTGAAAAAAGTGTAGGTATTTTGGTGATCATCATAGAGAGTCGTGCATCATTGTTGGTAGGGGAGTTCAAGGATGAGGTCAAAACAATCTATAGGGGATATGCCACATGATGTCTTTGAAGTGGCTTGTGGTGTTATTTATTACTAAATTGAAATATATAGAGAAAAAATAACAAAAATTGCCTAAATTTATTGTAGAAAAGACGGATTGCAACCACAATAACCAAATAAAGAACCAGAATAGCACCAAAATGTTATAACTTTATTATTGGAAGCAATGTTCACTTTCCTCTTCGAGGGGGGAACCTCCAATTGAGTAGAGCCTCGATTACAAATAACTTTGCAAGACCCCTCATTCATTGCTTCTACTTATTTATATAATATTATTTACCTCCTCGGACATTATAGATAAGGAACTTTCTAGTAGGTGAAACCTTCTAGTAAGCCTTCTTACATCTATTACTTTCACACTACTACATGGGCATTATTTACTATAGATGGCCTTCATACATAGAAATGCATATCAACCTATCTATCTACTTATGGGGTTAGGGATATTAGGACCCTAACATGCCCTCCCCCTTAAAAGGTAACATTATACTCAAGGTTGGAGATGAGGGAATTGCTCAAGTATATATACTAGTTTCCAGGTGGAATCCTTGGGCTGAGTAGCCTTCCATTGTATCAAGACCTCCTAGATAGTTCACTGGCATAAAATATGCTCTCTTTTGTCAAGAAAGACCTCAGGCTACAACCAAATGAAACCATTTTCATCCAATTTAGGAAGGCTAGTTTGAACATGACAATTAGATCCAACCACTTTATTTAAGCAAGAGGAATGAAAGATTGGATGGATTTTAGAGTGGATCAAAAGTTCTAATTTGTAAGCCACTGTCCCAATACGCGTGAGGACCTTATGGGAGCCATAAAAATTTGGAGCAAGCTTTTGGCAGTGGTTGGATTTGAGGGAGATATGCTTATAATGCTGCAAATGAAGGAACTATTGATCCCCTTATTCAAAATGAGGTTTGGAGTGATGTTGATCATCATGTTGCTTCATCCTATTCTGAGCCATGACCATATTGTATTTTTTAGTGCAGAGAATGTTGGCCTATACTATGAGGTTTTTTTAGACCTCATGTACCTTTGAGGGACTTGGTAAGTAGGATAACATCGATGGGATATTTTTGTCATAAAAACCTCAAAGGGGCTCGTTCTAGTGGCCCCATGATAAGTTGGCATGTACCACCGTTCTACTAGGGGTAACCAATGAACCCATTGGGACTGTCATTATAAAGTAAATCACCTCAAATATGGTTTGAAACACTTGTTGATAGTGTATGTTTGACCATCAATATGGGGTTATAAGTGGTGTTAAGATGTAATTGAGTTCCCTATATCCTAAATATATCTTGCTATAAATTATTAGTGAAAGTGGGGTCATGGTCTATGATAATAGAATGCAACATACTATGGATTTTAAATATATTATCCATGAAGACTTGATAAACAATGGAAGATTTAAAGGGGTGTTTTAGAGAACAAAAAAGATAATATTTGGAAAGGTGATTAATTACAACCATGATGACCGATTTATTGCTATATTTGGGTAACCCCATAATGAAGTCCATAGAAATGTCAATCCATACAACTAGTAGAATAGGTAAAGGTTGTAGTTCACTTGGATTTTTCACTCTTTTTCCCATGTGTCATTGGAAAAGTCCACATTCTTCCACAAAAGTGTGGATGTAATTCTTCATGCCTTCCCAAAAAAATGAACATTTGATCCATTAATATGTTTTATGAAATTCAGAATGACTTGTTGTTGGAGATGCATGGAGTTCAAATAACACTTTGGTGTCCCATTTTTGTTGCTATGGGGATGAAATCCTTTTCTCCAGGAAGTATTTCAGGTTGTGATGATTATTTTTAATTTGGAAATGTTTCACAAGTAGGTAGGGATGCCATATATCCATAGCATGCAAGATAGTCATCATTTCTTTTTCATAGGTGGATTTTCCCAAGTGCCTCTCACATATTTGTTTGTTGGTAAACACCAGGGGTATTCCATCTTGCATGAGGAATGCTCTAGTTCCTTTACCTGAGGCATCACATTCTAAAACAAAAGTCTTAGTAAACTTAAGAAGAGCGAGTATTGGGGTTGTTCATATAACATTCTTCAAATCCTGGAAGGATTGATTTGCAACTTCATTTCAATTGAAAGAATTTTTTCAAGCAAGACAATGAGAGGAGCAACAATCTTTTAATAGATATTGATGAATTTGTGGTAGTAATTGATGAAACCCATAAAACCTCGTAAACTTTCAAGAGTCTTAGGACATGGCCAATTCTTCCTTGCTTCAATTTTCTTTAGGTCCACTCATACACCATCGTTACTAACAATATGACCCAAATATTCTACTATAGAGACACCAAAGACACATATGGTCCTCTTGAGAAAGAGTTGATGATTAGATAGTAGTTGTAAGACGTGATCCACATGGGTCACATGGTCATGCCAAGTTTTGTTGTAGATTAGGATATCATAAAAAAATCTGAGGACAAAATGACATAGAAAATGTTGAAATATGTGGTTCATGAGACTCTCGAAGGTGGAATGTACATTGCAAAGGCCAAAGGGAATCACCAAGAAATCATAATGTCCTTCATGAGTGCGTAATTGTTTTTTGGGAATATCGACCTCCTTCATCGAATGTGGTGATAGGTGGAATGGAGATCAAGTTTGGTGAAGAATTGAGCACCCTTGATTTCATCCAAGAGATCATCAATTATTGGAATGGGGAACTTATCCTTGATAGTTATTTTGTTGAGATCTTGAAATTCAGGACATGTGCACCAAGTGCCTTCTTTTTTGAGTACCATGACAACTGGGGACACACGAGCGTTGGTAGTAGGGTGGATGACACCAACAACTAGAAATTCTTGAACTCTCTTTTCAATTTCATTTTTTTATCTGCAAATGGGTGGTGATAAGGGTGTACATTGGGTGGGAGGCTACCTAGTATGAGAAAAATATAATGATCATGCACATTGTTGTAGGGTGGGAGGCCTTTGGGTGTTTCATATATTGATTAGTGTTTGGAAAAAACTATTTACATGTCAATATGGATGGGTTGATAAAGTGTCTCAAAGGATTGAATCTCAAGGAATTGGACCAAAATGATTGAATGCCATTTTTTAATAAGTTTTTCCATACAATGTGAGTTGATGATCTTTGCAGAACCAACTGTGATACCTTGAAAAGTGTAGTGATGCCATCCTAATGAAAACTCATGTATAACTCCTGAAAATCCATGGTGATGGGTCCTAATGTCCTTAACCATTCAACACCAAAACAATGTCACAACCACCCATTTCAATAGAAAACATGTGGATTTTGCAAGGAATAATCACCCATTTGAAGCCACACATTTTCACAATGAACCCCACATCTCATGGAAACGCCATTAGAAATCATGTTCTAGAATTTGTTTATAGGATGGATATAGTAGTGTGTTTCTTGGGATACCCATATGAATAAAGTTATGGGTGTTACCATTTTCAGTTAAGATAATGAATTGATAATGTTTGATGTAGCCAATTAAGTTGAGGGTTTGGGGAGCCAAAATACTAGTTAGGGCATGCAGAGATATTTGGGGTTCTACATATAGATGATTAGAGGGAGGAATGGCTTAAACTAGTGGAGGCAGAGGTTCTTGAGGTATAGATTCAGTGTCATCCTTTGAAATGGCCATAAAGAGTTTTTATTCCTTACATTTACGACCAAGAAAATACTTCTCATCACAATTGTAGCAGAGACATTTGCATTGACGCTCCTCCATTTCAACATGGGTTAACTTTTGGATCTTGAGAGGAGGAGAGGAAGGAGAGGGATTGGTGGGATTGGGATGAGGAATAAAGAATGTTTTTTTTATTTGGGCATTCGCCACCTTTTAGGATTCCATATTTCTTTGAGAGGATTCTAACCAAGTAGTAGGGTGATCCATTAATATTTAGGCACATGTCTCTTCATTTGAATCATTGGTAAAGCATTCTATGAATAAGGTATTTGACATGCCTTTAGTGTGAAAAGTGAGCTGCTCAAAAGAGGAGATGAACTCTTCAACTATACCATATTGTGTAATTTTGGTCAGGTGGCCCAAATAATGAGTGTCTGGTTCAAAAATTTCATATAGGTTTGTGAAAAATTGTGTCCAGACAATATAACCCCTATGGGATTTATTATTCGGTTTCCACCATTGAAAAAATTCAGGATATAAATATAATACCACTACATGAAGTTTCATTAATTCATCAGTGATGCCATGCAGGGAAAAATAATATTCCATCTGAGTGACCCAGCTTGTGGGGTCGGAGCCATCAATTTTGTTTAGATCCACTTTATGTAGGAGATTCTATGTTTGAATAATAGGATCATAAACAAATTGGTTAGATTTAGGCCCCATAGGATTGGATTATTCAACTCCCTCTGGTTGGGATGACTATTCTTTGAATTGATTGTACATTGACATGAATTGGGACAATTATTTTGGGATGGAGTCTAGTTTGTTGAGATTGGCATTGATGGAAGAAATGTTTTGCTCAAAAGAAGAGTGAGTGTTATCTAATTTGTGTTGCAAATCATCACACAAAGTTTCCAAGGTGGAGACTCGGTTGGTGAGATTGTGGTTTTTGGTACCCATAGGTATGTGGGTCCACAAGAAAAATGTTATTGGAGAGTAGTACCAAGGTGATCAATTATGATTTCTAGGTCTATTGAGATAGTTGTGTTGGGCCTCAGAAATGTCACATTTATATCCTTTTTTTCCTTCACTATTCCTTACATTTCATCGTCCCATCAACCTTCCATAATACCATTTCCATAATGATTCTTGGGTTTCTCCTTATTATTTTCTATTGTATTCATTTTAGTATTATAAGTGAATTTCTGATTAAATCTTAGAAAAATGACATATTTTCATTATATATCAACGTTGGATGAGTTTGATGATGTGTGCAGGCATATGTGAAGATTTCAACAAAGTCAAATATTACCACCTAGACTCAAATTCGAATTTCATCTTCAAGATTTGAAGATTCGAATAATATTTGGGACAATCATTCAAGCATATTTAAAGGAGAAGATCATGGAGATTTTGATAGGATATTTTATCCAAGATATGAGTGGAGGATTTGAAGGAATAAGTTGAGAAAATAGTGGATCTGTAGTTATGACACTCTTCAAAACTTTCATGTATATAAGAGAGTGCTCTCTCTTCATGAAGGGGGTGATACATCATGTAATGTATAATTTGGGAAGTTGGAGTTAGAGATGAGATATTAGACTTAGATCATCTTGAAGTCTTAGAAGGGGATTCTTCGCTTTGATTCTTAGCTTTGTTATTCTTTCATGCTTTGTCATTTGACTCTTGTAATATAATTTGAGATTGATATATTGTGTGAGCTCACATATGTTATTTGTCGTTCAACTCTTCACATGTTGTATTGCTTTCCTAGTTAGTTTCTCAATGCTTTCCTAGCTTAATTTCATTTCAGCAATTTAGATTAGATTACTTCTACTTCAGTCCTACATATATAGTGCGTGTGCTTCGTAAGCCTACAAACCTCGGATTGACAAATTAAATAATTGGGCAAGTACTACAATGGAATTAAATGACAATATTTCCACCTAACATTTTGGCGTCATTACTCGGGTACCTTGACACTCATTGACATCACTGGTGAGTTTGTCTCGCATTGGTTAATGAAATTCATCAATGGTCGGTAATCCAATGATTTCTCTTCATTCTCGACATCGACACATTCATTCGCATGATGAGAATTGTACCATCAGTTTAGTAGCGAGTGAAGACTATACACTTTTTCATGATCCCCTCAGCAATTGCAGTAGTTTGATTTCAGAGCTATGAGAGTACAACAGTTCCATATTCTTTGCCTTCCACATTTGTCATGATCCCCTCAACAGTTGCAGCAATTTGATTTCAGATATATGAGAGTACCACAGTTCCATATTCTCTGCCTTCCACATTTCTCATGATTCAGCAATAGCAGTTCAGATTCCTTCACTTCCCATGATCCAGTTACAGCAGCAGCAACATCAGCAATTCCATTTTCCTGATCTTGCAGCAGTGACACCTTCCATCTTCCATTAGTCACAGTCATATATTCTTTGCTTCAGTAATTCCAGCAATTGCAACTACAACGCCAGTCACGTTTTCTTGATCCAGTAGCCGCAACAACTACATCTACTTTTTGGGTAAGTGGAGGTATGTTCTTTTCTAAGCTTTAATCACACAATTCCTTATATGTTGATTTGAATATTTTGGAAAATTTCCTTGCCATGTTCTCTTTCCTTCCATAACCTACCCTAAGTTGCATGAGGATATGCAACCACTTCGGGGGAACTAAACTATTTCACCACATATTCATTACCATTATTCCATTTTACCATCTCATCATTCCATTTATGATTCACTAACATTTATTTTCCAACGACACTTTGTTGCATTTCTATTGATATACGTATTGCATGATTCATAAAGATAAAGAAAAGGCTTTCTTATACTCATTGATGCTCTCTTATGCACATTGATAGCTTATTATTTCCAGTGAAGTACATGGCTAAATTATTGCAGCAAGAAA
>JZKD02S0304860.1:9372-19841 GCA_000966675.3 Picea glauca | reverse complement strand
TGTCTTTCAGTAGGTCCGATCAAGAACCCTCCTATCAATGCATCAACACCAGAAACAGAATGACCTTTTGACTGGTTAACAATTATGGAATTCGTCTGTAATCAAGATGGATATTGCCCTTGTAGTGGTCCGGTCAACGAACTTGTTTCACCTTTCAGTAGGTCCGATCAAGAACCCTCCTATCAATGCATCAACACCAGAAACAGAATGACCTTCTAACTGGAAAAAGGTCTGGAATTCATCTGTAATCAAGATGGATATTTCCCTTGTAGCGGTCCGTCCAACGAACCTGTTTCACCTTAATAGAAATCCCCGACATCCCCTTTCCTTCTCAGATAGTCAATGTTGTTGGAATTCACAGATGGTCAACCCTTCCACTATGATTGATTAAGTTCCCTACCTTTTTCGATCACCTTACTCGACGACCCTTATATCTTTTCTTTCAAATAGACAATAACAGATAGATCAAGATAATTTTGTTGCCCTTCTTTCACATGCACGTATTGCTCGTTAATTTATATGAAGAGACGCAACTTGAAGATAGAGATCCAGTTGGTTTACTGCCTTTCAGTAGGTCCGATCAAGAACCCTCCTATCAATGCATCAACACCAGAAACATAATGACCCTCTGACTGGAAACAGGTCTGGAATTCGTCTGTAATCAAGATGGATATTGCCCGTGTAGCGGTCCAGTCAATGAACCTATTTCACCTTAATAGAAATCCCCAACATCCTCTTTCCTTCTCAGATAGTCAATGTTGTTGGATTTCACAGACAACCGGCCCTTCCACTGTGATTTATTAAGTTCCCTACCTTTATCGACCACCTTACTCGACGACCCTTTTATCTTTTATTTCCTTCTCTCATCCAAATAGACAATAATAGACAAATCAAGATAATTTTTCTGCCCTTCTTGCACATCCGTGTATTGCTCATTAATTTATATGAAGCGACGCAACTTGAAGATAGATATCTAGTTTCTTTATTTCCTTTCAGTAGGTCCAATCAAGAACCCTCCTATCAATGCATCAACACCAGAAACGGAATGACCTTATGACTGGAAAGAGGTCTATCATCCAAATAGATAATAATAGACAGATCAAGGTAATTTTGAAAGACAAGGTATTTAACAAAACTGTGAAAGAGGTATTTCACAAAACTGTGAAGGCCTTAATCCTTTTCACGAAGATGCCTACTTGTCTTTCTTTCTACACTTCTTTATTGAAATATTGAAATGGAAAATTGTATCGATAGAGAAAAAAGTTAATTTATTTAATAATAATGTTTTAAATATAAGTGAAAATTTGTATTAGTTTAATATTTTAAATTTAATATATTAAAATAAATATTATTTTTTATATTAAAAAAAATATTAATTTTTTATTCTTTTGAAATTGTTCATCAATTTAAAACGAATATTCATCAAAAATATTATAACTAAACTTATTTTACTAAAATAATTGTCTAAATTTATTTAAATTTAAATTTAAATTTTAAAATACTAAAAGATTTTATAATTTTTATAATTGATATTTTAAAAAGTAGTAAGATTCTGCAATGTTTTTTTACTTAATATAAGTATGAATCCAAGAATTTTCAAATAAATTTTACCATATGGATTACCTCCTAAAATAATGCTTGATTGGTTGTGGTGTCAATATGCTTGCTTGCTTTCCCCCTCCCTTTATGCAAAATAAATAAATAAATAAGATCTCCAACTAGGAGGACTCCACAATACCTCTTTACCTTCATTAAAAATGGTCATTGCTAAGTCCAATACACCTTAGTAATTGGAATTGTTTCTATAACATAAATTTACAAATATATGACAAAATTATTATCCTACATTGGTTGAGGAAAGTGGTCCATGATAATATATTTAAGCTACAATATACCATGACCCTTATGTAATGGGAAAACCACAATGGAGTGGTGCCTCATTTTTCAAGCATTGATAGATTTGGTCCCTCTTATTGCTTAATATATCCAAAAATAAGATGGATCTCAATAGGTTTGTTATCCCTATTGTCTCGACCCTTGATAAATCTAAAATCAAGATGGATCTTCATTGGATGTCCCTCTTGGCTCTTGATAGATCCAAAGTTTAGCATTTGGTTATCCCTCTTGGCTCTTAATATATTAAAAGTTTATCAGTTGTTATCCCTCTTGGCCCTTGATAAATCCGAAATTAAGTTCAACTTTGGCTAGTTACCCCTCTTAGAATATCTCTTAGTCTTTGATATATATGAATTCAAGATGGATCTCTATTAATTGTAGTGGTAGCTACAACATTATATTTTCTCATATTTATGGGAATTTTATGAATGTGTCTATAACCAAACCACATTCATTATATTTGCATTTTATTTTCTCACATTTTGGGGAATTATGTTTCATGTATATATCTATTTCCATTTTATTGATGATGTTTGTACTCATTATATTTCTATATGCAATGTATTTCACCTTCACTTTTCACATACTAATACTAATATCTTCACAATATTGGTTTTTTTTTTTTTGGTAACTAGGGGAATCAGTAACAACGACAGTATCGTACTCACATGACATGGGGCGAATCCTTTCGGCTTCCTTGTAACCCCTAGGGAGAAACACACAGCCCGCAAGCACGCCCTCCGAGTAAATCGGGGTGAGAATAGACCTTGAGACCTATTTTTACATATTTCCTTCCATTTACACGCCAATTGCCAATCGGTCTACACCCCTGCGGGCTATCTTCACAATATTGTTGTTTGAATCAATGAAACTTGTTTATTTTGAATTGTATCGTGTCTATAATCAATGTTGTAATTTTTTTCATTGTGTCATTGTTAAAATTTGATTTGTAAACTAGCATCGATATTTCACTAGAATAATCCCTCACAACAGATCATACAAGTTTTTCCAAAATCTTTGTTATTCGTTGTTTTACTTAAGATTAGTATTTAATACTACTAGATTAATTCTCAAAATATTGAAATAAGTTGAGAGTGAAATAAAATAAGATTAAAAAATACCATGCCATCAACATAATGAATGCAAGATGTAGCCTCATAATCCCAATATGGAAAAACCCAACTAGAAGTTGAGGAGTATGCCCTGCTCTTCTCTTCTCAGATGTGAAATGAAAATACAAAGAAAGGTCAAATCACTATGGAGTTTCCATTGACATTATGCCTATTTGGCTACTAGAGGTTCTTTTACTTCCTCTATTCTTCTCCAATATCTCACTCCCTTTCTCCAATCAAGTATGAAATAGTAAATCAATACAACAAGAATGGAACCCCATCCTTTCTCGTTACTTAAAATGTCCTAATAGTCATATAGCCAGGAGAGCATAGCATCTGAACAACCAACACTAATAGTTGATGCATAAGAATAATGGGTCTTGAAACCATTGCAATCAGTGCTCTCTAACCAGTACATAGTCTCACAAAATCAACCAAAAGGGACCCCGTGGGTAATGAAACAATTAAACTAAGATTTTAAATAACAAATATTCCACTCTTCACCCTTTTTTGTTTGCAGAGTTCATTCAACCGATATACAATTTGTAAACAAAGACCTTGTATTCAACTAAAAAAAAACTCAATCACATAAAGCATGTTAACACAGCACGACCATAAATTTTAAACATTATTTTTTAATAATGTCATAACTTCAATATTGTCATGTGACAGACTAGTTTTATCACCCAATAAGCTTGGTATTACTTATAACATCATCAAGTAAGCAAATTGACAAAATCCCATAACAAAAGAGATGTGAACAATGGGCTTATCCAATGGCAGGTTCGCCACCCTTACACAATTATCAAGTTCATGGTTTGAGATACCACTCATCAAAAGAAATGAGGTATGGGAGAGAAAGAGGGAAACAAACTTCGAGGGTTTAGCACAAAACAAAACTTCGACCATCTTTTACTATCACAAACTTACAGAGACCTCTACACAGACCCTTCATGGCGGACACAAAAAAATATATATATATATATATATATATATATATATTTGACAAACAGGAGTTACCAAAACAAAAAGACATAAGTGAATACTCATAGACGAGTCAAAACCTGAACTACTTCCATCACAACTTTTTCCAACAGGTCGAGCAATAGAAAACCCATAATTTAATCCGACAAAGAGAGACATTCAACTGTGGATTAGATTGCACATAAACACCAATAGAGACTAACTTCATTTGAAAACCATTACATAGTTGAAAAACCACATGCCATAAACTTTGGAAAAACACAGACTGTAAGTGAATTCCATAGCCAACCTTTGATTAAATTAATGAGCAGAGAAATAATTCATGAATGGAGCAGCAAGAACATTCGTACATGGATGTAAAATTCCTAGGAGAATCAATAAAACTTGATATTTCTTCCAAATCCGAGAAACACGAAGGCAACCCCAACCAAAAAAAATGACCAAATGTGAACATAGCAAGGGTGGTGACCATCAAGGTAGGGTAGAGAGACGTGCAATTATTGCACATCATATCCACATTTACTCCTTCACCCATATCCTAGTATGAGTGCGCTAGCACATACAACGCAAATCCACCATAGCCATACCAAATTCAATGCAAGTCGGATACGCCACCCTTACCCTATGTTTTCAAACTCAATGTGTGTGCCAACCTTTTTTTGCACCAACATATTATATGTCCACAGTTGTTAGGGAAACCATGCTCTAAACACTTATGAATTTTAAACTTAAACAATGGTGCATAACCCTTTAATACTAAATCATATTAACACAATTCCATAACCACATACAACTTCAAGTTAGGAGTTCAAATTCTCATTTAAATTATGTGCAACAGAATATAACTGTGATGATCATAGAAACAACATCATTTCTCTTTTAATTAAATTGCCCATAAGCTTTTTGTTTGTCCATTCTTTTTTAAAGAGCGACTTTGAAACAATAAACTGTAGAGCTTATTTCATAACCAAGACATAAGCATATAAGAGATGAGTCATCCTTCATAATATTCACACACGGGGTCCCACCTATCTAATATATTATTAATTATACATAAATAATAAGGCATTGCAACCAATTTGCATGCAGGTACCCTATGTTGTGCTTTTGGGCATCAACATTCCTCATTGGCTTCTATTCAAAGGGTCTCTTTCGTGCACTACCTGCATCTTGGGCATGCAGGAGATGCACAAGGTCGTTGGTTCGTGAACATCCTATTCGTCTGAGCTCCTCCTAATCATCAAGGTACTACTTTGTACCTCGTGTTGACTGATGAGAGATGCCCTAAAGCTCTCCTTTCAGTGGGTCTCCTTCCATCGACTTCAGGTCATCTATTCTTGAAATGAGGCCTAGAGTCCTATGAGTACCTATAGGATTGCATTGATCAATGGCAAGTTATCCCGCCATCGACAGTTGGGAATACATCAATGTCTCCTGATCGATGGATTCTTAAAGTGTTCGACCTCAACACCCTTATTAACACTTGTAAGAATGTACTCAGTGCCTCGATACCTACTTTCATTATCGGTAGGTTGTCTCACATTTGTTAACGGTATACCTTAATCATCAATAATCAAACAAAGTCTCATTGTGTTCAACCTCAACTCCTCTATTCACATGATGTAGACTTGCACCTTCGGTGGATAGTGTATAAGATCTCCAGCTTACAGTAGCATCTTTCCTAATATGTTGTTGTCTTTCATTGGACCAGTACCTATATGACTTCAGTGATCATGGGAGATCATATTGTACTCCATTATATACAGATATATTCAAATTGATTTTGAGATTGGATTTAACTATTCCTTGCTCATGACTATGACAACCTATGGCATAAGTCCGCTTTGTATTTCCTATTCATGGCCATGAACAACTATTTGATATGTTTCCACATGGATATGTAATGTAATTCATATTGGCATCCATGTGTACAAATTCATTATGGATTGTAATATTATCATGAGTAACTATCACTTCCATATGAATCTCCATTACTCCACTTCTGGGAATTATAATCTATTTCGGCCATCGCAGATACTCCTCTAACCTCACACATTAGGGGGCATCTGTTACAACAAATTTTTCCTCACCCCATGAAACTTGCTTGGATGGCCTTTCCATTTCTCTATGCAGACTTGAAGTCCCCTTTTGAACCTTCTAGAGCCAAAAAGCACATTTTTCCACATATACACACCCTATCAGTTATACAACAAGCATATACGCAGGTTTCTCCACTACAACCTGCGTACATCGGGTTTGGTGCTCAAAATTTAAAATTATGTCAGGTTTTCATGCCATGTTAGGAGATCCATGATCTTTGACCTTCCATATACTAGAAACTCTCCAACTCGACCCTCCAGTTCCATTTGAAGGCTATAAATTGAGCCATATCCAAGCCTTGGAAAAAGGAGAGAGAATTCAAATTTGAGAGAAAAGACACTCTGGGGAAATTTCACTTCATATTGAGTTTGCATCCCTTTATCCTTGAAAGTTTGAACTCATTGTTCAGCCCCCAAGATCTTCCTTCTTTGTGATGGAGAACCTCATTGTCTCCTTTATATGATCTTTCCTTTGGTGGAGGATTGAAGTGGTGGAGGCCCAACTGGAGGGACTTAGTTTCTCGGTTCTGATATGTGTCATTACACAAGTTTGTCACCTATATACTTCTGCTAATTATTTTAATAGAAATACTCTTTTATCATCCAATTGATATCTTGAAGATATTTGAATTATTATTCCATGGGCATATTTGTCATGAATGTTAATGGATTATGCTAATCTATATGCTAACAGTATTTATCACCATTAGCTTGCATATCTTGGTTGTTGAGGACAAGTTGCAGGTATAAAGCTTTGTGTTGCGTGCTCAACGGTGGTCTTCATCAAATGTCTGGATGAGGTAGGCTCTTGTCCTTGTCTTGTTATCATTTCATTTATATAGCATACTTGGGATTAGAGTTGATTTCTCCATTTCATTTTGTCTCTTGTGGTTTACCCCATTCCATAGAGATATTTTCCTCATAACACAAGGCCCGGATCCAAGAAAGTACATGGAAGGTTCCACGTCCATACTAAATCGACTAGCACTTGTGCCAAGGTGCCACATTTGTTCCACATGGGATGGCATGTGTACCATGGTTCCACGTGGCACTAATGTGGAAGTGAGGGTGATAAGGGCTAAAAATTTTGGAGTGTCGTAACATTTGAACCCAAACTTAGTTTTGAGCATAGTTACAGTGATTAGAAAGTTGTAGATGAGAAGAACCAATTTACAAAGTCTAATTAAAGAAATGAATAGTTGGAAAATTTTAAAAACAATTGACACCCCATCTCTTAGAAGGTACGTAAGGGGTCGGATATGTTATAATGTGGTATCAGATCTCTAGTTTCAACACTAGGCCTGGATGGGCCAAGGATTTGTTATGGGAATGATGTATTACATCTAATATGAACCTGTTGGAAAGATATTGGACAGAGGAATCCACATATCCACATAGAAACACGAATATGAATGATTAAAATAGTAGCATCTGTTTAAAGTCTCCTTAAGTACAAAAAAGGAATGAACTAGTGGTTGTAATATTGGGTTGTTGGAGCCCTAGCAAATATAATTGTCATTATATAGAGGATAAGCTCAGTATGTATAACCCTCCTCATTAAGAGGACTAATAAGTAAGGTTTCTTGGTGCACAAGTTATATTGTAATACTTATGGTAATGATTAAGCATGTATGAACATGAAAATATATTTATTATAACCTATGGTTGCTTGTAAGGAATGGTCTGTTGATGGATTGTTTTGGTCAATTAACACTTTGTGTCAGCAGGAGAGAAAAAGCATGATTGAAATTTTGATCATTTCATTATGTGTAGCTCTAAGAGGATGAGTAATATAACTAAGGAGGATTGATTTACTCCTAATAAGTAAAATATTGGAGTTTTCCCAATTGACTAATGGGTCAGTTTGACATCCAAAGGCGGGTGGTATCCATACGGATATGGCTTAGTGTTCTCAGGAAGTAGTGAAAGGGTACCCAGAAAAATCTTACCCTGACAAACGTTGGTTGACCAAGAACAAACCAAAGGGAAAAGGAATTTGGATTGGGTATTTCATTTCCCTGTGTAATGTAATAATTACCTAGTTGTATTTTGGAGCATAAAATAATTAGATAGAAGTTGGAAAAGAATGATTTCTTGTTTTATATTGCCATAAGGAAGGTAACATAAGTATTATTAAGCTTAAGAAGCGAGTCATGTAGATGATTGTAAAATCTCCTAAAAAAAGATGGTATTAAAACTAAACTAAATTGGAATAAATGATCTGTAAAAAATCATATGGTTCCTTAAAATGTTGTTACTCAGACAATTGACTTGATTAGAAACACGGAAAACCCTTAATGGAATCCTTGTATCGAGTTAGAATTCATGAGGTAATTATGCATATCAGATGTGGATGATCAGGAGGAAGGTCATCTACAACACATGATAATACTTGTATCACAGGTTCATATAGAAGAATGATTCCATAGTGTATGAAAAAATTCGGACTTGGTATATAGGATGAGTTGAAGAACCTGAAAACAGAGTGTTATGTCAAAAATACCTCATAATAGAATCAAAGNCTTGTCCTTGTCTTGTTATCATTTCATTTATATAGAATACTTGGGATTAGAGTTGATTTATGCATTTCATTTTGTCTTTTGTGGTTTACCCCATTCCATAGAGATATTTTCCTCATAAAACAAGGCCCGGATCCAAGAAAGTACATGGACGGTTCCACGTCCATACTAAATTGACTAGCACTTGTGCCAAGGTGCCACATTTGTTCCACATGGGATGGCATGTGTACCATGGTTCCACGTGGCACTAATGTGGAAGTGAGGGTGAAAAGGGCTAAAAATTTTGGAGTGTCGTAACATTTGAACCCAAACTTAGTTTGGAGCATATTTACAGTGATTAGAAAGTTGTAGATGAGAAGAACCAATTTACAAAGTCTAATTAAAGAAATGAATAGTTGGAAAATTTAAAAAACAATTGACACCCCATCTCTTAGAAGGTACGTAAGGGGTCGGATATGTTATAATGTGGTATCAGAGCTCTAGTTTCAACACTAGGCCTGGATGGGCCAAGGATTTGTTACGGGAATGATGTATTACATCTAATATGAACCTGTTGGAAAGATATTGGACAGAGGAATCCATATATCCACATAGAAACACGAATATGAATGATTAAAATAGTAGCATCTGTTTAAAGTCTCCTTAAGTACAAAAAAGGAATGAACTAGTGGTTGTAATATTGGGTTGTTGGAGCCCTAGCAAATATAATTGTCATTATATAGAGGATAAGCTCAGTATGTATAACCCTCCTCATTAAGAGGACTAATAAGTAAGGTTTCTTGGTGCACAAGTTATATTGTAATACTTATGGTAATGATTAAGCATGTATGAACATGAAAATATATTTATTATAACCTATGGTTGCTTGTAAGGAATGGTCTGTTGATGGATTGTTTTGGTCAATTAACACTTTGTGTCAGCAGGAGAGAAAAAGCATGATTGAAATTTTGATCATTTCATTATGTGTAGCTCTAAGAGGATGAGTAATATAACTAAGGAGGATTGATTTACTCCTAATAAGTAAAATATTGGAGTTTTCCCAATTGACTAATGGGTCAGTTTGACATCCAAAGGCGGGTGGTATCCATACGGATATGGCTTAGTGTTCTCAGGAAGTAGTGAAAGGGTACCCAGAAAAATCTTACCCTGACAAACGTTGGTTGACCAAGAACAAACCAAAGGGAAAAGGAATTTGGATTGGGTATTTCATTTCCCTGTGTAATGTAATAATTACCTAGTTGTATTTTGGAGCATAAAATAATTAGATAGAAGTTGGAAAAGAATGATTTCTTGTTTTATATTGCCATAAGGAAGGTAACATAAGTATTATTAAGCTTAAGAAGCGAGTCATGTAGATGATTGTAAAATCTCCTAAAAAAAGATGGTATTAAAACTAAACTAAATTGGAATAAATGATCTGTAAAAAATCATATGGTTCCTTAAAATGTTGTTACTCAGACAATTGACTTGATTAGAAACACGGAAAACCCTTAATGGAATCCTTGTATCGAGTTAGAATTCATGAGGTAATTATGCATATCAGATGTGGATGATCAGGAGGAAGGTCATCTACAACACATGATAATACTTGTATCACAGGTTCATATAGAAGAATGATTCCATAGTGTATGAAAAAATTCGGACTTGGTATATAGGATGAGTTGAAGAACCTGAAAACAGAGTGTTATGTCAAAAATACCTCATAATAGAATCAAAGTCCAAGACTAAATAATGTCGAGGTATGGGTCTAGGTGCCCCTATGAAGGCTTGAGAATCTATAACAAGAAAACCACTTATGTTATTGAGAGTGCTTAGTGTAATCATGGCACAAGAGTAATGTATTTAATGGATGAAATAGT
>JZKD02S0304816.1:0-19842 GCA_000966675.3 Picea glauca | reverse complement strand
ACAAAGTATTGGTAATGAATAACTTATCTTTTCATATATCAAGCATTATGCCTCTTAAACTAGTAAGTAAAAGCTTATAATCAAGAGTAATCTATAAAGTGACTAATATCCCTATATTTGCATAACATAGACACCTGCTTCTTCCAATGTGTTTCCATTTGTTGTGACCCATACAACAACCACCTATTATTTTAAATTCTTGAATAAATAATAATTGGTCCCTTAAATTTTTTCAATGTGTTATGGTTTGACATTCTTTGTTATTTTCCTTTTGGTATATTTTTGGTCCAATTAAAAACTTCCTAATAAAACCTTTTAAATAAAAAATAATTAAAGAATAAATTTTAGTCCCAAAGTTTCCTAGTGGCCTGGTGATCCGGTGGTCACGATCATCTTCTTTCTAAAACCTCACTTTAAAATTTCTGATCCCCAGTGGTCCGGTGCCCCAATTATCTAGTTGGACTGGATCATGTTCTTCTTTTTGTTTTAACCTTTTATAATAATCTCCCAATTATCTGGTGTCCGAATATTCCAGTGAGATGGTGAGCCGGTGAAGCGGTTAGACTGGACCAAGAATTTTCACGTATTAGGCTATGTTCAGAATAAGAAGCCCGGTCTTCTGGTGCTCCATTACAGCGATTTATTAAAATATTAATGTCCGATAACTAAAATAATTATCATAAACCAACCGACCTAGGTTTCATTGGTATTTTAAAAGGGTAAAGGTTTAAAATATCTCCAGTGAGTCGGTGCTCGATTATGGACGTTGCCTCGCATTTTCAAAAAATTTAACTGTCTTTTCTCCATCTAATAACTCTGACATTGCATTTAATGAGCATTAAATGAATTTATTGAAGCAATGTGGGATGAGTTAAGATCCATTAAACAAATCAAATTCATGCATACAATTATCTTCCACTCTGGCATGCAACATCTTTTGGTTCGATAATTAATTTTAACTGTACAAGTTCAGGGCTCTTAAAACATATAACTCTTCTCATTTTTCTTCTTCTAGTTAGTCTTGTTGTTTATAAAATTGGTAAATCTAATAAAACAAAGCCTGTTTATTTTCAAAATCTCACCTTGGATTTCTTTCTGTAGGTATTTTGAATGCCAAGATGACCAGGAAAGGCAAAGCAAAACAATGTAAGGACGAAGAGGAAGAAATTGAGAATAATCCAAATTCAACATTCTTCTTAGATACCTCTTTCAAAGTAGAATCCACCGACAACATCAAATGGAGCGAAATTTACAAGTTTACTGAAGATGGAGACTTTGTAGATGAGTACGAGTCTGACGTTGACGACTTGGTTGATATCAAGAAATCATGCCTACACAAGATGGCTGCCAAACCAATAGTTCTACCCTATTATGACAAGGTACGGTGGATCATTTCTCACATTGATATTTCAACTTGTATTGTTGTGAATTGTTCTCAAAATATTGTTGGGTCATTCAGACTAGAAGACATCTCCAACATGTATAAATTAGGGCCACCCAAAGTCTGTTTAGATGATAACTTTATTAAAAATTTCATTGCAAAGGAGGTTGAAAAGGAAGAAATGAAAATGGGTGATTTAATCAGAGAATGTTGGCATGACTCCAATTCATTTAAAATTATAGTAGACAAGATATACCCTATGCCAAGATTGAAGAAACCTCCCATTCTAGTAGCTATCATGCTCTATCGCCTCTATGGTGAAAATGATTCTTTTAAGTTTAAATTGGTTTGGGTTCCTCTCATCCACTGGGCTCTCAAAGGAGAAGTCTTCAACTGGGATCACATCCTCTCTACCAATATCAATCTAGAGGTGAAAAAATCACAAGAAGTACCACTATGATATTGCCATGGGTTCTTCATGTCAGGTTACTTAATATATGTTGTTTGTGTAGTCACTCCATTTCCTTTGTTGGCTTGCAACTGGTCTCCTTCTGAAGAGATCACATGAGAAATAGTGGATCTTTGGAATGCTAAACATTTGAATGAAGAAGAATTTGTAGAAGAAGTTGCTGATGCCTTAGGGGCATTTCCTGATCCAAACAAATGGTCACTGAGTAGACTTTCTGCCCATTTAAGGAAAAAAAATAAAAGGGTATTGGAATTGCAGGAACAATTGAGTTCCCAAGGGACTATCATGTCAAAAGAAAATCAGGCCCAGATTAACCATATTACAAAAGATAACAAGGTATCTTTGGATACCATTAGACAAATCATAACTGAAATTGATGATAATCAAATCAGAATATGATAGAAAACTAGTTTTTGTTTTTGAAGAGAAGAAAGAGATAAACATGAGCCGTGAGAATCAAGTTGATATTTTGGTAGACCAATTGAATGAATTGAAAATTAAAAAAAATAATTTAGAAGCAATGAAGAAAGAATCAATGGAAATGACTAACAAATTAACCTCTCTTAATGATTTATTCTATGCCAAACTAAATGAAATCAAGGGACAACATGATCAATTGCTACAATTCACTACAAAATCTCAAACATAGTCTGAGAAACATAAAGCATCTCAAAGATCCTTTGATGAATTGAAGGCATGGGAAACTAAAGGGATCAATTTACCACTGAAGAAGAGAAAATACATATATAAGCTTCATTGGATTCTTGGCATATTAATTGTTTGTTGTCAGAGGATTTGATCAAAGAAACCATCAAGAGCTGTTGACATATTTGGGATATAGATTTATACATCATTGAATATCATGATATGACCCATGTATAGTTCCTTGGTCAGTCAATACCTCTGTCAAATTGTATTGCATATGTAAATCAATAGAGAAGCTCACGAGCATATGGTATTGCATAATTAAATTTATGGAATGTGGATGCTGTCAAGGAGTTAATCACCTGAGCAATAGAATTATCTAGGTCCATTGATGTTTTCTTATCAAATTTTACATTAGAATATGAATAAATCGCCAAAAGGATCTATCAGTGTGAGTTAAATGAAGACATTCCTCACCCACCTTTGGTTTCACCAATGATGGATAAATTTACCCTATGGAAAACTCACACTCAAGAAGAAGAGAGAAAAGTCAACAAAGAAGATGCTGCTAGTGAGGAGGATATCTCTCTCTATGATATCAATTAGTAAATGAAGTTGACACCTGCACAAGTCAGTTGAAGCAAAAAGAGGAAACTGTCATCTGTTTCTAGATCTTTAATTCCTATTTATTGTAATTTGAGGAATGGAGAAAGGGTTGGAAACTGTAGACTCAAACTTTTATTTTTATCAGTTTGAATTAAATTTTGAAGACCCTGCCTTTCGACGAGGTCATTTATTAGTAATGTGACATTTTGATGGTTGCATTTTTGTTAATTATTTGTAAATTTTGTTGCTTTAGTCTCATGTGAATTCTTTCCATAGTCTTTGAACTTATCAAACGATTGTATATCAAATAGAAGATACACTAGTCATCATTAAGATTATTCTTATGATTAATGATAATCTATGTATGTGCACTTACAATTGATTTGCTTGAAGAATTTATTTTAATAGCTCATTAATTATCATACTGTCCTTTATTTGATGTTCTTGTTTTATTATTAAAACTAATAATTACCAAGAGAACCATCTCTATGCTAAGATTAGTCCTAACATGTTGTAGATGAATAAATATTATTTTTGGAGTTAGTTTATGAGATTGTTGTTTCTCTCTACCATGCTTTAAAAGGAACTTAAAATCGTCTTGAAACTATCATTATAAAGTGTAGATACAATTGTTGTTATCTATTCCTAGCAACAATAATTATTGTGCTTAAATATCCTTTGGAGAAATAATTCCTTCTAAATCTAAAAGGATCAATCATTTATTCTACATGTGTAATTATTCTTTTCTCTCAATTGAGATAGGGTAAGTAGATAGGTTTTTATTTTTTGGAAATTTAGAATAAGTTAGATAAGATCCTAATTGATTAAGTCTCTTTCTGAAAAGAAAATAAGTGGCAAACCGAGCCCACATATTGGTTGGAAACTACCAGCCCAAATAAAAACAAGTCTAATTGGGGATTGTGATCGAGTAGTTGTCCCCTGTTGCAGGATGGAAATTTTCCATGTGTCAACAATACCATAATTCATATTTTGTTCGCATGTTGAATTGAGTGGTAGTGGTTTTTAATCACATGGGACAAATCATATTAGTTGAATCGTTCATGTTTATGGAATCATGTTTCACTGTATGATTGAATTAATAGCTAAGGTTGAATTGATTACGATCTTTTGGATTTTGTAAGCTTTGTGATTACAATGATTAAGTGAGATAACACTTAAATGTATTTGAATTAGAATATAACATCCATGGCGACTATTCTCTTATAGCAATTTATAGATAGATTTGAGGAAAAAATCAACTATTATTAACTTCAAATAATTCAACTAGTGGTCAAATCGTGTTTGGTATGACATGGAATGATTTTCCATATGTTTTATATTGGTTTCTAAAGTAAGTTATAAATGCTTGTTGCTAAGGTATATCATGTATATGAGTTCATGCATTTGATATTTAATTTTTTATCAATTGGGATGTTGCATTGTTAAAACTAGGGTTTCAACATGCATTCAACAAATGAACTACATAACAACATATACACAGATAAATACTCAAGAGATTTATATGGGAAGGTTAACCAACCGAGTTCTCTTCATTCATCTAGAGTATTTATACAATCAAGAGAATGGTTGGAGTAGTTGTACCCACTCCAACTAATCATTTGTTAAGTTCTCTTTATCATTTTCTTTATTACATATAAATTCACTTCTTGACTTGTTCTAATTATGTCTAATGTCTTAATATATTGCATGATAACATTTACATAGGATTAAGAGGCCCTTGCAACATCTCCGCTAACCTCAAAGTCTTGCCTCATACTAAAGCAAATGTGCAACAACATTCTATGTCTCGTTACTCTTTTAGCCTCCATCTTTAATCTGGCAGGTTCCTATGCAATCGGTGAATCTTCATTTTGACTCACCCTCTCACACCTAAACAACACTCAAAACAAGGTTGGTTCATTTGTTAATATGAGTGTCTTACTTTGTGCTCTACTTATCTACCATTTCTCTACCTTCCGGTCTTTGAGGTCACAACCCGAGGAACTATTATGCAACTTAGATATCGAGGGGATCAATAATTTAATCTGTTCTTATGTCATCATCTTTTCTTTAACTTATTTGTATGTGTGTTACCTAATGTCTCTTTATTGAATGCTTTATTTTCTCTTGTCATTATAGAGAGAATATTGAAATTACTAATCTTTGCAAGTCAATGTCAATTCTCTATGGTACTCAATATACCTAGTTGCATGCTCAATGTCTATGTGTTCATTTCTTGATCTAAATGATCAATCATAACTCTACAAGGTGCTCTAATTCCGTCAAAATATTTTTGTTGCTTGATTGAAATATTCATGTACTTTGTTGATTTCTTGTTTGTTGCTTGGTTCAACTCTTTTACTTGTTCCTTAGTCTAACTCATCTCTTCTTTTTTTGGTTGACCATGGATGTTCTCACTAGATGCTCTATCATGAAAATTCAAACTGTGTCACCCTCTGATGCCTAGTCAGACTCTAGTACTATGTTAGAGTCGACATTTTCACATTACATGAAAGACTTGAATTTACTATTGAAATTGGCTAAGACACTCCAAAATTTTATGACCCTACCAAGACTCTAATGGCCATGATTCTCTAGTGACTCTCTAAAAACTAGGCTCAACTTAGGATTTACAAAGATTTTACAAACTAGACTTAGTATGATATATACTAAAACTTACATACTCAAACTTATCAACAATGTGGACATGATGTCGACTACATCCTTCAATTATTTCTTATTTATAGAACTCAATGACCCACTTTGAATCATATGACATCATGATATACCTAGACACATATGAGCCAATATTCTAGCATTTCACATTTTTGTATGACTCCACTCTTTTAAACAATTTTTTGGATATTTTCCTCTTAAAAAAGGGAGATTTAGAGCTCGACCATGTGACCCCTTACAAAGACCATGACACCTTTGTTTGTCACCTTTAATGAAATTTGCACAAAGTAACTTCCCTTTTTCCATAAATTAGTCCAAACTTATGCAAGAATCAAAATTACTAATTTTATTGTCTTTGCTTTATTTCTACCCAACAATGAACTATATCTCCTTCTCCATAGATATAAATCTTAGTAGTATGCTCCTTCCACATAAATGTTCTCATACCAATGAAAATTGACGGTTGGAGAGATGGGATAATCGATTGACATTATTGGAATTTAGCTCAATATAGTGTTTTCTCATAAAAACTTAGCAAATGAACATGTGGCATCAATATTTTAATGTTAAAATCCATGTTTCTCAACTCATCGACTGCTAAATTTGGAACTGCTCAAGTTGGTTGAGTGCATTTCAGAACCAACGCAATACCAATAGGTGTTGTGATTAATCCATATGATGATAGGCAATGCTTCCACAATGAATATTTAGTCATAACATCAAGAAACACAAAGCAAACAATCTAGTACCATGCGTGCAAATAAAGCCATTGGGGAACACAACAAACTTGATTACCACTGCGATATGAAGTGAATCAAGTGAGATAAGAAATTATTGAATAAATGTATATATGGGTGTGGAGAGTTTAGTCATTGGGAAAGCAAGGATATTGATTGATAATCACAACAAGAAAGGTCCGAGTTGGAGGAAGATGATATAGGCCTCAGAATGAAGGTGGACCACACTGACCTAGTCAACATTGGTGAGAGGAAGAAGATCGTCATTGATGTGCTTGACGATGACAAGGTGGAAAACATCCTTCTACTGGCGCATCAAGGATGAGACAGGGAATGCTTATCAACAAGCAATGCATTGGCGAGGAAGAGACAGATATCGACGATATGTAATGGATCAAAGTGAAAGGAGGAGTGATGCCAATATGTAGTGTATCGACGTGAGTGGAAGGAAGTCAGCCGATGAAAGCCGTGCGTGTGGTGAAGAAAATTATGTGACCAATATCTGTGAGATGAAATTGATCATGATAACTTACAGACGATGAATATGTACATCAGTGAGGTTTGGTGGAAGTGTGATAGCGTGTCACCCAAGTTCAAAGGGAGGTGGACAATGTACCAACGAGAAAATAAATGACATCTCAATGCAAAGGTGGAAGAAGGATGTTCGTGTCAGTATGTTATGTATCAATTCAAGAAGAGGGGAATTGATGAAGTGTGGATTGTCAGGTAGAAGTGATCTGAGAAGGAACTGAAAATGATAAGGTGGGAAGATCCGAAGAAAGATTCAGGATCAGTTGTTTGTAACATAGAGAGAGGGTGAGGGTCTTAATAGGAAGAATTGAAGGGGGGACGATTTCTTGTCTTGGAGAGATGATAATACAAGAAAATTGGGAGGTTGTTGTGCACGTGCAACAAATGGTGATACATTTGGCGAAGCTTGAATATCTGCTAGTCTTTCCTAATTGATAAGAAAAAAAGATAGAGGGTCATGAAATTTAATTTTAAGTTCAAACAATTATGCAAATAATGCATAGTAATTACCTAGAAGATTCCATCATGGTGGGCTCATTGGCGATGCTTGCATATTAGTTTGTAGGGCTTGTCTATTGTATATGGAAAATGAATGATGATGAGGTTTATTTCCTTAAACTGTGTCAATGATCCCGATTGGTATCTCCATCGTGGGGCAGATATATATATTTGGAATAAATAATTTTTTTTCACCAGGTGTGTATATATTTATCTCGTAGGTGTTTCTCCACTTCCCACAAGCATCCATAGCCCCGATGGAGTCACCACGATGTCACAGATCTTGATCCACTACCAACAAGCATCCATAGCCCCAATGACGATATCTGCATGTCCCTTAGTCTAGTCAAACTTTCCTTTCCATTCTTTCTCGGCTTATTGTTGGCAGCCACCAATAATTTTTTATTCTTATTACAATTGAAGTTCCCACAAAGAGATTATATCTTTCTATAGCTGCCATCACCTTTCATTTGTAAATGTTTATGAATTTCAAAGAGATGATTGGGTTAAGCTTAACTTATTGAGTTTTCATTTGCATTTTTCATTTGTCTTGTTTTGAATTCATGACTGTAAGCATGAATTTAAATATAAGACTTGGACTTGGTTTCATATCTTTTACCTTAGAAATGTCGCTTTGAAGGCACCCATATATGGTTAAAACTCAATTCTTATGAACTTATTGATAAATCCAATATCAAAATATTTGTAGTATTATGGGTATCGTGACTTCATTGGTTCTATAGATAATCGATTGAATTAATTTGTGAAATGTTCGAATGCATTAAAACGTTGGCTTAACTTTTGATATGATTTTCATAAACCCAGCAGTCATATCAACATTCATGTAAATTAATATTCAGGCATGTTGTACCTACGTTTTCAATTCATTTTGCTGGCCCGAGTATTAATGAGATCATTCATTACACGAATTGGGTTTTTTTACTGTAGAGGGTTTGACACTCATCGTAGGTAATGTCTCATAGTTTTACGAGCCATCTAGTTATTGTTCTCCCCAAATATTTTTTTCGAGTTATGATAGCCTCCAAACTTTGCAGTTTTCGTGCCTTTACAATTCGCACAGACCTCTCTCTGCTCGTCTGTTGGAAACCCAAAATTATCCCTGGTAATATTTGTTGTATCCTTTTCACAGTGACCATGGCTCCTTTGGTTTGGATTGAACTAAATGATTATGAGTTTCTTTTTTTAAGAAAACCTGTAATTGCATACCCGAGACATGTTTTTGCAGGAAGGTTTCTGAGCAAACAATTACAAATTTGGCCAAGTTGTTTAAAACCCATTTCGGAAATGGGGTCATTTACCTTCCTCTTGGGCAATTTTTTCAGAAACCACACAGTTTCAGAGATACATCTCATTCTTTGGAGGGAAAAATTTCATAATTTCTTTTGCGACTGAGGTAAGTGTTTTTGTTTTTATTTATTTTGCTCAGAGATTCGGGCCTGTTATTGGTTTTGCTGGGTTCCAAGTTATATATTCCCTTATTTTGCTGATGAGTCTATACAAAATGTCGAAATGATATAAACAATCAGAGCACAAATTCCCTCTCAAGTCTATTTCACCACAGACTCGTTAAAATCTTGTTGGTTTATCACTTGTCGCAAANACATCCTCTCTACCAATATCAATCTAGAGGTGAAAAAATCACAAGAAGTACCACTATGATATTGCCATGGGTTCTTCATGTCAGGTTACTTAATATATGTTGTTTGTGTAGTCACTCCATTTCCTTTGTTGGCTTGCAACTGGTCTCCTTCTGAAGAGATCACATGAGAAATAGTGGATCTTTGGAATGCTAAACATTTGAATGAAGAAGAATTTGTAGAAGAAGTTGCTGATGCCTTAGGGGCATTTCCTGATCCAAACAAATGGTCACTGAGTAGACTTTCTGCCCATTTAAGGAAAAAAAATAAAAGGGTATTGGAATTGCAGGAACAATTGAGTTCCCAAGGGACTATCATGTCAAAAGAAAATCAGGCCCAGATTAACCATATTACAAAAGATAACAAGGTATCTTTGGATACCATTAGACAAATCATAACTGAAATTGATGATAATCAAATCAGAATATGATAGAAAACTAGTTTTTGTTTTTGAAGAGAAGAAAGAGATAAACATGAGCCGTGAGAATCAAGTTGATATTTTGGTAGACCAATTGAATGAATTGAAAATTAAAAAAAATAATTTAGAAGCAATGAAGAAAGAATCAATGGAAATGACTAACAAATTAACCTCTCTTAATGATTTATTCTATGCCAAACTAAATGAAATCAAGGGACAACATGATCAATTGCTACAATTCACTACAAAATCTCAAACATAGTCTGAGAAACATAAAGCATCTCAAAGATCCTTTGATGAATTGAAGGCATGGGAAACTAAAGGGATCAATTTACCACTGAAGAAGAGAAAATACATATATAAGCTTCATTGGATTCTTGGCATATTAATTGTTTGTTGTCAGAGGATTTGATCAAAGAAACCATCAAGAGCTGTTGACATATTTGGGATATAGATTTATACATCATTGAATATCATGATATGACCCATGTATAGTTCCTTGGTCAGTCAATACCTCTGTCAAATTGTATTGCATATGTAAATCAATAGAGAAGCTCACGAGCATATGGTATTGCATAATTAAATTTATGGAATGTGGATGCTGTCAAGGAGTTAATCACCTGAGCAATAGAATTATCTAGGTCCATTGATGTTTTCTTATCAAATTTTACATTAGAATATGAATAAATCGCCAAAAGGATCTATCAGTGTGAGTTAAATGAAGACATTCCTCACCCACCTTTGGTTTCACCAATGATGGATAAATTTACCCTATGGAAAACTCACACTCAAGAAGAAGAGAGAAAAGTCAACAAAGAAGATGCTGCTAGTGAGGAGGATATCTCTCTCTATGATATCAATTAGTAAATGAAGTTGACACCTGCACAAGTCAGTTGAAGCAAAAAGAGGAAACTGTCATCTGTTTCTAGATCTTTAATTCCTATTTATTGTAATTTGAGGAATGGAGAAAGGGTTGGAAACTGTAGACTCAAACTTTTATTTTTATCAGTTTGAATTAAATTTTGAAGACCCTGCCTTTCGACGAGGTCATTTATTAGTAATGTGACATTTTGATGGTTGCATTTTTGTTAATTATTTGTAAATTTTGTTGCTTTAGTCTCATGTGAATTCTTTCCATAGTCTTTGAACTTATCAAACGATTGTATATCAAATAGAAGATACACTAGTCATCATTAAGATTATTCTTATGATTAATGATAATCTATGTATGTGCACTTACAATTGATTTGCTTGAAGAATTTATTTTAATAGCTCATTAATTATCATACTGTCCTTTATTTGATGTTCTTGTTTTATTATTAAAACTAATAATTACCAAGAGAACCATCTCTATGCTAAGATTAGTCCTAACATGTTGTAGATGAATAAATATTATTTTTGGAGTTAGTTTATGAGATTGTTGTTTCTCTCTACCATGCTTTAAAAGGAACTTAAAATCGTCTTGAAACTATCATTATAAAGTGTAGATACAATTGTTGTTATCTATTCCTAGCAACAATAATTATTGTGCTTAAATATCCTTTGGAGAAATAATTCCTTCTAAATCTAAAAGGATCAATCATTTATTCTACATGTGTAATTATTCTTTTCTCTCAATTGAGATAGGGTAAGTAGATAGGTTTTTATTTTTTGGAAATTTAGAATAAGTTAGATAAGATCCTAATTGATTAAGTCTCTTTCTGAAAAGAAAATAAGTGGCAAACCGAGCCCACATATTGGTTGGAAACTACCAGCCCAAATAAAAACAAGTCTAATTGGGGATTGTGATCGAGTAGTTGTCCCCTGTTGCAGGATGGAAATTTTCCATGTGTCAACAATACCATAATTCATATTTTGTTCGCATGTTGAATTGAGTGGTAGTGGTTTTTAATCACATGGGACAAATCATATTAGTTGAATCGTTCATGTTTATGGAATCATGTTTCACTGTATGATTGAATTAATAGCTAAGGTTGAATTGATTACGATCTTTTGGATTTTGTAAGCTTTGTGATTACAATGATTAAGTGAGATAACACTTAAATGTATTTGAATTAGAATATAACATCCATGGCGACTATTCTCTTATAGCAATTTATAGATAGATTTGAGGAAAAAATCAACTATTATTAACTTCAAATAATTCAACTAGTGGTCAAATCGTGTTTGGTATGACATGGAATGATTTTCCATATGTTTTATATTGGTTTCTAAAGTAAGTTATAAATGCTTGTTGCTAAGGTATATCATGTATATGAGTTCATGCATTTGATATTTAATTTTTTATCAATTGGGATGTTGCATTGTTAAAACTAGGGTTTCAACATGCATTCAACAAATGAACTACATAACAACATATACACAGATAAATACTCAAGAGATTTATATGGGAAGGTTAACCAACCGAGTTCTCTTCATTCATCTAGAGTATTTATACAATCAAGAGAATGGTTGGAGTAGTTGTACCCACTCCAACTAATCATTTGTTAAGTTCTCTTTATCATTTTCTTTATTACATATAAATTCACTTCTTGACTTGTTCTAATTATGTCTAATGTCTTAATATATTGCATGATAACATTTACATAGGATTAAGAGGCCCTTGCAACATCTCCGCTAACCTCAAAGTCTTGCCTCATACTAAAGCAAATGTGCAACAACATTCTATGTCTCGTTACTCTTTTAGCCTCCATCTTTAATCTGGCAGGTTCCTATGCAATCGGTGAATCTTCATTTTGACTCACCCTCTCACACCTAAACAACACTCAAAACAAGGTTGGTTCATTTGTTAATATGAGTGTCTTACTTTGTGCTCTACTTATCTACCATTTCTCTACCTTCCGGTCTTTGAGGTCACAACCCGAGGAACTATTATGCAACTTAGATATCGAGGGGATCAATAATTTAATCTGTTCTTATGTCATCATCTTTTCTTTAACTTATTTGTATGTGTGTTACCTAATGTCTCTTTATTGAATGCTTTATTTTCTCTTGTCATTATAGAGAGAATATTGAAATTACTAATCTTTGCAAGTCAATGTCAATTCTCTATGGTACTCAATATACCTAGTTGCATGCTCAATGTCTATGTGTTCATTTCTTGATCTAAATGATCAATCATAACTCTACAAGGTGCTCTAATTCCGTCAAAATATTTTTGTTGCTTGATTGAAATATTCATGTACTTTGTTGATTTCTTGTTTGTTGCTTGGTTCAACTCTTTTACTTGTTCCTTAGTCTAACTCATCTCTTCTTTTTTTGGTTGACCATGGATGTTCTCACTAGATGCTCTATCATGAAAATTCAAACTGTGTCACCCTCTGATGCCTAGTCAGACTCTAGTACTATGTTAGAGTCGACATTTTCACATTACATGAAAGACTTGAATTTACTATTGAAATTGGCTAAGACACTCCAAAATTTTATGACCCTACCAAGACTCTAATGGCCATGATTCTCTAGTGACTCTCTAAAAACTAGGCTCAACTTAGGATTTACAAAGATTTTACAAACTAGACTTAGTATGATATATACTAAAACTTACATACTCAAACTTATCAACAATGTGGACATGATGTCGACTACATCCTTCAATTATTTCTTATTTATAGAACTCAATGACCCACTTTGA
This sequence comes from Picea glauca, assembly GCA_000966675.3. Classification (NCBI taxonomy): domain Eukaryota; kingdom Viridiplantae; phylum Streptophyta; class Pinopsida; order Pinales; family Pinaceae; genus Picea; species Picea glauca. The sequence goes on along the minus strand of JZKD02S0304816.1, from coordinate 6,592 downwards.
ATCATATGACATCATGATATACCTAGACACATATGAGCCAATATTCTAGCATTTCACATTTTTGTATGACTCCACTCTTTTAAACAATTTTTTGGATATTTTCCTCTTAAAAAAGGGAGATTTAGAGCTCGACCATGTGACCCCTTACAAAGACCATGACACCTTTGTTTGTCACCTTTAATGAAATTTGCACAAAGTAACTTCCCTTTTTCCATAAATTAGTCCAAACTTATGCAAGAATCAAAATTACTAATTTTATTGTCTTTGCTTTATTTCTACCCAACAATGAACTATATCTCCTTCTCCATAGATATAAATCTTAGTAGTATGCTCCTTCCACATAAATGTTCTCATACCAATGAAAATTGACGGTTGGAGAGATGGGATAATCGATTGACATTATTGGAATTTAGCTCAATATAGTGTTTTCTCATAAAAACTTAGCAAATGAACATGTGGCATCAATATTTTAATGTTAAAATCCATGTTTCTCAACTCATCGACTGCTAAATTTGGAACTGCTCAAGTTGGTTGAGTGCATTTCAGAACCAACGCAATACCAATAGGTGTTGTGATTAATCCATATGATGATAGGCAATGCTTCCACAATGAATATTTAGTCATAACATCAAGAAACACAAAGCAAACAATCTAGTACCATGCGTGCAAATAAAGCCATTGGGGAACACAACAAACTTGATTACCACTGCGATATGAAGTGAATCAAGTGAGATAAGAAATTATTGAATAAATGTATATATGGGTGTGGAGAGTTTAGTCATTGGGAAAGCAAGGATATTGATTGATAATCACAACAAGAAAGGTCCGAGTTGGAGGAAGATGATATAGGCCTCAGAATGAAGGTGGACCACACTGACCTAGTCAACATTGGTGAGAGGAAGAAGATCGTCATTGATGTGCTTGACGATGACAAGGTGGAAAACATCCTTCTACTGGCGCATCAAGGATGAGACAGGGAATGCTTATCAACAAGCAATGCATTGGCGAGGAAGAGACAGATATCGACGATATGTAATGGATCAAAGTGAAAGGAGGAGTGATGCCAATATGTAGTGTATCGACGTGAGTGGAAGGAAGTCAGCCGATGAAAGCCGTGCGTGTGGTGAAGAAAATTATGTGACCAATATCTGTGAGATGAAATTGATCATGATAACTTACAGACGATGAATATGTACATCAGTGAGGTTTGGTGGAAGTGTGATAGCGTGTCACCCAAGTTCAAAGGGAGGTGGACAATGTACCAACGAGAAAATAAATGACATCTCAATGCAAAGGTGGAAGAAGGATGTTCGTGTCAGTATGTTATGTATCAATTCAAGAAGAGGGGAATTGATGAAGTGTGGATTGTCAGGTAGAAGTGATCTGAGAAGGAACTGAAAATGATAAGGTGGGAAGATCCGAAGAAAGATTCAGGATCAGTTGTTTGTAACATAGAGAGAGGGTGAGGGTCTTAATAGGAAGAATTGAAGGGGGGACGATTTCTTGTCTTGGAGAGATGATAATACAAGAAAATTGGGAGGTTGTTGTGCACGTGCAACAAATGGTGATACATTTGGCGAAGCTTGAATATCTGCTAGTCTTTCCTAATTGATAAGAAAAAAAGATAGAGGGTCATGAAATTTAATTTTAAGTTCAAACAATTCTGCAAATAATGCGTAGTAATTACCTGGAAGATTCCATCATGGTGGGCTCATTGGCGATGCTTGCATATTAGTTTGTAGGGCTTGTCTATTGTATATGGAAAATGAATGATGATGAGGTTTATTTCCTTAAACTGTGTCGACGATCCCGGTTGGTATCTCCATCGTGGGGCGGATATATATATTTGGAATAAATAGATTTTTTTCACCAGGTGTGTATATATTTATCTCGTAGGTGTTTCTCCACTTCCCGCGAGCATTCATAGCCCCGATGGAGTCACCACGATGTCACAAACCTTGATCCACTACCAACGAGCATCCATAGCCCCAACGATGATATTTGCATGTCCCCTAGTCTAGTCAAACTTTCCTTTCCATTCTTTCTCGGCTTATTGTTGGCAGCCACCAATAATTTTTTATTCTTATTACAATTGAAGTTCCCACAAAGAGATTATATCTTTCTATAGGTGCCATCACCTTTCATTTGTAAATGTTTATGAATTTCGAAGAGATGATTGGGTTAAGCTTACCTTATTGAGTTTTTGTTTGCATTTTTCGTTTGTCTTATTTTGAATTCACGACTGTAAGCATGAATTTAAATATAAGACTTGGACTTGGTTTCATATCTTTTACCTTAGAAATGTCGCTTTGAAGGCACCCATATATGGTTAAAACTCAATTCTTATGAACTTATTGATAAATCCACTATCAAAATATTTGTAGTATTATGGGTATCGTGACTTCATTGGTTCTATAGCTAATCGATTGAATTAATTTGTGAAATGGTCGAATGCATTAAAACGTTGTCTTAACTTTTGATATGGTTTTCATAAACCCAACAGTCATATCAACATTCATGTAAATTAATATTCAAGCATGTTGTACCTACGTTTTCAATTCATTTTGCTGGCCCGAGTATTAATGAGATCATTCATTACATGAATTGGGGTTTTTTACTGTGGAGGGTTTGGCACTCATCGTAGGTAATGTCTCATAGTTTTACGAGCCATCTGGTTATCATTCTCCCCAAATCTTTTTTTCGAGTTATGACAGCCTCCAAACTTTGCAGTTTTCGTGCCTTTACAATTAGCACATACCTCTCTCTGCTCGTCTGTTGGAAACCCAAAATTATCCCTGGTAATATTTTTTGTATCCTTTTCACAGTGACCATGGCTCCTTTGGTTCGGATTGAACTAAATGATTCTGAGTTTCTTTTTTTAAGAAAACCTGTAATTGCATACCCGAGACACGTTTTTGCGGGAAGGTTTATGAGCAAAAAGTTACGAATTTGGCCAAGCCATTTAAAACCCATTTCGGAAATGGGGTCATTTACCTTTCACGTGGGCAATTTTTTCAGAAACCACATAGTTTCATAGATACATCTCGTTCTTTGGAGGGAAAAATTTTAGAATTTCTTTTGCGGCTGAGGTAAGCATTTTTGTTTCTATTTATTTTTCTCAGAGATTCGGGCCTGTTATTGGTTTTGCTGGGTTCCAAGTTATATATTCCCTTATTTTGTTGATGAGTCTATACAAAATGTCGAAATGATATAAACAATCAGAGCACAAATTCCCTCTCAAGTCTATTTCACCACAGACTCGTTAAAATCTTGTTGGTTTATCACTTGTCGCAAATTGGTGATAGTTGGGAGGGTTTTCTGAACCGAAATGATTTCACCCAGGTCAACGATACAGTCATCCATCATCTAATTGTAAACCCTAATTTGGACAGACCAATGACCGAAAGCCAGGTCTTCAATTCACCCGATAGCTCCAAATTTAATGAAACAACTTCTATTGTTGATGAAACCCCTATGGATAAGAAATTACCCTATAGGTTTTCACCCAGAAGATATTTGGAACAAGTAATTGATGAATTAAAAGGGAAAGTTGCTTATGTGCCTATGAACGAATCTAATCTGAACAATAATGATAAACCTGTTATAAAGAAAATTCGTAAGGGTAAGAGGGCTGGGAATATAATCATTAAGAACACAACCATTTTCAAAGCCATTATAAATTCCAAACTGTCAGATCCCTCTTTGGCTAATTTCTAATGGTAAAATGATTTTTATTTTATTTTATTCAATTTTGTTATGAAAAATAAAATAGATTAGATTTTATTTTATTCTATTTTAAACTAATTACAGAATCCTATAACCAGTCTCTTTTGAATAATAGTTAGCATTGTATCTAATATCAGACCTATTTTTCCATCTACAGGAAAATGGTGATTATGATACTGATTGCATGGAGCAAACACCTTGGGTCATGCACTCAAGTATTCAACAGTTTCTGCCTGTTATGTTTATAAAACTTTGGTTTATTTTTGACAAACCAACTCATGCATGAGTGGTTTCTAGTTTCACTATTTTTGTAATATTATCTGATTTTTGTGGATTTAAATCTATCTTGTATGATAAGAGCATTGGAATCCTGAACTAGTTTAAATAATAGTCACTCTTAGTAGTGAGAAAAATCTTTTGTTTTGGACACATTATGGACGTATGACTATCAAGACTGATATGGAGAGGATGTTCACTCCTTGGCTTTAGACCAACGTGGCTCTTACCCATTATGTTTTGCCTTTATCTTATGGAATGTTAATACGTTTATACAAGTTTAGTCTTATCATCGTATGATATTTCATATTATTCAACACTATAATTCTGTCTGTAATTTGTTGTTCATATATTAGATCTGTGATCAATATTTCATTCAAATATCATTGATTTATGCTAGATGTTAAATGATGTATCACATGAATGCTTTGTATTAAATTTCTTTTATTATAAGTGTTCATCATTATAATATCATCAGATCTGTTCGTTTATTAATCTGCTCTTGTGTTCCTGCTCCAAAACACCCTTGAGTTTGTTCTGGGAATGTTAGTACCAGCCTGTTATAGGTTTTCCTCATAGGCAGGACAACTAGGAGTTCGAATTGCGTAGAGACATAAACTCATTAGTTGATTAATCACATGTTAGTTTACTAGTATTCTCGTTCTTTAGTGATTTTGTTTATCAATGAAATAAGAATAGTTTAAATTATCTTTGACTGTTATCCTATTCTTATTTCAAATTGTGTTTGATTAGTATTCTTTAGTTCTTTAGATTTTAAATATAAAACAAAAAAACATAAAATGTATGTGCTTTCTTTATCTACTTCATAAACTCTCTCAAAAAACATTTATTTCGCAAGATATCCCTGAAATATTGCAAGATTGCATATATATTGTATATAAGCATATGCACATATCCATAATTCTATTTTTGACGTTTGTAAATTATTGAACTTGCATTATTAGTATCATAGCTTTATAGGTTAGTTTCATTTCTTTATTTATAAGACTTTAGTTGGCCAATGGAGCCATTAAACCCGTCAGTTCATTTCATTCCAAATGACTTGGGTTATTTAGACAACCTCGGTCTGGAATTGTCCTTCCAATTGACGATGTGTTTTTTATGCTCGTCAACAAATGGCGCTAGAAGGAGGGTCGAGGTCGATTTAATGATTAAATGTTTCACCCCTCAACCTTTCATAATTCTAGATTTATAAATCCTTCTTCTATGTCATCTTATAATGCACTACAAGGCAGGTTAGATGACAAGCTAACTATTTGGAGTCAATTTCTTCAAATTCTTAATTTTTCATGGCTCCTACCCAAATCACTATGTTGGAACATGCTTTCAATGTCTCATTACCAGTTATTCCCAACAAGACAAATGATCTCTTTTTAGAAATCACCTTTGATGGTGAAGGGAACACATCTGCAGTAGACCATATTTCTATTTTTTTTTTATAAATATTTAAGACACAATATCATTGATCCTAATGTTACATGCAAATTGTTCTCTCTCACTTTCCAAGGTCGGGTTAAATATTTGTTTGAATATTTTCCGGCTAATTCGATTCATTCTTTGTCCGAGTTTGTAATTGAGTTTTTATTAGATTTTAACATATATGATTATGATGAATTAAGTTGCTTAAGGAAAGAAAATGGTGAATCATTCAATGATTTTGCAATTAGGTTCATACATGTTTGTACTAGATTCCCTTTGAAAGAAATGCCTCTTATTAATGAATGGTTTGAATATCTCATTTGTCTCTCAGACAAGAAAGATCAATTAATTATTAACCAATCTGAATTGAGCACTAATACTCAATATCAAGATGGTTCAAATTTTCATGTTGATCTTGAAGATTTTGAAGCACCACAATTTTTGTCAACTTCTTTCATTTTGAAAAATCATGAGCAACATCATATTTTACAAAATATAATTGTCACCTCTAATCACTCTTTGCCAACAATGTCTCCTTCCGTCGAAGAAGGAACCTTGACTTTAAAATATGACAGTTGTCACACTCTCATAGATCTTATAACAATTTCTAAAGTAAAAGAGGTCGAATGTGAAGTTGACGATAAAACTTCCCCTAATTTAGTTGAACAGGTCCATGATCAATCAATAGGAGACAAAATCATTAGTCAGACTATTAATCAGCCTTCTATCTCTAGTGATTTTCTCTCAAATTTTCCCTTACACAATGAACCAAATTGTCTCTTAGAAACTGTCTCGTACTCTTTAAAAGAGAATACAATAGAGGTTGATCAGTTTATACAAGGAGAGGGAACAAAACCAGATTTTGAAACACATATACCTATCATTTCAAGAGATGCATTTTGTCTCCTCAATTATTCTACATATTATTCCTTGCACCCTGATATTTTTGATCCTAATGTTGTGCAATTGTGTGTTCCATATTACCTTGGAGAGAATTCAACGTTATATAATCAGGTAAAAATTAATAGAGATTACCGAATAGAAGATAAAGAGGAAAATAATTTTGCCCATGAACATATTAATTTTTATTCTCATCAATTATCCGTGGGTAAATCAAGAAATGATTTGAAAGAGTCTCAAATTTCATCTT
>JZKD02S0304805.1:0-19843 GCA_000966675.3 Picea glauca | reverse complement strand
AGAGAGAGAGAGAGAGAGAGAGAGAGAGAGAGAGAGAGAGAGAGACCTAAAGTATAATGATAGAATTAATAATAGGATTAATAATACAATAAGTAAAATTACTAATAATTGAATTACAAATACTATTAGTAAAAGTATTAATAATAGAGTAATAATACTATTAGTGAAAGCATTAATAATAGAGTTAATAATAGTAGTACTACTAATAAAATAGTATTAATAATGAAAGTATTAAGTAGTCATGTTGTATCTTATTCAACCTAGTTGACCTCTCTTTTGTTGGATCTCACCCCTCTCTCGGAGGGTTTATTGTACACGTGGCATTTTTTTACTTGAAGTTTGACTTAGTATCCTTTACTTTATAAATCATAAGCCATTTTTTTGATTCTCCTAGGCTAGATTTTAGAATATAGGAAAATAATAAAGAGAGAGAAGGATGTGGAAGCCTCATCTATAAATAAAGGCTCTCCTCTCATTACAAATCATTGTTGTTGTTGGCTACTTTTTTTTAGAATATAATTTCATTGAAGATATACCTATGGGAGGTTTTTGTGTCAATTCTTGGAGCTCTCTCTTTCTTGGTTTATTCTTGGTGCATTAAATATTTGTTGTGATATTAAAAGACTTCTACAAGCTTGAAAGATTGATCCATTTGAAGGGTTATTCTACCACTTAGAGGGAAGACGTTCTAGGGTCTCATATCTCCTTTCTTCCTTTGTTAGTTCGATAAATGCTCAAGTCCTTGCTTTGTTTTTCCTTTGGTTCATTGGAAAGGGTTTTAAGTATTTTATTCAAGCTATAGTTGATCTTCTTGGTGAAGGTGCTTCCCTTTGGGAACCCCTACTTGTAGTGCCTCGGTCTCCATACTTTATCTTGGTTATATAAGATATTATTCTACCCTAGGGTTCTAATCTCTTAGCCTTAATCCTTTAATATAAGAAGGACCAATTATTAGAGGGATCATTCTTCTCGACCCCATAAACCCTAGTGGGAATAAGGCACTTGTCTTCTCTGAACAGCCAACCATAAAACCCTAAAATCAAAAATCTTTTATTTTTGTATTGTTTAGAAAGAACTCTAATGGTAAAAATCAAAGAAAAATCATAAATTTGGATTTCTTTCCTAGTCTCATGCAAAGTTAGCAGTCTATTTCATTTCCTAAACTATTCTATCAAGGGTTTGTTCTTAATTGTTTATCTTTAACCCTAAAAAGGGAAAACTGACCCTATAGTGTTGTGCTTCAAGGTCTTATCTAACTTGTGCATTGATTTAAGGATTTATCAAACCCAAAAAATACCTAACAACAATAAAGATTAAGTTTGGAGAAACCCTAAAGCTAGGGTTTGTTGCTTAAAGGTTCATATTTTTGTATACCTAGATTCTATTTCATTGCTAGAACATTGCTACAAGTTTATCTAACATTTCTAGTGGTGAAATTCATCTCCAATTTTCTTTTAATTGCTCATTGTTCATTTGGATATTATTTTGGTGAATTCCAAGTGCTAACATTGGAAACCTTAAGGGGGAATTAACTCTTTTGTTTCAAGTTCTTGCTTATTACATTGATATATATGTTTTAGAGCTTTATTCTGACATCTCTTGGTCTATGTTGTGTTTCATATCTATAGCCCTAACCAAATCATCCAATACATATTTGATCTAGATTTTATGAGCAGAACGAAATGAATACATATTATTAAGAGATTCTTAACACAAAATAACAGAGATACAATAAAATTGGTTTTCTATTCAATAACGAAATAAGTTGAAACTATAAAATGCAGTGGAAAACAACCTTGCTAGAATGGTGGCGGCTTATCTTTGAGAAGAGATGTGACAGCTGCGCTCATTCGCAAGAAGATGGTTACAATGAGGATCTCACATCCTTTTACAATAAACAAGAATGTCAAAAACATTAGACATCCAAAAACCTAACCCTAGGAGATGAAGCGTCGAAATTCGTGTGGGCCCTCTTTGGGTAAGTTAGTACATCAACTACTCGGGGTCATAACTTTTGCATAAGATCTTCGTTTTAGGCGCACGATAGCCTGTTGGAAAGGCCTAACCAAGAAGAATTTTTTTTGACCAGCCCAAGGTTTATTCATTGGCAATCCCCTGGGCCCCAAATCCTTAAAAAGCGTCGTTTAGGGCCTCAAAACAGCCCCGGAAGTTTGGAACCCAAAAAACTGCAGAAAAACTGACAAGGTGGAAAAATGTTTTTTGAGCCATTAGAATAGGTGGGTGGCCATTGATATCCATCTGAATCAATCCTACCTCCTTAGGAAGCAATGGTGTCCATTGCGTTGATTTCCCCCATCAGATGAGGAAATTTCTGTTGAATTTGTCCATGGGTGAGCCACTTGCCTTGGTGCAGGAGTTGTCATGCTTTGACGACTCAATAAAGCTAGATCCTTTCATGTTGAGTGCCCTTGATCTATGTGTCCATAATATGATCATTGGATGTTTGTTGCATGCAGTCAGGGTTGAGCTCTGTTGATGTCAACTTCTCTGTTATCTCAGAGGTGTCCAATAATGGTGGGAAATACGGTCGAAGGAGAGCCATGTTGAAGACTGGATGCAAACCAAGGAAGGGGGGAATGTTGAGCTCAAAAGAATCTTCACCCACAACCTTGGTGATGGTGTACAACCCATAACAGAGTGGGAGAATATTTCGATGGGGCCCTGCAAAGTGTTCTTTTTGCAAATGAAACCAAACTTTGTTGCCGACCTAAAAATTATGTGGCACCCGATGTTGATCATGGCGTTGCTTGTACTTGGAATTAGACTTCTATAGAATATCCTAAACCTGTTGGTGGATGTGTTGGATCTGCTCAATGAACCAGGTGGCTTTGTTAGCTTCTGGTGGAGCAAGGGATGAGTCAGCCAAGGTGGTCTCCAAGGGTAGTGCAACATCCATGGGGCCCAATGGTTGGAATCCCAACCCCACATAAAAGGGGTTGTGGCCAGTTGAGTTATGAAGGGCTCGGTTGTAGCTATGCTAGACATAGGGAAGACTCTCATCCCATGTGCGGGGGTGTTTTTAATTGTACATGTGTGGGATATGTACGAACATCTAATTGACGACCTCGACTTGGCCATTTGTCTGGGGGTGGAACGCAATGGATTTGGTGAGCTTAGTATCCATCAGTGACCAAAGAATCAACCAAAATGAACTAAGGAACCAACTGTAACAGTCTGAGATAATGGTTTGTGGGATCCCAAAATGAACCCATACTCGTTCAAACAAGAGCTTGGCAGTGGCTTCTGCTGTGATGTTCTTCTTGCAGGCGGCTAGAATCGTTATCTTGGAAAAGCGATCAACAATCACAAAAACACAGTCATTTCCCCTCTTGGTGGATGGGAGGCCTGACATGTAGTATATTGAGATGGATTCCCACGGCTTGTTAGGAGTAGGCAGAGGGGATTACACGCCATGTTTCTTAGTGGTCGATATACTTGTCGACATCCTGTCGAAGTTTCAGCCAGTAGAAATGTTTCTGCAGCACTGCCACTGTCTTTTTGACCCCAAAGTGTCATGCCACCTGACTGTAGTGATATTCCTAAATCATCTTCACACGCTCACTTGATGGAACACAAAGATGGACCAGACGGCACAACAACCCGTCCTGAAGATGGAAATTAGCGACCACTGAGTTGGCGCCCAACATTTGGTAGGTGGTGAAGAAATCGGGGTCTGTCTCATAGAGGTGGGGCCATCCAGAGGTATCGTGACCACAAGAGTCTAGCACCGCGGTGAGTGTCGCAATTGGAGGTCGGCTAAGGAATTCAAAAACTCAGTTGATACTTCATGTTTTATACTTGATGTTGAGGTGGAACTACTGTAAGTATGTTGACCACTTCTGATGGCGGTCATTCTGAAATTTTCCTTGGGTCTATATGAACTGTAGTGGCTTGAGATTAGTGTGGATGACTATCTCCTTCCCAAGAATGTAATGTCTCCACTGGTGGCATGCTTTCACAATGGAGTAAATTTCTTTGTCATAAGTAGGGTACTTACGGACAACATCTGATAGTGTCTCACTATGATATGCCATGGGTTGGCCATGTTGAGTGAGAACGATGCCCAAAACATACTCTGAAGCATCTGTCTTGATCTCAAAGGGATGTTGCAGGTCTGGTAATGAAAGTACCAGGGATGAGCACAAACGCTTCTTCAAGTCATCCAAGGATTGTTGTTGGGACAGGCCCCACAAAAATTTTTCCTTACCGCCAACCCTGGTTACCTAGCCAAGGGCCCATGTGATATGAGAGAATACGAGCACGAAATTGTGATAGAAATTGGCAAGGCCCAAGAAGCTCGAAAGTTCAGTGAGTGTGGTTGGGGCTGGCCAGTCATGGATGACCTGAATCTTGGTTGGATCCACATGCACACCATATTGATCAACTATGTAGCCTAAGTAATGGACCCTATCCATGCCGAAGGAGCATTTTTCCAAGTTTGCATATAATTTGTGTTGTCGCGGGGTGTGAAGAACCTGTTGAATATGATGCAAGTGTTCCGCCCAAGTCTTGTTGTAGATGAGGATGTCATCGAGATACACCACTACAAAATTATTGGTGAAAGGTCATAGGATATTGTCCATCATCCTGATAAAATTTGTTGGAGCATTTTTCAAACCAAAGGGCATGACCAACAATTCAAAAAGACCTTTTGACTTGAAGGCATTTTTCCATACATCTGTATGTTCTATTGGGACTTGGTGGTAGCCAGACTTCAGATCAAACTTATTGAAGTATTTGGCCCCCGTGAGATGATCAATTAGGTCGTTGATTCAGGGAATCGGGTACCGGTTTCAGACTGTGATTTTATTCAGGGCTCAGTAATCAATGCAGAGTTTCCAGGTCCTGTCTTTCTTCTGCACCAACACTATTGGGCTCCCACAAGGCGATGATTTAGGATGGATGTGCCCCTTATGGAGTAGTTCTTGGACCTGCCTCTTGATCTCCTCATTTTCTAACAGAGAGCGAAAGTAGACTAGCCCATTGGGTAGCGGTGTGCCTGGGGTCAGATCGATGGGATGCTTAACCTAGCAGTGCAGAGGTACCCCGTTAGGAGAGGAGAAGATATATGAGTATTCTTCCACGACCTTATCCACTTGATTCTGTTGTGTGGAGAGATCGTTCGCGGAGGCCCTGGATGTGGATGCGATCTTTCACTCACTTTGAGAGCGAATCACGAAGAAGACAAATTTCTCGATCCGAGAGATGACCTTCCTACATTGCTTGACAGAGATTAAGGAAATGTCACTAGGAGGGACTGCCTCGGGTATCCTGTACAATTTCTTGTTCAAAGTAATAATAACACTGCAAGGCCTAGAATCATATACAACATGGTGTTTCCATAAATAAGGTTGGACCAAAAGAACATTACAAACTTCGAGAGGAGAAACATCACATAATACCTCGTCTTTGAAGGGCTTGATGTTGTACGACAGTTGACACTGTTGGCTGACGATTGCTTCCTTGGCGGAGCCATCCAATGGTGTAGGGTTGTGGGTGTGGCGTTGTCGGTAGATCCAACCGCTTGACGACCTCTATTGAGATGAGGTTCTTTTGGCTACCGCTATCAATGATGAAGTGTAGCGGGGTGCCTTTTACCCACATATGTGAATGGAAGATGTGCTCTCCTTCTTCTGGCTCGTCTGGTTCACCAGGCTGGAGCTTGGTGGTAGAAATGGTGGCATTGGGTTCTATGTCAATGATTTGTCTCCCCCTTTCTGGTTCTGACTCAGAGTCAAAACCCACATCTGATTCAGAGGCTTTCACTTTGGCCACCAGCGACTGCTTTGAGCGGAAGTCAGGAGTGTTATGCCAAGGGCTCTTATGAAAGTCGCACCACTTCCCAGTATCTTTCTTTGTCTTTCCAATGTCCTTTGCTTGTGGCTTGGAATGGTTGTCCTGATACTGTCCATATTTGCTCTATCCTTTGTTCTATGGGTTTGGGTCGCCCTTTCCTGGATTTTTCTGTGAGGGGTTCCCAAGCCCAAATTGTTGTGTCTTTTGTTTGATCTTATGCTCGATTTTGACGACATATCCGTAGGTCGCGCCCAAGGATGGATGTACAGAAATTCCATTTCAGTCTTGATGTATCTATGGAGAGCACCACGATACTTGAGCACCATATGTTTCTCTGAATCTTTGATACTCAGCTTGGTGCGCAAGGTATGGAAGATATTTGTGAACTCTGGCACTGCTTGGTCTCTTTCTTGGCAGAGTGTGGTCCATTTGGTATACAAGTCGTCATAACTTTCGACGGGGTGGTATTGTTCTTTAATAGCATCCCTAAAGGATTCCCATGTGGCTATGATAGTAAATAATGAGGGTTCCTATGTTTCCTTTTGCTCACAAAAAATTTCCCACCAATCTTTGACATGGGGAATGGCTTTGAGGAGCGCAAAAGTAATATTTTATCTATTCGAAAAGTTATGGACATAAAAATACCCTTCTAGTAGATTCAACCACTTGTCTACAACATTTGAATTTATCTAACCTTCAAATATAGGAATATCGAAGTTGATTTGTACCTTGAAGGGGGAGGCGCCTCCGCTCGAGGAAGATGTGTCCCTTGTTGGTAGTCGCCGAAGGATTTGTGTGAAACTATCCATCATCTTGTTCCTCTGTTGCGTGAGGGATTCCTCAAGAAACATTTTGAAAGGATCTCTTGTCTCGTCATCTTTCTTTTCTCCTGCCATGAGAGGTCTCTTGGGCATGCGAGAGCTTTTGTCCTCAAAAGAAAGAAGCTCGAGACCCAATTCTTTGTACCCTGACCTCGTTAGGGACATGCATTAAGACGATAAGGAGAATACCTCTCTAATACCACTGATTCATATTTTATGAGAAGAAATAAATGAATACAGATTATTAAGAGATTCTTAACACAAAATAACAGAGATACAATAAAACTAGTTTTTTATTTAATAAGGAAATAAGTTGAAACTGTAAAATGCAGCGGAAAACAAGCTTGCTGGAATGGTGGAGGCTTATCTCTTAGAAGAGATGTGACGGCTACGCTCATTCACAAGAAGATGGTTACAATGAGGCTCTCAAGGCCTGTTACAATAAACAGGAATGTCAAAAACCCTAGACATCCAAAAACCTAACCCTAGGAGATGAAGCGCCAAAAGTCATGTGGGCCCCATTTGGGTAAGTTAATACATCAACTTCCCGGGGTTGTAACTTTTGCATACGATCTCCATTTTAGGCACAAGATAGCTAGTAGGAAAGTTCTAACCGAGAAGAACAATTTTCAACTGGCCTAAGGCATTGTTGTTCATAGTCCCTTGGGCCCCAAATCCCAAAAAAACGTCGTTTAGGGCCTCAAAACGACCCCGGAAGTTTGGAACCCAAAAAAATGTCAAAAAACTTCCAAGGTGGAAAATTGTTTTTCGAGCCAGTGGAATAGGTGGGTGGCCACCGATATCCACCTGAATCAGTCTTTCCCATATGTGGAAAATCTATTTCTTGGATGGTTTACTTTTTACTCTAAATCTCAAATTCTACATTATTTTATCATACAAACATATTTGGAACTGTTGGACAACCCTAAGCTTGTTTTTTTCTTAGCATATGATTGATTGGCACTCAAAACATGCATTGCACCATCAACTATTACTAGTTGATTCCACTCTTTGTGCCCTAAAAGTAGCTCAAAGTGGTGTATATTCAATTAGCCTCTTGAAGTTTCATTTGTTGGGTGATAATCATAATAAATGTGAATCTGAAGTTGTCTTCATAGTTTATCTTTTACGGATTCAGATTTGGAATACACATCCACTAGCTCTTAACCTTCTTACTTAAGTGAATAATTGGTGGTTTATGTTATTGTTCCTAATTTGTTTATCTTTGAATCATGTACTCATCTATTGGAATCCTTGTGTATTATATTGTAATACATATTGTGGACTCATTGAGGTATATCATAAGCTTGCATGGTTATAATTCACTAAAGAGGTTTATTATTCATCATAAGGATACCCCCCTTGGCCTTTGGGACCTAGTCTAAAATGAAGGTGATATTGTATTGAGGTGACAGTGGTGTAATTATTAATTTGTTTCCCTAAGTTAGCACATGTGGTTAGACTTTGCACTAGGGTGCTAGTTTAAGCGGTAACATTTGTGGCACCATTTCTAGAGAGAAAGTCCATCTCTTGGTTTTTGTTGGGGGTATATCTTGTTTGTGTATCTTGAAGAGAATGTTGTGATTGTTAATTTAAATATATCATCTAGTGACTCCACATAGAGAAATTGTAACAAAAATATACTCTACAAGAAGAAATGCCCATGGTATTATTCGTCTTGTGCCTAAACTTGAACTTGTTTATAGAAGAAGAAAGTATATGTTTAAGACAAGGGAAACTGATAATCGATTAGGACTTGAATCTGTGCAAGATATAAAAATATTGTTTGTTCATAATTTGATTGTCCTTAATCAAAATCAAATGGTTTCTCCTTGGTTGATTGATTGTTACAAACCATTTGTTTTCTCTAACATTGTAGGTCAACCTCATGATTTTCCTAGCTCATTGGAAAAAATTCCTTTGTTTCATGGTGATAATGCTATTAGTGGTAATAAAAATTGGGAAGCTTTCATGTATTTTGTTAGAGCTCTTCCAACTAAACATATTGATGTATTTTATAAATTCTTTTCTCTTTCATTGAAGAAAGATGCTCGAAAATGATTTCTTGGATTGCTTGATAACATTATTAACTCTCTTAATGTTTGTAAAGATGTTTTCTTTGGTAGATAGTTAGAAAAAAGAGATAGTAGGTTTATTTTGAATGTTTTATCTAATATGAAGAGGAATGAAAATGAAACTATGGATGAATTCAATCTTATATTTGATAAAATTTCTCAAGACGTCCCTCAAACCTATCATCCTACTCCAACCACTATTTTGTTGTATTATTTGAACTCTTTCCATGGCCAATTTAGTTTCTTTCTCGATGAAGCCAAGCCCACATATATAAGGATGATAAAAGGAAAGCCAAGAGAATATATTATAATTAGGTATTATCGTGGAATCCAAATCTCTTATCCCCTCCTAGAGCTAGAGCAAATCCTAATCCAAGAATCGAACATACTGCTAAGCAAGCCCCTGATCCTTTCACCATCATCCTTGCAAGAATGAAGAGGTTAGAGACAAATTTCTCGCAAACTGTGAGTTTATTATAGAATAGGCATGTGCAAGTGGAATGGAACCAACAACATAGTAGGTCTTCTCCTAGGAATGGGTATCAGGGCCCTCCTCCGAATCAAATACCTCCTACAATGTTGGAACCAACCAACATGTTTGACCATGACTCCGCTTATTATTTTCGAGCTTGTGAAATTTTCCATAAAGAAAAGACTTGCGCTAAGTATATAAATATATGTATATAGATAGATAGATAGATATGGTCAAAGCTAGATCTCAAGATGATGAGACCTATTTGGACTCTTGCAACAACATATTTGAGGGATGGAAGAAATTCCCATTTTTCCAAGAGAACATTGCAACAAGTTAAGGACAATTCCATAAAGGCAGAAAGAGAAATCATAATATTTGGTGAAAATCCATCTCCGGAATAAATTCAAAAGATGTGTGCTAATAGGTTTAAAGGTTTTACCTACCAAAGAAGAAAAGGAAACCCTCCTCAAGGACATCAACAAGGTCTTGTGAATTTCTCCTTGAGAAAGATACTCAACCTGTAGGACTAAGTGTGAATGTACCTCAATGTGATCCTTCAACAAGCAATCCTTTAGAGTTGAAGTTGGATGTAACGAGTTAGTTGGGAAATGCTAACATGCATGTTCCCATAGTTGAGTTAGCAAAGATCCCTTCCATAATAAGTCAGATAAAAGAATTTTTGGGGCTTGAAGTGGTTGATCAACCAAACCAATTTGTGGATGATAACAAAGATGCCTCTATTGTTCTGCAATCCATGAATCAGGAAGGAAGAAGAAATGCAAGTCATCAATCCTTTTTCATATCATTAATTGTAAATGACTTGCTCTTTCATAATTGTATGTTAGACTCTAGATCATCAACCAATGTGATGTCACTCATAGGTATGAATCGGTTGGGATTGCAGACCATAAGATCTTACAGGAATATGTGTGCAATGGACTCCAAAGAAGTTAAAGTATGTGTCTTAATCAAATATCTCTACATTAGATTGGCTATTTATCCAGACATCTCATTGTTAATGAATGTAGTGGTTACAGGCATTTCATATGCATAGGGGATGCTCTTATCTCGTAAATGGACCTATGTTATGCTACCATTCCTACTTATGAAAATACCTTTATGACTTTGCACCGTGATCAAATGACTAGGTATCATGTAGAGGACCCTAAAGATCCTACGAATGAATTGTTTTTCTATGAGGAAGAGTTAGGATATTATATTGTGCTAGCAATTGAAGTGGGTCCCCAAGAAAATGTCAATATTGATTAGAAGATGAACTTTGATGGAGCTAAGTCTAGAACACGGGCATGTGCAAAGATTGTATTTACATCTCTTCGGGGTGACACTTTGTGTCATTCCTTTTGCTTAGAATTTGAAGCAACAAATAGTGTAGCTGAGTATGAAGCTCTCTTGCTTGGATTAAATATGGCTAAGGATATGGAAATTAATATTTTGAAGATACAAGGTGACTCTGATTTGGTATTCCTACAAGTGAAGAATCAATTTTCATGCAAGAATGACATATTAAGAAGGTATAATAATGTTGTATGGGATACCATGGAATCATTTGATGTGTTGTATTTAGAAGCAAAACCTAAAATCTTTAATGATAAATTTGATGCTTTCACAATTGCTACTTCGACTCTCCAACCTTGCAAAGATTTATTGGAAGGTGGGAAGTTAGAGATTATCTTTAGACCATTTGTTCCCAACAATGTTGAGCATTGACAATTTTTTGATGATGGTGCCTAGAATATAAGATTCATAAACAATCTTCAAGAGTTTGTTGAGAATGAGATTGATTGGAGAGGAGTAGAATATCAAGAGAAATTAAGAGACAATAAGAATCCTTTTGGCTTGGTTCCTTCAGAGAATATGTTTGATAGAAGTGACATTTACAAGGAAAAGAAAGAAATTATTAATCCTATGAGTACATGGAAATCAACATTGCATCTCCAGATGGTCCTAATATTGTGAAAATTGGCAAAGGAAAATCAAAGAAAGAAAGGAAAGAGATTGAAAATTTGATCATAGTATAAAGATGTATTTTCTTGGTCATACTATGACTTGAAACCTTACAAGGGTGACATAATTCAACATACTATACCCTTGAAGGAGGATACCAAACTTTTTCAAAATCCAAACTTGGCTCCCCTTATTTATACAGAGTTGCAAAAATTGTTTGAATATAATCTTATTGCACCTACAAGGCATTCAACCTTGGTATCCAACCCTGTAGTGGTAAGAAAGAAAACATGTGAGATTAGAATTTATGTTGATTTCAAGAACCTAAATGTATCATCTGAAAAAATAAAATAAAAGATAGTTATAAATTGCCTAACATGGAGCATTTATTGCAAAGAATCACAGGATCGGCAATGATGTCATTTCTGGATGGATTTTTAAGTTATAATCAGGTGTGGGTAAACAAAGAGGATCGACATAGGACAGGATCGGCAATGATGTCATTTCTGGATGGATTTTTAAGTTATAATCAGGTGTGGGTAAACAAAGAGGATCGACATAGGACTACATTTACCACACCTTAGGGCACATTCGAATACTTAAGAATGCATTTTGGCTTACTCAACATAGGTGACACCTTTCGAAGAGCCATGGAATATGCATTTATATATATTATGGGAAAGATAATTGAGATATGTCAAGATGATCTTACCATGTTTTCAAAGGAAAGAAACTCTCACATTGGACATCTAAAGCAAGTGATTGAAAGATATCGCAAGTATGGAATATCGTTGAACCAAAAGAAGTCTATATATGGGGTTCTTCAAGGAAATATTCCTGGACATATAGTCTCAAAGGATGAGGTAAAGGATGGCCCGGAAAGGATTGAAGGTCTTAACGGAATTCCTTTACCCTGAAACCAAAAAGCATTGCAATCGTTTTTCAACAAAATCAACTTTATCTGAAGATTTATCCCTAATTTTTCCGAAATAACCAAACCTATATCCAAGTTGCTTAAGAAGGATGTAGAATTCAAATGGGGTGAAGAAGAAAGGTTATCCTTTGAGGCTATCAAAGAATCCATTGTGAAATTTCTTGTGCTAATAAGTCTGAATTATTCAAAGAACTTCCAAGTTTTCTCTTTTGCTTCCAAGGACACCAGCATAGGTGTTTTACTTCAAAAAATTATCAAGGTGAAGAATAGACCATAGATTTCATGAGTAAGACTCTTAAAGATGTTGAGCTAAAGTATTCTATCATGGAGAAACAAGCCTATGCTTTAGTCAAGTCCTTGAAGCATTTCAAGACATGTGGGATATTATAGGATAGTTGCCTAGGTTTATCATTCAACAGTAAAATATGTATTCGATCAACAAGATTGCTTAGGAGTTAGAGGAAAATTAGTGGCCAAGATTCAATAATACGATTTGGAAATTAGGCCTACCAAACTAGTTAAGGCCCAAGGGTTAGCCCAAATGATGGATGAAAGAAATGAAGTAGCTCTTGGAATGAAAGAAGAACCTTTCCCTATGATTTATGCAATGATAGAAGAATTGGAACAACAGGATTGGTATGTTGATATCATTAACTATCTTAAGAACCTTACAAGCCCAAATCACCTAACAAATCATAAAAGAAGAGTGTTAAGATTAAAGGCCTCTAAATTTTGTTTTATCAACCAAGGCCTTGAATGGAGGAATCTCGAGGGATTAATCCTCAAATGCATAGACCCCAAAGATTCTAAGAATTTAATGGATGAATTTCATGAGGGGATATGTGGTGGACATAATGCAACAAGAACCACTACCCACAAGATTTTAAGAGGCGGTTATTATTGTTTGAGTATATTTTCAAATGTCCACAAGTTCATAATATCATGTCAACCTTGTCAACTTTTCATAGGTAAAGAAATGCTAGCAACCCTCCCTTTACAGCCAGTCATAGTAGAAGTTCCCTTCCAACAATGGGGCCTTGAATTCATAGGGGAATTCAAAGACAATTCCAACAATGGGCATAAATGGATCTTCATATCCACGAATTACTTCACGAAATGGGTTGAAACCATGCCAGCTAAGAGGGCCACTGACAAGGTAGTCATGGAGTTTCTAGAAGAGATGATCATCACTCGTTTCAGGGTGCTAGCAAATACAATCGACGACAATGCCAAAGCTTTCAGTTCCTGATATTTATCAACCTTTTGTTTCAACTATGGCATTTTCCTATCCCATTCCTCCAACTATTAGCCTTAATAAAATGGTCTTGTTGATTCAAGTAATAAGAATTTAATGACCATCATTAAGAAGACGATGGGGGATAATAAGAAAAGTTGGGATAGCAAGATCAAGTATGCTCTATGGGATGATAGAATAACCAAGAAATATTCCACTGGAAAGAAGCCATTTGAAATAGTCTATGGGATGGAAGTAACTTTGCCAGTTCATTTGAATATCTTGTTTTACAAGATAACACAACAGTTTTCATCCAATCAAGATGCAGTTCAGAACATAATCAACTAGATTATCAAGCTTGAAAAGAACGAAAGATGTTATTTTGATCACCTAGCAAAGAGTCAAGAAAAGATAAAGACAAAGTTAGACAAGAAGTCTCTCTAGATTAATTTCCAGAAAAGCGATCTTGTCCTCCCGTGGAACAAGAAGATCGACAAAGCAAGTAAACGTGGTAAGTTTGAAAGCCTTTGGTTGGGTCCTTATAAAATTGATGACATTGCAAGTAACATTTTTTTCTATCTCAAGTCATTTTGATGGTGTAAGACTACATTTTCTCGTGAATGAGAAAGTTCGAAAGATGTTCTATGAAGACAATATCCGATGTCATGGGGCATCCTTGTAAAATAGTAAGTTTTATAGTATTTTATTTTACTTGTGTGTTTCATTTATCTCATTGATTTCTGCATTTTCCTTTTGTTTTAGAATAAAGTAAGATGGCACTCACATGTTACATATATTTCCTCTGAGATATGGTGCTACTAACTTGTCCCTAGTTCCATTTCATTTACGCATGATTTATTTATATCTTGGGGATGGGGAAAGGCGCTTGTGTCTTCACCCTTCCCTTGCATTTGGCATCCATCTAGTGAGAATGTTTTGAGTTAACATGTGATTTGCAAATTCTGGAATTCTCATGCACTCTCAAGATGAGCACATGTCCCCAAGTTGGAGCGAGAAGTTACACCTCAGATCCGCTTTAATGCGCCTTATATTTTTTCGTTGGATGTGATCCATCATCTGAGAATATTTTGTGCCTATCATTGATGATATTCGATTTTAGAGTCCCATGATCAGTTGTGCCACCATGATGCTTTGTACTATTGTATCATGTACCGACCAAAAGTGTGATTGTCTTTGTACTCATGTATTGTATTGGACCATGCTTGGATGATATATGTAAACACATTGTATTGTCTAGGTGGTATCTCTAGACCCTTGGTGGTTAGTCATGGCCCATCCTCTTAGTCCCCATTTCAATATAGTCCTCGCTCCTATAGCTTAGCTTACTACCCCTTGATGGCATTACATTGGCACAATGTTGTTCATTTATGGCTTAGATAGCTATGTGAGGGTCTTGGGATGGATCTACTAGGACACATGACTTAGAGTACCTCTAAACTAGTTTATGTATATGTGTGTGTGTATGTGTGTGTAAAAGTGTTTCTCATGTTGTAAAGGTTGTCATACCTATTAGAGCACACTTATTTTATGCCTAGTCATGGATCCCCTCTTATGTATATGTCATAGTTTGGCCATGGAATCTTAGATGATTCTACGGTTTCTCATGCAGTTTCACATTTCCCAATGCAATTTCATAGATCTCGAGGTATTACAAGTATCCCAAGGCACTGGTCACATCATCCGAGGAACATTGAGGCTATTTTCACATGCATGGGTCTCCTCTTGACATGCCACATTGAAGATCCTTGAACATTCTTCTCTTTCATTACGTTTTGAGTTGTTTTTCACTTGATGAGAGGGCCAAGCCCTTTGGAGGACGTACCTACTAGGTGTTTGAGCATGTGTGGCTTTCTTTTGACTTGGAGAGGGTCATTCCATCATTTATGGAGGTCACTTGCATGATATGAGTATGTGGTATTACCTTGAAGACTTCATTATGTGGACGTTTGAGCATTATTAGAGGAGACATCCTCTCTTTTGGAGCTTATTTCACCCATACGTGTGGTCATCCCTTCATTTGAAGCTAGACATTGGCATAATTGGAGACTTTTCTTCATTGGAGAAGCACATTATCGTGATTTGAGGACCTTTGCTTACATATTGGAGGAACGTTGAGGCTTATTCACCCTAGTTTACTTCTCTTTTGTTGGATAGACTCCTCTCTTGGAGGGTTTACTGTACATGTGGATTTTTTTTACTTTTAGTTTGACTCGGTCTCCTTTACTTTGTGAATGACAAATCACTTTTTGTAATTCTCCTAGGCTAGATTTTAAAAGATAGGAAAATAATAAAGAATGAGAAGGATGTGGAAGTCTCATCTATAAATAAAGGCTCTTCTCTCATTTCAAATCATTGTTGTTGTTGTCCACTTTTTGAGAATACAATTTTGTTGAAGATTACCTTTTGGAGATTTTGGTGTCAATTCTTGGACCTCTATCTTTCTTGGTTTAATCTTGGTGCATTAAAGATTTGTTGTGATATTTCAAGACTTCTACAAGATTGCGAGATTGATCCATTTGAAGGGTAATTCTACTACTTTGAGAGAATATGTTCTAGGGTTTCATCCCTTCCTTCTTCATTTTTCCTTTGTTAGTTTGGTAAGTGCTCAAGTCCTTGTTTTGTTTTTCCTTTGGTTCATTGGAAAGGGTTTTAAGTATTTTATTCAAGTTATAGTTGATCTTGTTGGTGAATGTGCTTCCCTTTGGAAACCCCTTCTTGTAGGACCTTGGTCTCCATACCTTATCTTGGTTAGATAAGATATTATTCTACCCTAGGGTTCTAATCTTTTAGCCTCAATCCTTTAAGATAAGAAGGACCAATTCTTATAGGTGCATTATTCTCAACCCCATAAACCTAGTGGAAATATGACACTTCTCTTCTCCCAACAACCAACCATCAAAACCCTAAAATCCAAAATCTTTTATTTTTGTTTTGTTTAGAAAGAAATCTAATGGTAAAAATCAAAGAAAAATCATAAATTTGGATTTTTTTCTTAATCTTGTGCCAAGTTAATGATCTATTTAATTTCCTAGACTACTTTATCAAAGGTTTGTACTTAATCATTTATCTCTAACCCTAAAAGGGAAAAACGACCTTATAGTATTATGCTTCAAGGTCTTCTCTAACTTGTTGTGGGCTGATTTAAGGATTTCCCTTACCTGGAAAATACCTAACAGTAAAAAAAAATCAGGTTTGGAGAAACCCTAAAGCTAGGGTTTGGTTCATATTTTCTTATACCTAGCTTTTATTTCATTGCTAGAACTCATTTATTTGCTGATCTACAGATCTGGAAATTACCAAGACATTCGGATTCTAGATCTGTCCCTTTAAGTCTGGTTGTGTTTCCTATTGCAAATTCAAAGAACGTTAGACTTAACTCTGTTTTATAAATCTGCTCAGTAAGGTATTGTTACAACATCTTTTGAGGACAGATTCATACTTTGTGGTTATGTACTTTATGCTGGAGTATACCCTTGCAATTACCTATCGCTTACTAGCTGTAGTGCATATGTAAAATCTGGTTGAGGACCATTTATTTAAGTTGGAAAGCCACTGTATTCAGATTGACAGCCAGATTTGCAAAACGATAACTCCCTTGACAGTCAACAGTACCTAAAGGACAGACCTATAATTGTTGATCAATCTATTTAATACATGTTTATATCTTCATATGTAAAATCCAGTTGCGGACAATTTATTTAAGCTGGTAAACCACGGTGTTCAGATTGACAGCCAGATTTGCAAAACGATAACTCCCTTGACAGTCAACAGTACCTAAAGGACAGACCTATAATTGTTGATCAATCTTTTTAATACATATTTATATCTTCTCCTTTAATGCTAGTAACAAATATCTGAAGATAGTTGTCATCAAGATGCTCAAATTCTGCATGTTACTTATTGAAATTCATGTTGTTACAGACCTGAAATTACAATGATCATCAGGTTAAAATCTGAACTTAAGAAGAACCTCAAGCTGACCCATATTATTCTAGTTGGTATACCTGTGGTGTATGGATTCATATCTGAGTATCAAACTGATTGTTGGGAAACCAATTTGACTTTGATACTGCACCTTTTATCCATAATAGGTTACAACCTTTAATGATCACAACACTGTTAAAATTTTGGTATGCTCATTTAACCATAGACAATATCACATCATTGTCACCCAACCATAGGCATTCACATATACCACCCCTGAGCACACTAACCTTAGAATAATTCTGGCAAGCCTACTCCAGAACCAAGAGATAAACCCTAGCCACAAAACTGCTACAGCAGCAGCACGATAACCATACAGAGATAGCATACCTTTTCTCCAAGAGAAGCACCCAAGAGAAATACCAAAAGGACCGTTGCACTATTCCTCTAGACTTGCGCCCTCTCCAGCTGCAACTACTACTCTCCAAACTTGCACCCTAGCTGCCACTACAGTTCCTCCTTAGACTTGCGCACTTGCTAAGTGAGTGTATCCAAATGAACTAGGCAACTGCCTATTTATACTAAACTGTCCAGTTGACTAGGGCCGACTTCTCCTTCTGGATGTGTCTATTACTTTATTATTAATTCCCTTGAGGTCGAATTCTCTCCTAGGGCTTTCTAACATATGTTTAATGGTTCACTTGCTTCCGGAATATTCTATTCTAAGTTAATGGTTACACATGGAGGTTAATACCTCCCGTAGCTACCAAAACATCAACACTCCCTCTTAGCTAGGGAGGTATTAACTAAGATGATCTTCATGTAGTGGTCTCAAACTCATCCATCCATCTCACATGGCATGGGAAAGACTCACATAGTCTTGCAGACCAGTCTACAGGTAGCATCACCATAGCCATACATGTTATCTCATGATCAAACAGATCATGTCTCAAGAAGCATGGCCACACAGCCATCTCATGATTAAACAGATCATGTAACAAGTAGCATAGCCATACAGGTTATCTTATGATCAGACAGATCATGTCACAAGTATCACCATCATAGTCACACAGGCTCTGGAATATGCAGTTGAGCCAATTTACACAGAACTGCGCTACGACACAATTCAAGTGGAGTCTGGGCAACTGCAACTCGCCAGCTCATACAAAATATGGCATCTAGTTCATAAAGAACTAGTAACTCGCTAGCTCACACAGAATCCGGCATCTAGTCCACAAGGAACCAGTAACCTCTGGTTGGCACACCAGGCAACTAGTCCACAATGACCAGGGAAATAATCACAAGGATTAGGTGATATAGTGCCCACACACTACCCATCTAGCCCAAGGCTAGGAAACACCTCCAACCACACAGGTTGGCCCACCAGCTTGAAAAGTGGGGTAACTAACTATCCTTGAAGGCATGGCATCTATTGACCTTGTGCGAGGTCATGCTGACTAGTGCCACAGTCAGTAATGTGCGTACTAGGATAATTCACTGGGGTAGTGTTGTCGCGCAGTTTGTATTTTAGGTCACAGGCTATAGGATAGTGGACAAACTGGCGTAACAGGAACCTTCCCCACCCAATGTCACCTCGATGGGGAGGTTCTTTCTGTTTAGGGAGGTTAGCCCAGGGGAGGCGTCCCCGGTAACCTGGGGTTTGAAGAGGCAAAGAATATAAGGTCAGGAAGTAAGGTTTTCCCTCCTCTCAGGTTACCACCAGTATCAGATAATCCGACTGATCAGCCAATAAAGAAGTGAAGTCCATGTTGAGAACACCTGCCCGGAACAAGACAATAACAACACTATATGTATATTTGCAGGCTATAATTCAAAGGGTTAGTACTTCTTAATTATCTTATTTCATTTAACAAGCAATATAATAGACAAAATGAGGTCAACGTTTTGCTAAATAGCCTGTGCAAGATCACCAATTCATCAATGTCTATAATAATGACCAAGCCAACAATATTTTCAATCAACAATAGCTCAATAAATGCTTGACGTCATCATCAATTGCTTAGTTAGAAGGCTTGTTGCGTCAAGTATGACGTCAGCCTAGGTTAGTAGTGTTAGGGTTAGTTAGGGTTTCAAAATTTGAAGTTTGAAAGATGATTTTACACAGCAAAAGCTCAACGTTGTAAGTCTAACCAGTGCCTTAGGGTGAAATGGAGTCAAAAGCAAGGGCAAAAGATCTCGGGAGGATTTAAAATTCAGAGACTGGAAGGTAGGGTTCTATGGTGCTGCAATGGCAGGGCCCTAGAATCAAAACCCTAAGGGAAGAAGGCTCATTCCGGTGTTGCTTAAGCAAGGCCTCATGCTCCTTCCTCTTTCTCTAAATACACTTGGCAAAACGGCTAGCTTCAAAGTACAGATTTAAGGGAGAAAGTGTTGCAGGGGCAAGGCTTTCAAACCCTAGAAGGTGAAAACCCTAGGTGTAGATTCAACTAGGCCTAGGACGCCTCCTCTTTTCAACCTATAACTTTAATGCTAACTCAGAAAAAGGGAGAGAAGTGTAGCAACGGCTAGGCTATATCTTCCTTTATCAATGGCTAAAATTATTTCTCAAACATGGGG
>JZKD02S0304804.1:320127-330733 GCA_000966675.3 Picea glauca | reverse complement strand
CAATAATTATATTATTAATTATTATTCTAAGAGAATGTCTTCCCGATGTTGTCCAAACATCAACAAAAAAGACCCCTTTCAAGCTTAACATATAAAGGTATTTTTCTTGTTTGCATTGTTAAAAACCCTTTTGAAGCTGGACATGTAACATATAAGCAACCATTATGTAACATACAAGGAACCATTTTATTAATGGAACCTTACATCCAAGAACAATAGAAGCTCTAATTATATTTATCTTGTTTTTATGTTTTTAATTAATAAATTTAAGAGTTTCATCATATTTTTATTATTTTTACTCTTAAAGACCCCTTTTTAAACTTAACATGTAATGTAAAGGTATTTCTCTTGTTTGCACTTTTAAGAAACGTTTTCAAGCTTGACATGTATCATACAAAGTGTTGATGTTTGTAGCATCGGATAGATACTTCCGCACATGTCTAAGTGTCTAGACGTGTGGAAGTCGTCCAAAGCCTTTTACCTTAGTATTTTACTTTAACTAAAGGAATTATTAAAGTAAAGTGTTTTTATTAATTAGTTGAGTTTATTTAATGAAATGTTAAAGTGATTAGCATTACTGAATTAAATCTTAGTCATTGATCTCAAGTGAGGTGAGATTTAATCCCAACCGTCAATCACTTTGGAGATTAGGGTTAGGTCATAACTCAATATTATAAAAGCAAGGATAAGGTAAAAGAAGAGAAAATTTTCATATAGAGGGTTGGATCATGAAGTATTGTGATTCAAAGAGACCTTGAATAGGTGGAGAAGGACTTTCATCTAGAGATCAGTACAGGGCAAGAAGAAGAGAGAATATGGACAGTTGCAAGGAGATCCGACAGATTTCAGAGCCACAACAACAGTACGACCTTGTACGCACCTCATAGCTAGGACACACATCTGTATGCGGGTTTAAGTACAAGAAAGCATGTATGTATGTGGGTTGCAGTGAAGACAAACACGTATAAGTTTGAAAAGTGAAAGTATGGGGTCATACAACCAAGGAGGAGTTGTTAGGGTTGCAGGTGTTGTCTATAGTTTTATGTATTTCTATGTGAGCCATTTTCTCAGGTTTGGGAGCCCTTGTAAGCTTTGACATTATTATAATGATGAGCTTAATTGAAGGGCGGAATATTGTTGTGTATTGTGTATAAGATTTGGTTTCCAGTCTTTCTTCCACTATTTGTTTCAGTTAATTATTCCAACAAGTGTATTTTTTTTTGTGAGCTGCTAATCTAATTTACATCAAGGAAATCACTAGTAAACAATATACCTAGGTGTCAGGATTAGAAAGTTAACATTGTATTATAGCTCTCACTCTGAAAGGAAGCCATATTTCAAATCCACGACAATTAGCAACGGATCTATCAGATTTGCAAGGAGATCTTAGCAGATCTATAAACTAGTAGTCAGAAATCGAAGGACAGATTTCTGGAAAATAGCGAGACAATTGTAAAACTTGTTTTTTACAGTCGTATGTAGTTGTATGTGGGTTGTAGTAGCATAGGGAACATACATATGTGGGTTTCAATAGAATGTGGTGCATACATACGTACGTTCCAGTAGTAACAGGTGTGTACAGGATCATACAGGTCAGTACAAGGGTAGTTTCAGTAGCACGTTATTTCCAGGGCAAATTATCAGATCTAAGGGATGGCAACAACAAGTTCGAGAGTTGAAGACAGATTGGATGGAGCATCCAACATCCTATCTTGGAAATCAAGGGTTACTTTTCTTTTGAGGGAATATGACTTTTAGGAGATTGTGTACAAAGTAGTTCCTCCACCAATAGATCTGCAAGATTTGGCAGTTCACCGGAAGAAGGAGATCAAATCACAATGAGTAATCTTGGTTGTAGTGAAGGATCATCTAATTCCTTACTTATCCAAGAAGAATATGACCAACGAGATCTTTGATGCCTTGGTAGGATTATTTTAGAGTGATAACATGAATAGGAAGATGGTCTTAAGAAATAAACCTAGATCTGTGCAGATGTCTAGATCTGGAAATGTTACTAGCTACTTCATGAGGATCACTCAGGTACATTATTAGCTTGCAACTATTGTGGAGAAAGTAGATGACATAGATCTTGTAAATGTGGCATTGAATGGTTTTCCCAAGTCATGTAAACCATTTGTCAAGGGATTATGTGCTTAGGAAAAACTCTCAGATTGGCAGAGGCTTTGGGATGATTGCATCGAGGAAGAGAATCGAGAGGAGTCTATGTTAGAAAACTGGATCATAGAGAAATAAAATAAAAATAGATGCGGAAATAAA
The DNA here is from genome assembly GCA_000966675.3 of Picea glauca. Classification (NCBI taxonomy): domain Eukaryota; kingdom Viridiplantae; phylum Streptophyta; class Pinopsida; order Pinales; family Pinaceae; genus Picea; species Picea glauca. Next base: position 328,456 of record JZKD02S0304804.1, on the reverse strand, counting down.
ACATAGAAGATACGCAATACAATAGAAACACAGATATACGTGGTTCACCCGGTGTGGGCTACGTCCACCAGAGAAATTGATAGGTATTTCCTATTTATTATCCAGCAAATGAAGGGATACAACCTATAGCACACATGTTGTAACTTCCTCTTCTTTCTTGCATAGTATCCTCTCTCAAAATACAATACTCACACACATACACAACCAAAATACAATGCCCTCATACAAAAATGGGTTGCCTTTTTTATGGGGTGAAAACCCTAACATAACTTCTGCCATCAAATATGTAACCTTATAATGAACAGTCCATATTGACTACGAAATTACAATATTTTACAAGACAATTTTCCCAAAATTTTCCTCTCGTCCCACTGGCCCCCATGCTCCCCAGTCGGGGGGGTAGGTCCCCACGGACCCCCTTCATTTGAGGGCCATCCCCTAAACCCCTGGTAGAAGGGAGCTAGGCATACTGCATATGGATCAGGAAGATAATCATGCTCCACAATGAACAGTCTACAGGCAACAAATAAGGAGGTAGTGATGAGAACTTGTCCCTCGTCAGTAAGACAAGGAAGGGAAAAGGAAAGGTTCCTAGAAATAAGGGTAACATAAATGGAGGTACTTCATAGCTGGGGAAGAAGAAGGAATTGAGTAAGATAAATTTCTTCACATCCCACAAGAGTGGTCATTATGCATCTCAGTGTCTAGAGAAGAAGAAGGGAAGAGGAAAGAAATAGATAGTAGCATCAGGAGACACACAGATAGATGAGTTTGCAATGAAGTTTGAGAGGGATTTCTCACTAGTTTCTTGCATTTCCACCAGCATATCCACCAAGAGTGCATGGTACTTGAACAATGGTGCATCTCATCATATGATATAATCATGGGACCTATTCAACAGTTTGACGAAAAGGGACTCGGAGATCCATGTGGAGCTTGGTGATGATGCCAAGTATGCGGTGAAGGGAGAGGAGACAATCTTGTTCCATCTTGAGTTAGGTGGTTCGTTTTATGCCCATGATGTGGTTTATGTACCAGGACTTGGGAAAAAATTTCTCTTTGTCTCAGTTATGGAGGACGGGGGTTTTACAATTATTTTCCAGAGAGGACAAGTACTCATATGTCTACAAGGAGATATCCCTGACACAGTAGTGACCATTGGGGTTAGAGAGGGTAATTTATACAAGTTGATGAGCAAGGTTGTTTAGGAATTGGTACATGACAACAAAAACTTGTGTGAAGTATGGCATAGGAGGATGGGACACCTTCACTATAGGGAATTGTCGATTATGAGGGAGATTGTTACATGTCTTCCAGAGTTCAGTGATGAGTAGGAGGGTGTGTGCAAAGGTTGTGCACTTGGAAATAATGTCAAGGTTTCTTTTCCAAGCAGTGAGAGTAGGTCCAAGGGGATATTGGATCTTATACATTCAGATCTGAATGGGTCGATGTTAGTAGCATCAGTACAGGGAGTGTCATATTATTTGACATTCATTGATGACTTTTTTAGGAAAACCTGGATCTTCTTTATGAAGACCAAGGATAAGGTCTTCAATCGGTTCTAGGAGTTCAAGGCTTAAGTGGAGAACTAGACATGGAAGAGGATCAAGGTATTGAGGTTGGATAATGGAGGAGAGTACACCTCCAATGACTTCAAGTATTTTTGCAAGGAGGTAGGGATCAAGAGGGAGTTGACATTCTCATACAACCCTCAGTAGAATGGGGTTGCAGAGAGAAAGAATTGGTCCATCATCGGTTATGTCACATCTATGATACATGATTAGGATTTGCCTATGTTTCTTTGGTAAAAGGCATGTAACATGATAATATATGTGTAGAACATGAGTCCTCATAGGATATTGTTGGACAAGACTCTAGAGGAGGCATTCTCAGGAGTGAAGCCAAAGTTAGGACACTTGAGGATATTTGATTGTCCAATATACATCCATGTGCCTATGGAGAAGAGGACGAAGTTGGAGCCTTCAAGACAAAAGGGTATATTTGTGGGGTACAACGAGACCTCAAATGCTTACAAGATCTTCATACCAATGCAGTGGAAGATAGTTGTGAATGGAGATATTAAGTTCAAGGAGAATGTAGCATCTAGGAAATATCAGGAGTCACTAGTAGTGGCAGAGGACAAGGAGCAGAAGGCTCTGAAGGATGAGAAACACTTGATAGATTCTAGTTTGGGAAGCCAGACTTCAGGTGGGGAGGATTTAGCCCTTTACAATTTTGTCAGCAGACCCAGGTGGTTATTATAGACATTAAGGGATGTTGGTGAGGCTCCTCAGAGTGCAGCTAGGGAGAGCAAGCCTCCAAGGAAGTTTCCTAACTATAGGGTGCTTATGAGTAGCATCATTGATGTTGAACCTTCCAGTTTTGAGTAAGCGATAGATAAGCAAGTTCGGTGGGATTCCATGGTGGAGGAGTACACCTCTATCATGAAGAATGATTGTGGGATACAGTTCTAATATTGGAGGGGAAGTTAGTGGTGAGTTCCACGTGTCTCTTCAAAATCAAGCATGTTGTAGATGGACGCATCGAGAAGTTCAAGGCGAGGTTTGTGGCAAGAGGATTTTCTCAAAAAGAGGGAGTAGACTACAAGGAGATATTTTCTCCAGTCGCCGGGCATGCTTCTATTCAAGATGTTATTTCTATTGCTTTAATTATGGCGTGGAGGATTCACAAGATGGATGTGAATACAACTTTCCTCAATGAGATCATTGAGGAAGAAGTATATATAGGACAACCTCAGGGATTTGAGGTACATGGGAAGGAGTCTCATGTGTGCATGCTTAAGAAAGCCTTGTACATACTCAAATAGGCACCCAGGGCGTGGTATTCCAGGATTGACATATACTTGTAGAGTAGGGGTTTCACCAAGAGTGAGGCAAATCATAACTTGTACTTCATGCTTGTTGGGACTGATCTATTCATCTTGGTGTTGTAGGTGGATGATTTGTTTCTCATAGGTACGGAAGAGATTATAGTCGGGTGTAAAGCATATTTGGCTATAGAGTTCAATATGAAGGATATTGGCTTGATGATCCAGGTGGATATCGGTGGTCACCCTCCTATTCCATTGGCTCGAAAAACAGTTTTCCACCTTGGCAGGTTTTCGGCAGTTATTCGAGTTCCAAACTTTCGGGGTTGTTTTGAGGCCCTAAACGACGTTTTTTGGGGATTTGGGGCCCAAGTGACCACTGGGGGCACTCACCTGGTGTATTCAAAAATTGTTCTTCTCAGTTAGACCTTTCCAACGGGCTATCATGCGCCTAAAACGGAGATCGTATGCAAAAGTTACGACTCCGGGAAGTTGATGTACTAACTTACCCAAACGGGGCCCACATGACTTTTGGTGCTTCATCTCCTAGTGTTAGGTTTTTGGATGTCTAGGGTTATTGTCATTCTTGTTTTATTGTAAAAGGCCTTCAAAGCCTCATTATAACCATCTCCTTGTGAATGAGCACAGTTGTCGCATCTCTTCTCAGAGATAAGCCGCCACCATTCTAGCAAGCTTGTTTTCTGCTTCATTTTACAGTTTCAGCTTATTTCCTTATTGAATAGAAAACCAGTTTTATTGTATCTCTGTTATTTTGTGTTAAGCATCTTTTAATAGTTTGTATTCATTCATTATGCTCATAAAATCCAAATCAGTGGTATAAGAGCGGTCTGCTCCTTGTCGTCTTAATGCATGTCCCCAACGAGGTCAAAATACAAAGAATTGGGTCTCGAGCTTTTTTCTCGAGGACAAAATCTCTCGCACACCCAAGCGACCTCTCATGGTAGGAGAAAAGAAATATGATGGGACAGGAGATCCTTTCAAAATTTTACTTGAGGAAGCCCTCATGCAACATAGGAATGAGATGATGGATAGTTTCGCGCAAATCCTTCGGCGGCTACCAACAAGCGACGCATCTTCCTCAAGCGGAGGCACAGCCCCCTTCAAGGTACAAATCAACTTTGATATTCTTATATTTGAAGGTCAGATAGACGCAGATGGTGTAGACAAGTGGTTGAATCTACTAGAAGGGTATTTTTTTGTCCATAACTTTTCGAATAGAGAAAAGATTTGTTTTGTGCTCCTCAAAGTCATTCCCCATGTCAAAGATTGGTGGGAAACTTTCTATGAGCAAAAGGAAACAGAGGACCCCTCATTATTTACAGTCACGGACACCTGGGAATCCTTCAGGGATGCTATTAAGGAACAATACTACCCTGTCGGAAGTTATGACGATTTGTATACCAAATGGACCACACTGCGGCAAGAAAGAGACCAAGTAGTGCCAGAGTTCACAGATATCTTCCATACCTTGCGCACCAAGCTGGGTATCAAAGATTCAGAGTGACATCTAGTGCTCAAGTATCACGGTGCTCTGCATAGATACATCTAAACCGAAATGGAATTTCTAGACATCTCGTCCTTGGGTGCGACCTACGGATATGTCGTCAACATCGAGCAGAATCTCAAAAAAAAGATGCGGCAATTTGGGCCCGGGAACCCCTCACAGCAAAAGACAGGAAAGGGCAGACCCAACCCACAGAACAAAGGATAGAGCAAAGATGGATAGTATTAGGACAACCATTCCAAGCTGCAAGAAAAGAAGGACATCGGAAAGAAAAATAAAGATACCGGGAAGTGGTTTGACTTCCGTATGATCCCTTAGCATAACACTACCGACTGTCGATAAAAGCAGTCGTTGGTGGTCGAACTGAAAGCCTATGAATCAGATGTGGGTTCTGACTCTGAGTTAAAATGAGAAAGGGTAAGACGAATCATCAACGTGGAAACCAGTGCCATTGTTTCTACCACCAAGCTCCAGCCTGGTGAACCTAATGAGCCAGAAGAAGGAGAGTGCCTCTTCCATTCACAGATGTGGGTAAAAGGCACCCCACTGCACTTCATCATTGATAGCAGTAGCCAGAAGAACCTCATCTCAGTAGAGGTTGTCAAGTGGCTAGCCCTATCGACAACGCTGCACCCACAACCCTAAACCATTGGATGGCTCTACCAAGGAAGCGATATTTGCATCAGCCAACAGTGTCAATTGTCATATGGCATCAAGCCCTTCAAAGATGAGGTATTGTGTGATTTTTCTCCTCTCGAAGTTTGTAATGTTCTTTTGGACTAACCTTATTTCTGGAAATGTCATGATTTATATGAGTCTAGGCCTCGTAGTGTTATTATTATTTTGAACAAGAAATTGTAAGGGATACCTGAGGTAGTCCCTCCTAGTGTTATTTCCTTTATCTCTGCCAAGAAATGCAGGAAGGTCATCTCTTAGGCCGAGAAATTTGTCTTCTTCGCGATTCTCTCTCAGAATGACCAAAAGACCGCAGCCACATCCAGGGCCTCCGTGACCGATCTCTCCACACAACAAAAGCAAGTGGATAAGGTCGTGGAAGAATACTCAGATATCTTCTCCTCTCCTACCGGGGTACCTCTGCACTGCGAGGTCAAACATCCTATCGATATGACCCCATGCGCACCGCTACCCAATGGGTCAGTCTATCGGTGCTCTCTATTAGAAAACGAGGAGATCAAGAGGCAGATCCAATAACGACTCCACAACGGGAATATTCGTCCCAGCTCATCGCCTTATGGGAGCCCAATTATGTTGGTGCAGAAGAAAGATGGGACCTAGCGACTCTACATTGATTACCAGGCCCTGAATAAAATCACAGTTTGAAACTGGTGCCCAATTCCCCTCACCGATGACCTCCTTGATCAGCTCACGGGGGACAAATACTTCAGTAAGATTGATCTGAAGTTTGGCTACCACCAGGTCCCAATAGAACAGACAGATGTATGGAAGACTGCCTTCAAGTCAAAAGAAGGTTATTTTGAATGGTTGGTCATGCCCTTTGGTTTAACAAATGCTCCAGCAACTTTTATGAGGATGATGGATGACATCCTATGACCTTTCACCAATAATTTTGTAATGGTGTATCTAGATGACATCCTCATCTACAACAAGACTTGAGCGAAACACTTGCAGCATATTCAGAAGGTTTTTCACACCATGCGGTAGCACAAACTATATGCAAACTTGGAAAAATGCTCCTTAGGCATGGACAGGGTCCATTACTTAGGCTACATCGTTGATCAGCATGGTGTGCATGTGGATCTAGCCAAGATTCAGGTCATCCGTGACTAGCCAGCCCCACCCACACTCACTGAACTTCGGATCTTCTTGGGCCTCGCCAATTTATATCGCAGGTTCATTTTGGGATTCTCTCATATCGCATGGGCCCTCAGCCAAGTAACCAGGGGTGGCGGTAAGGAAAAATTTTTGTGGGGTCTATCCCAACAACAAGCCTTCGATGACTTGAATAATTTTTTGTGCTCATCCTCGGTATTTTCATTACCAAACCTGCAGAATCCCTTTGATATCGAGACAGATGCTTCAGACTATGTTGTGGGCGTCGTTCTCACTCAACACGGCCACCCCATGGCATATCATAGTGAGACACTATCAAATGTTGTTCGTAAGAACCCTACTTACGATAAAGAAATGTACTCCATTGTGAAAGCCTGCCTCCAGTAGAGACATTACATTCTTTGGAAGGAGACAGACATCCACACTAATCACAAGCCACTACAGTTCATGTATACCCAAGGAAAATTGCAGAATGACTGCCATCTGAAGTGGTCAACAAACTTGCAGCAGTTCGACCTCAACATCAATTATAAAACAGGAAGTACCAACTGTGTTGTTGACTACCTCCGCCAACCTCCAATCGCGACACTCACCATAGTTCTAGAATCTTGCGGTCACGAGACCTCCGGATGGCCCCCCCTCTATGAGATAGACCTTGACATCTCCACCACCTATTAAATGTTGGGCGCCAACTCAGTGGTCGCTAATTTCCATCTTCAGGATGGGTTGTTGTGTCGTCTGAGCCATCTTTTCATTCCACCAAGTAAGCAAGCGAAGTTGATTTGGGAATCTCACTATAGTCGGGTGGCATGACACTTTGGCGTCGAAAAGATAGTGGTGGTGCTGCAGAAACATTTCTACTGGTCGAAACTTCGACAGGATGTCGGCAAGTATATCAGGTTGTGCACCGCCTATGCTATTGCCAAACAAACCACTAAGAAACATGGCATGTACACCCCTCTACCTACTCCCAATAGGTCGTGGGAATCCATCTCAATGGACTACATGTCGGACCTCCCACCCACCATGACAGGAAATGATTGTGTTTTTTTGTTTGTTGATCGCTTTTCCAAGATGGCGATTCTAGCCGCCTGCAAGAAGAACATCACAGCAAAAGCCACTGCCAAGCTCTTCTTTAAACGAGTATGGGTACATTTTGGGATCCCACAAACCATTATCTCAAACCGTGGCAGTTGATTCCTCAGCTCATTATGTTCGAGCCTTTGGTCACTGTTGGATACCAAGCTCCAAATCCACTGCCTTCCACCCCCAGACAGATGGCCAAACTGAGGTCATCAATTGGATGGTCATACATATCATGCACATGTACAATTCAAAACACCCCCGCACATGGGATGAGAGTCTTCCCTATGTCCAACATAACTACATCCTAGCTCTGCATAGCTCAACTGGCCACAGCCCCTTTCAGGTGGGGTTGGGATTACAACCATTGGGCACCATGGATGTTGCACTACCCCTGGCGACCACCTCATTTGAATTGTCCTCTGCTCAACCAAAAGCTGACAAAGCCACTCAGTTCATTGAGCAAATCCATCACATTCTCCAATAGGTTCAGGATATTCTACGGAAGTCTAATGCCAAGTACAAACTGTTGGATTACTGAGAGGGGGGGTGAATCAGTAATAGAGAAATCTAATCCTTTTAACCATATAATCCAAGTGTTATATCAATGAAGCATTATCATCCAATAACTGCAGAGTAAATAAGAAATGAACAAATGAACAAACATACACATACACAGTACACCAGTGTTTTACGTGGAAACCCAAATCGGGAGAAAACCACGGAAATATTTTTCTTATATGTATTGAAGAATTACATTCATTGGAAGCACCAACTTCCTTTGTTTTTCCAGCTGTAACTAGAAGGAGGCTCCAACCCCCTAGTTTCTCAGGCTACAACCTGAGGGAAGATCAAACTCCCCAATTATTTGGATACAACCAGAAGGAGGATACAACCCCCTATGTTCTCCAACTACAACCGGAAGGTGGCTACAACCACCTGTCCTTACCTCGTCCTGCCACCTGTCCAACTATGACTCATCAATATGTACCAAGATCATCAACTATACACCTCATGTATGTGCCAACTCATCAACTACTTGTCTCAACCATGTACTCAACATGTACCTCAACCAAAAGCCC
>JZKD02S0304804.1:281639-297753 GCA_000966675.3 Picea glauca | reverse complement strand
ACTCATCATTGTAATAATATATCGATTAGATCTCATATGAAGAAAAACAACATTTTTAAGGGTATACAAATAATAAAAATATGGTGAAATTCTTAAATTTATAAATTTAAAACAAGATAAATATGATGAAACATAATAATAATAATAATAATAAGGTTATAGTCAAGTTAGACGCTAAATTGGTGTATGAGAACCCCTTGTTTGTGGGCAAGGGATCCCCTCTGTACAATTATCCGTCTACTAAAGTCTACAAAGGTATACATACTCTACCCCCCTTTGAATTTGAACATGTGACTTGCAAGGAGAAAACACATATTCTTAACCATTAAGCTCACTCAAATTGTATATATATCTCCAAAAACTTTTTTTATTCTTAAATGTAATTAAAAGTTAAAAAAAATAAATAAATATTACCATAAAAAATAAACCTAACTCTAACTCTTATTAAGCTTAGAACATTTTGATATAATGGAACTTGTCAAAACTAAATAAACTTTAATGAAATAAAAATGAATTTCAGGAAACTTTGAGGTATACATTATTTAAGCGAACACATTGTGTAAGTGATCTTAACATACGATTTAAAGAGTGAAGCACCGGAGTAATGCAGGTTCATTCATGGCTTTCAATTGAGGTGTAAAGCTTTATATTTATTTTTAAATTGAAGTAGAAAGCACCGAAGTAATGAAGGTTGATTCATGTGTTTTAACTGAGGCGTAAAGCTTTATGTTTTTTTGAAAATTGAAATATAACAAAAGGTAATAGTAAAGCATATTAAAGGAAAGTGGATAAGAATTTGAAATCAATTGATTTGTTAAAGTATTGTGTAAGATTTTTTTATAAATCAATGATTTAAATAATTTTTTTTCTCGACTATTATTGATTTTTAAATTACTTTGTTTTTCATATTTTATTTCTAAACCAAGGGTCTTTACTAATACTCTTCTCCATACCATTTTTTAGTTTTTTAAAAGAAAATTACAAAAGATAAAATTAATATAAAATGTTGATAAGTTTTAAAGAATGAAATTTAAATTCTAACTCATTCTTTCTCTTAATTCTTTTTTTAAATAAATTACAAAACATAAAATTAATAAATTAATATAAAATATCGATAAATTCTAAAAAACATAATTTAAATTCTAACTCATTCTACAATATTTTAACTTAAAATTTTAAGTAATATTACTTTCCACCAATAAATTACAAAACATAAAATTAATAAATTAATATAAAATATCGATAAATTCTAAAAAAACATAATTTAAATTCTAACTCATTCTACCATATTTTAACTTAAAATTTTAAATAATATTACTTTCCACTCTTTCTCTCATTAGTATTGGACTCTAGTGTAAGGAAAAACAATTAATTCTCTTACTAATGTCCAAATAGAGTTTGCCACTTATTTATGTAATCTCTTTGAATATATGAAAACAACTACAAAAATTAGACACAAAATCACCCTTAGCTTGATAAGATGTCGGTAAGTTTTACTACAAATGAGTAAAAAGATTATAATCGTATAAACTTAGCAAAATTTAAAACTTTACATGGTGAGAAAATTTGCTAAAACCATCAAGACTTCTACACATTCATATGTATAAAACTCATGTCATAATGGAATTAAGAATAATATGTAATCTTATTCCAACTCCAATACCAAATGATGGAGATTGCATATCATACTTATATCAACTTTTTTTTCCATAGGAAAATTTTCTTTTATATTCATAAAAATATAAGATGTTTTATTACAATTGTCCTTTCGACATAGGACCTTTTAACAAGCTATATGATGACATTATATATAGCTAAGCACTGCGCTCAAAACATGATACCCTTTGGTAGCTTCTAGTACATAAACGAAAAAAGAACAATATACAAAAAAGGAGGAATATGACCCTCGATACTTAGCATCAACACTATGACTATAAGATCCGCCTACTATGTGTTGATTAAGGTTGGTTGTTATTGATGTCAACACTTGAAGAAAGTTCGGTAGCAAATTTCGGTAGCACAAAGGTTTGGGTAATGGACCCAAGGCTGTTTCATGTATAATGGTATGAGTTTTAATATATTTGAAGGTAATATTATTCTATATGGATAGTACATGTCATTCCATTTTTGGTGGTATGTGGAACATCACATAACTCCTCACGGTTAGAGAAGTATGGCCATGAGAAGTTGGAGAACCCAGGTTTGGGTAATGGACCCAAGTTTGTTTGATGGATAATGGTATGAGTTTTGATATATTTGAAGGTAAGAATATTCTAGATGGATAGTACATGTCATGCCATTTCTAGTGGTATGTGGAACGTCACATAACTCCTCACGGTTTGAGAGTTATGGCCTTACAAAGTTGGAGGACACTCATATGTCATCTAGAAGCCCCAAAAGATCAAAGTAGTCAAAGTGGTTTACAAGATTTTAGAAGGTAAATAATAAAGTGAAGTGATGAGTTTACTATAATTCAAAGTTAATACAAAATAAATTATTTAAATAATAAATTTAATGGATAAATTAGAAGTGGGTTAACCCTAAAATAAGGAAAGTGGGCAAAGTGACCTACAAGATGCTTCTAAGGAAGCTACTTGGAGAGTATAAATAAGAGGTAAGGCTCTCTCATTTTATGTCACACTTGAGCATATTGAATATCTATAGGTGACTGAGATAACCAAAGGATATCTAAGCTGAATTTCAGAGGGAAGGTGAAGAAAAGAAGGCCGGAATTCAAGGGAGGATAAATTCTTTTGACGATGCTTTCTAAGGTATGTTATTTACAGGTCATCTCACCATTTTTGCAATAATTTGTTCTATATAATGATTCAGACCGTGAAATTGATAGGACATTGAGGAAACATATCCAAGTATTTTTGGTAAAATTTTTAGCTTGTTGGTCATTGTATTTTTGGAGTGACACTCCGTGGAAAATAGGGTTTGTGGCTAGTCCCAAAACTAGTCTAAAAGAGGTGTTTTGGGTAAAAACGTCATAAATTATTCATAATAGATCCAAATTCAGTAGGAAAAGATATGTTGGATAGACTAAAGTCAGTATTATTCTGTGTAACATTTTCAGATCGATTCAAAAAATATCCCGTGTGGGGCACACTCTACAAGGTCGCTCTCTTGAAAAAGCTAGAATTCAGCAAGGCATGCCATTTTTGCTATAACTCCTTTTCTGAGAGGTTCCAAGTAGTGACACCTGGAGGAATTATATAAAACAAACTAAAGAACATTGTGTACTATTTTCAGATCTTTATTCATTACAGGCACATAGTTATGATTATTTCAAGTTAGGGTTGTTGACTAATCCCAAACTAGTCATGTGAGACTAAAGAAAAGTTTAATGAAAATGCTAGTCTCTTGTTGTGAAAGTCAAGGAAGGTTTGCAGGTATGTGATCATATACACCAGGTCTATTACAGAGTTACAAATCATATTTGGATGATGAAATTGATAAGGGCTTTTGGTTAAGGTACATGTTGGGTACATGGTTGAGACAAGTAGTTGATGAGTTGGCACATACATGAGGTGTATAGTTGATGATGTTGGTACATCTTGATGAGTCATAGTTGATGAATAGCTGATACATGATTGATACATACTTTGTACATGGTTGGATGCACTTGTTTGTGGTACAGTTTGATTACATGTTGTTTGGTAGAAGTTGGTGCATGGTTGATGCACTTGTTTATGGTACAAGTTGATCACAGGTTGATGCATGGTTGATGCATGGTTCAGATTTATTGGTACATGTTTACAATGGTATATCTCACAGTGATAGTGTGACAATGGTTCCATCATTCTACTTCTACTTCAGGGCAGTTGGATGGGGCAAGGACAGGTGGTTGTAGCAGGAGAACATAGGGGGTTGTAGCCTCCTTCTGGTTGTAGTCAGAGAATAGGGGAGTTGGAGCTTCCCTCAGGTTGTAGCCTAAGAAACAAGGGGGTTGGAGTCTCCTTCCAGTTGCACCTGGAAAAAAAAGGAAGTTGGTGCTTCCAATGAATGTAATTCTTGAAGACATATAAGAAAAAGCATTCCATGGTTTTCTCCCGCTTTGGGTTTCCATGTAAAACACTGGTGTACTGTGTATGTGTATGATTGTTCATTTCTTCATTGCTTATTTACTCTGCAATTATTGGATGATAATGCTACATTGATATAACACTTGGATTATATGGTTAAAAATGATTAAATTGCTCTATTACTGATTCACCCCCCCTCTCAGTAATCCAAAACTATGATACTAGTCTATGATAAAAACTATCTCTGATACATTTATAATAACTTTAAGTAATGAGTAGGACCCTTATTACCATCCTCCCAGTGAGTATAAGCAATGCTTCCAGGAAGATTTGAAAGGGCCTTCTTTGATAATCTGTTTGCCTCTTGATTCTCTTCTTTCTATATATGATCAAATGATATATTCCTGAAGAGTGGAAGAGTTTCTATGATCCTTTCCTTCCAGCTTTCTAGAGCTACAGCCTGGAGGGCTCCCCTCTTGTTTAGCCATTCGATTACTGTCTCGGAGTCCCCTATCAATATTAAGTCTAAAATTGACAATGTGATGGCCAATGTTAGAGAGGCCCAAGCCCCCAAGAGTTCAGCCCTGGTGTTTGTCCCTTGACCACAGTTGAAAGTCCACAAAAAAGAAGTGTTACTATTAATCACAATGTTACCTCCAGCCCCACTTTTTTCACCCCATTGTTGCGCTGCCCTGTCAAACCAAGCAATGGCTTTATCAACTAGAAGATTCACATGAACAGTACGTGGAAGAGTGTCTTTTGCCTTGATTCCATGATTACTAATTGCTCCTATAGCTTTGTAAACAACCTTTTGGAAAGAGGGAGAGCTTGCCTCGAAGATAGTAATATTTATTTCATTCCAAATGTACTAGCAAAGAAAGGCAGGCAACGCATGGAAAGATGGATTCATCTTTCTCCAATTTTCATAACATTCATTCATTGTTTGGCCAGTCCATCCACTTGGTAAATTTAGTGCATTTGTTACCCTATTCCATACTGCAATGGTGAATGTGCAATTTACAAATAGGTGCTTACGTGTCTCCCTACTACCTTTGCAAAGGAAACATATTCCTGGTCCCACCCATCCCCTTTTTTGGAGATTTTTCCAGGTAAGAATCTTATTTTCTACTACCAGCCAAGTAAATAACTTGATTTTGAAGGGGCAGTCCCATTTCCAAAAATTTCTCTTACATCCACCCACTTTTGTCGACCATAGCTTTTCCGCAACTGCATTATACACATTTTTAACCGTTAGATAACCTGTGTTATCACCTCCTGTCCATAGTAAAGCATTAGAGCGATCCTGAAGATGTATGCCAGAGCTAATCAGATCCTTTCTACTTTTCCCATTCTGTGGCTAAGTTTACCTCAAGCTCCAATACTGTACCATCTAACCAGTTAGAGCAAAGAGATCCATGGGCTTGGTCACAACTCACTTGGTAAAGCAAGTGTACGTTTTTGTGGTTCAAATTCTCAACTAACTCATTTGATAACAACAAATCCTTACCCAAACCCAAAATGACATCTCTCCCAATAACAATAGACTGTCTTGTGCCCAGATTCCAAGCTAGCCATTGTAAAACAAGTGATAACGAATTAATTAAGTTTTTCCAAGTCTGCGATCCATAATTCGCCCTTGCCGATGCCAATCTTAACCACATATGGACCGGTTCATGGGGAAAATATTTGTCTTTTGTCACCCTATTCCATATAACTTCTTCTCTTCTTGTTGCCAAACCAAAGAAAGGAAAAAACCAACTGTCTAATTTTGTTTAGAACCAACAACGGGATGTGTGCTAAAGCCAACCAATAAACTGGAAGACTTTCCAATACAACCTTTACAAGAATATACCTACCTCCCATTGATAACAACTTGCTACACCAATGATTGATTCTGTGTTCAAACTTTTCTATAAGCCAACGCTAATCCTCAGCTCTATAACTCTCTAGTTTTAGAAAGTAACCTAGGTAATTGAAGCCCCCCGAAAGGTCTTTGAAATCAAAACTGTATAATTTTTTTAACTCGTCTAGAGTTTCCTACTGAATGCCCATATGGAGGAAGGTCAATTTTTGAGTATTAACTCTCATCCCCGACGCTTGACAAAAGATATTGAGAATTTTACTTATCTCGATCCATTCAGGCAACTTTGCACTTGTCATAATAATCACTTCGTCCACAAATAACAGGTGTAAAATATTTATTAGTCTAGAAACTTTAATCCCTGTCAGAACCCCCTTAGCTTGTCCCTTTTTTAGCAAAATTATAAGGCCTTCCATCACAAGAATAAATAAGAAGGGTGACAAGGGACAACCCCGATGAAGCCCTCGCTTGATCTGGAATAAATTTGTCACCTCCCCATTGATCAATATAGAAAAAACAATAGAAGTTACACATCCCGTTACACAATTAGTAGTTGCCAACCCAAAACCACATTAGAGGAGGACAAGCCTCGGGAAGTCCCAATTAATGCAGTCATATGCCTTCTTGAGCTCCAACTTTAGAATAATAGCTTGCAATTTTTTTGTCTTAATGCTGTGCAGGTACTCCTGTGCTGTGCCAATAACGTCTAAGATCTGCCTTCCCTTAAGGAATCCCAATTGTTCTTCTGATAATGCTCGATAGAGGATAGGACATATTCTCCTTGTTATTATTTTTGAAATTATCTTATAGCATAAATTACAAAGAGATATTGGGCGGAAATCAGAGAACGTGCTAGGGTGATTAACTTTAGGGATCAGAACAATAAAAGTGGAGTTTATCTGCTTTATAACTTCACCTCTTATTCTTGACTCCTCCACAACCTCAAGCAAGTCCTGCCCAACCAACTTGAAATAATGAAGAAAAAATTCAACAGTCCAATCATCTGGCCCAGGAATTTTATCCTTTGAGAATCCTTTCAGAACCTCTAGAATTTCCTCCTTTGTGCATGGATTTTCTAAAGATGAGACTTCCTCCTCCTTAACCATCCTAGGGAAAAGCCTTGCAATAACAACTTGGTCACTAATTTGATTTGTTCTCGTGGCCTGATAGAAGGTTTTAAAATGATTGACAATGACATTCTTTATGTCTGCTAAATTTGAATGGATCCTTCCCGCATCATCCTTAATCTCCCAAATGTTCTTTTTATTCCTTTGAAAGCTAGCGAAACGACGAAAGAAATTATTGTTTTTATCTCCACTTGTAATCCAAATTGCTCTTCTTTTCTGTCTCCATCACTCCTCCTCCTCCAGGAGCTTCTTTTTGCGTTCATCCTCTAGAATTCTCACTTTGAAGTCTTAGTCCTCAATCTGTAGCCCCTGCACCTTCAGCCGAAAGAGATCATCTAAGTTGCCTTTGATTTTAACCATCTAAAGGCGTTCCTTGATCCATTTTTTGTTAGACCAGATATTTGCCTGAGCTTTCCGACAAGCTAACTTCCCTGCCAATTTTCTTTGCAGTCCCTCTTGTAGTTGCAGGGTTGTATCATTCCATACCTCACTCACCATAGAATAAAAGGAATCATATCGTAAGTAGGCTGGGTTTAGTTTAAAAAGATATACTGCCACAGTTCTATCTTCTCCCAACTGGAGAAAAATTGGAGCGTGATCAGATATAAAGGGGTATTCGACCCATGCTCGAAATCTATAAGAAGTAGTGAGCACGTCCTCTACCACGAAAAACCTATCTAATCTATTTGATATTTCTTCTGATCCGGACCTTCCATTTCTTGACGTCAGCACCACCTCAGCCGAGGCCACATCCACCAACTTGTTTTTTGAAAAAATCTCTTAAAAAAATCTTGCTAGCGAATCTGCCTGTGCTGACACTCCCCAAATCTTCTATGAACTGGTTGTTAAGTTCAAATCACCTACCAGAATCAAGTCATCAACTGCTAAAAGACCCACTCTATCAACTTTTTCCCATAATTTCTTGCACTCCTAGCAAGGTCCATAAACATTCAGGAGAGACACCTTCCTTTTAGTCGCTAAGCTTGAACCTGTCAAAAAAATCCCGCCAGATCTTAGGACCGGCACTAAGTCAAGACATGTAGGGTCCCAAGAAATAAGGAGCCCACCAGACTTTCCAACAGATCTTACAACATAGATCATCCACTCAAGCCTGAGCAAAAACATGAAATTTCTTGCCTTATCTGCTTCCACCAATGTTTCTTGTAAGAAAATTATAGTTGGACGAGTTTTCTCTAAGAGTCTTCTTAAGGAGGCCAATTTTAGGGGTCCTCCCACCCCTCTAATATTGAGGGATATAAGGATCATGACTTAGCCCATGAAAGGGCTATCATGCCTCTAAGCACCCCTTGATCTAGAACTACAGACTGAATAGTAGAAGAATAACCCACATAACTCGCCTTTTTACGAGCACTCCGAGTTTTAATGGGAGAAATCTCTAAACCTAGGCCCCACGACCATGCCAGATCCTTCCTAGGATCAGTCCCTACCCCTAAGGCAACAAAAGAACCTCCCTTAGAGATGGAACTACTGACTAAATCCTTCCCTAGGTATGTCGGAATAGGAAGGGAGCCAAGGTTTCCATTAAAGGAGGGAACTAAGAAGGAGATCATTTTATCCAGAGAATGATCACTAATGGACGGTTCAGAAAAACCTGGGACAATAACAGAGTCCTCCTCTTCTAAGGAAACAAGCAAAATAGGTGAAATCGAAACAAAAAGAGGAGATGGATTCAGAGAGGTCACTGGCCAAAAAGTAGAAGTAACAGGTGACGTTAGGATTGTATCCAACACAGGTGGCACACCAACCTCAACCTGATGATCCAAGTCATAGTGAACAAGACTGTCTAAATGGTCTCTCTCCCAAGCAGAAAGCGAATTATATAACAAAGGACATAAGAGTTTGAGCTTACCAATGTATGTAGTCTCCGCCGGTTCAGGGCTTTCTTCATACCTTAATCCTGAAAAAACTCCCACTTCTAGAGGGTCCCTCAAAGGAAAGTAGCTATCAACCATGTTATCCTCTGAGATTTCCTCCTTCGTTGAAGCTCCATAAAAATGAGTGCAATCCTTATGCAAGTGTCATGTTCGTCGACATATAGAACAATGAAAAGGGAGGCCCAGGTAGTCCAACTATTTGGCGAATAGATGGCCCCAACACTCTATATCCAAAGTTTCCATCAAACCTGCATGTATGTCAACCTCAACGAGAACCTTTGCCATCTGTTTATTAGCAGCGTGTAGGGCATGTTCATCCACCATTAAAAAATTCCCTAAAGTGTTACCTATAAGCTCCAGTGCCTTTGAATTCCATAACTGTAGTGGAAGCCCCGGAAGGAGAACCCATATGTGGTGAAAATTTGAGTCGAAAACTGAAGTACTCCATTATAGGGTTGAAGCTGATGCGCCACCACTTCAACATCAAGCTTCCACCCCCATAGCCCCAAAAATTATCGAGACTACAAGCCAAATCCTCCAGACTCTTAAATATAAAACCTAGCCACCCTCTAGGTAAAGTTAAAACCTCAGGAGAATAGCCCAGAACTGGCTTCCAAGAACTCTTCATCCACTCAGACAGCTTTTGAGAGCAGCGGTCCCTGTAAGCTAACCTACCCACAAGAGCGCAGGGAGAAAGGTTGTAGTCTTCTTCTAAGCCTACGTCCATACCCATTACTAACCGATGCTTTTTTTTCTATGGCTTCCACACCCGCTGTGGACGCTTGTTTACTCCCCGCTTATGACAGATAGGAGCCTCCAGACGTTCAAAAAAACTAGCCACACAAGGGGAGCTAAAGTCTACCGACTGAGGTAAAGCACCCGGTGCGCCCTTTTCTTGGGATCTCCTATATGTTGAAACACCTACAAATACCTCCTGTTTCTTAGAAACTGCAGGTCGTAGTAAACCCGACACCGTCTCTTTACCAGTTGAAAGACAAAAATGAGAGTTAGAGGGAAAAGTAGACGAAGGCAACCTGATAGCTGGATCATTTAATACACAGTTATCACTCATACTCTTGTAATAACTGTTACAAAGCTCGTCAACCGAAGCTAACAACCCTTTCTGATCCCAATGTTCCACTTCCTCCCCTCCCAGGAGAGCCGTGACCTCATGTTCCATTAGGAAGGTTCAGTGCCCACCAAAAAGCTGCCACCTCAGGGAAGGTCTGGAGAAGAAATTAAAGAACCCTTTCTCATCAATTGGGTGAAACCGAGATGGCCAGAGGAAAATAAATATATAGGTGACGTAAACTTCTTAAATGATAAGTAACATCCTAACAAGCCACCCACTCCATTAAAGAGAGCTCGGTTTCTACTTACACGCTCTAGAAAACTAGAAGAACTGTATGAATAGTGAGACGACCGTGTAAGTGTCGAGAGGTTCGGTTTGAAAACTGAATAAAACTACCCATACTTATGAACATGGAATACGACCTGCGATTAAACCTCCAAAATAATAAAACCAAAGTCTAAACCTAGGACCGCCATTAAACCTTCAAACTTATACCAACTTGCACTCAATGTAAAAACTAACGATCATAGAGACATATTCAAAGACAATGGATTTAATACATAAATCAAAATCATGTATTGAAATCATTGAATCCATGTACAAAAAGTAGTAATACAAATTTATAAAGACATATTCAAAACACAATGGATTGAAAACATAAATCAAAATCTTATATTGAAACCATTGAAGCTGTATACACAAGCTAGTAATACAAATTTATAAGATTGAAGAGTGTAATATATTTCATTCAATTTACTAAAAATAGAAAAAGAAATATTATTGCTAACACCCTTAACAATGCTCACAAACATTCCCATTTATAACTTCCTCACAAACATTCCCATTTATAACTTCCTATGATATTCCAACATATTTTTGACACTTAAACAATGCCTCTACTTATTCATCCTAACAACCTCTCCCTCTTATGCATCATGTGTAATATTGCATGGCATTTACATAGGAAAATACAATGTGAACATCATTTCCACAACATATCTATGTCATATTAAACATCATCCTAACAACATGACAGTTGTAGTCAACCTCTTTTCATTTGTAACATGACAGTTGTAGTCAACCTCTTTTCATTTGTAACATGACACTTGTAGTCAACCTCTTTTCATTCGTAACAACTTAATGACAACTTCAAGTGCCACATGTACACTTTGTAATTATGACATAGTCTCTCATGCACACACATATTTTGCATACATTACTCTTTCTCACACATCATAATATATTTCAACACTTCGAAACATTAGAATATGACCCAGGGCAATGTAAAATGACAAATTATTACAAATTATGTATATTTCGTGTCATATGCCCTTGTGTCATCTCCCCCTTTTTGAAATTTGGTCAATTCATTCGAAAACATTATTGAATATCACTAATTTCTATGAGTCCAACCTTTTTACTTTAGGTTCTAAAATCCATGTACTATATCCATAGATTTTTCGTCCACTTCAACCAACACTTTTTCCTAAAAAACTAACATGTTTTAATCTTATAAGACCACCTATATAGTATGCCTTAAGAATGATCTCCTCCATTTAATGCACCATCACTAATCCACCCTTTGTTCATGCTTATATAACATTTGCATTTTTTCAATAAAAGCTTCATCAAGAACATGCTTCTCTTTTACCTACACATTTACACTTCGAATGCTTCTCTTGGAAAATTACTTATCATGCTATATTTATCATCCTCAAAAAAATCCATTAACGTATGCAAGTTTTTTCTTGTTGAGTTTTGTTTAACCTTATATGGAACTTTTCGGGAGGCTCCATCCTTGGAAAATGCATATATGTTCTCCCGTCCATCACAAATTTCTTCTCTTTCTTATTGCTAAGGTCTTCCTATCAAAATATTGTACACTTCTATGGAAATAACAACATACATGACATCTTCTTGATAAATTTCAATATCAAATAATGAGAGGTGCATTTTACTAGTCTCTGCCATAGGCATAGAGGGATTATAACGATCGATAATTCGTTGACTTCATATTAGTTTGTCCTTTGACCACAAATATTTGCATAATCTCTATTGTTGGAGCTAGGGAACTAAAAACATTGATTTTTATATACTAAAAAGTACCATATATGTAGTGATTTGATTGGATAACAAATTGGAGGTCTTATTGTCGGCTTCACTATTCCCAATGTTTTATATGTTAACATATCCAAACTTTTTATCGTGTACAGTCTTTTTGAATTATATATTTTTCCTATGTATTGCTTGAAGGTGGATTAATGCTAGCATTAGTTCGAATGTTTGTCTTAGCATTTTCTGCTAGCTAAATTTATGCCAATGTTTGATATGCTAGCATATCCAAAGTTTGTCCTTCAAATACATTCTCTACTGTTCGAACTATTGTTACATAAATTATAATAATTTTTTTTTGGTACATTAGAGACCTGCCACATTGCATTTTTTTCTTAAATGTTTACAGAGCATTTATGACAGACTTAAATGTTTACCTAACAGGCTTGGCAGAGTTGAATGTTTACTTAGCAGGCTTGTTATAATACATTTTCTTCCGTTTTTTTAATTTTATATGCAATGTTCTCTGCAATCAATTTGGGCAATATTGTGCTTCAACAACATTGCTGGTTCACTGGTTTGTGCTTGCTTCTTGCATCTCCACTGATTTCTTATTTGCATGTTGTTCTTGTTCTTGTTTGCCTGTTCCTCTTGTTGCAATTTGCACATTTGGGGTTCTGCAACCGCGATTGGAACTGGGACATTCCTGGTGGATTGGTTGCTACTTGCTTCTTTGTTCGCTGGATGCTGTTTATTGTTGTTTGATTCGAATTTGCAAGGTTTGGGTCCTACGACTGTAGTTGGGCCTTTTGGTGCTTCTTAATTGGGATGTTATTTGCTGCTTGCTCTTATTTGCCTAAGGTTTGCAATGTTGGGGTGCTGCATCTGCATTTGGATCTATTGTTACATTATTTTGCAGTTGACTCCCCATAAAATACTATTAAGATAAAATAACGTACAAAATTTTGCAGTCGATGTAAATTGCATCTCTTACGCCTTCAACTAGAGTTTGTCGGCGTCCAATTATATTTCATAGCTGGCGATGCTTTTTCCATGGTTTATGTCTTACTATGGTTTCATAGTTATGAGAGTAAGTTTTGTTGTTTGAGCGATATAGTTGTTCTCTCCCTTTTTTTTTCCTCTTGTAAACTTTCCCATTTTTTACCTTTTGTTCTTCTGCTCTATTATGCGTTTCTGGTTCTATACTTTCTCATGTTTCTGTGCTTGCGGGTTCCCAGTGTGGCGAATTGACAAATCGTTATCTCCATCTATATCTTCACATCACGATTCCAACCGACCATCGTTCGGTTGCATACTTAGCCAATTTTATGAACGTGACTTCGTGGATAGGTGCCATCAAACTATGGTAGCTCATGTTCAGTGTATACATCTTGCACCTAGAACTTCTGTGCTCTACAATTTGACCCCACACTCCTCGAACTTGCAACTATGCCTCTGCCTACAATGAGTTTGTCTATTCGACCTACCTTTCCATACTTAGTCGAGTTTTCAAAGTTTGGCGAGTTGATGCCTTTTCGGGTTCAAAAAAGTTTAAAAGAATTTGTCGCTGCCCTCCATCCCCGCTACCTTCCGCCCTTCCCAATAGACATTAATTATGCTTTGAAAAGTCACAACCGACCATATAGGTTCGTAAAGATTGGCTTTAATAAGCGGAAAGCTTGAGGACATCTCCCATTAAAATGAATAGACAGACGAATATTATGGGATCTAGTAATTTCTTTTGCCTGCATTTTGAATTTGCGAAAAAAATAAAATTGGCTCTTTTAGTTTTTTAAAGGCTTCATCATAGTAACAGTGCAATACTGTACTACCTCACTGTCATCCACAAACGTGTCACCCACAAAGGCCTTGATGTCATGTCCCTCTTTAATATTGTGGATATTTTAGATGTCAGATTTAAGAATCTGCTCGGATATGGAAATGTTAATACGTGCTATTAGTCACTATTCATCGTACATATTCGAAAAAATTGCCATTAATAAGAGAAAATATCGAGAGCATCTGTCATTAAAATGAATTAACCCAAAATCTACGGAAGATCATACTGTCATCCTCCAGCGTTGCTTTTAAATACTTATTGCCATTTCTGTCTATCATCAAAGAGTTGGGCTTTAGGGTGCCTTCGTTCTAATGTTCCTGGTCATGGACATGTAAGACAACTTAGAGATGCGATTGAGGCCCAAATGAAAGAAGAGAGACTGGTTTTATGTGACGTGAGATTTGAGCCAAAAAAAAAACTCTGTTATCCAACAGAAACTCAGACAGGGGAAAAAAAAAGAACAAGTATCTTCTGGTTGGTGTTCTCCCTGTATTCTATGCTTTGGTTGGTTGAAAATCCTGCTTGCAAAATGGTCTGTGATGTTCGTAAATGACGCGAAATATTACTCCATTCGCGAATGTACCCAGAAGCGGGTAACATAAACTGTATGGGTGGATAAAATGACATATTATAACTACAAAAGTTTCTATTTCAAAGTTTGCTGAGATACTTCTAGGTGTGGTAACATACTTGACAAAAATCCATGTTCTTTGTCAAAGTTTGTTTGCTATCCTCTAGATGTAGTTACAAACTCCACATATTTGGCATCACCTTCGAACATTCTATACCTTTTTGTGGGCCACCATGTCTGCCACCACTATGATGAAATATATATTCTGATGCGATCTGCAACATTTGATACACTTGCCAGACCTATGCTGATGCGATCTGCAACATTTGATACACTTGCCATACCTGTGCTGCCGGAAGAAGTCATGTACTCAAACAGAAGAAAATTTTGCAGTTGGCTTGGACATTCCTTACAATTTACTATAATAAAACAAAGAAGTTCAACATACAAATCTTCAGGCAGGATTTCCAACCAAACAGATGATTGAATATAGGGAGAATAGCAGTCACAACATACTTGAATTTTTTTTCTATCCCATAACTGATGTCACATAAAACGACTCCCTTGACTTTGAATTGGGCCTGAATGGAATTTCTAGGTTGTCTCGGAAATCAATGGTCAGGAACATTAAAAGGAAATCACCTTAAACCCCAAGTGTTCGATGACAGAGGGAAATTAATACTTAACAAAGAATGGAATGTTGAATAACCATCCAATGCAAGCATGCCATATCTAGAAGAGACAAGCTATTCAAAAAACTGGGATAGATCTAGTTGGCAACACCAATTAAGTCCAAGACCCAAAATTTATATTCAACTCATTGTTTTTTACGAATAAAGGATTTGATCGTCAAGAAGACTGTCAACAAGCTTCATCATTGTACATATTTTTTATTGATCGGCGGTAGGCCAAATCGCAATCATTGTGGCAAATAATCTTAGCCGTATTTTGTAACCCATCTTATTTGAATATATAATATTTTTGGTTTTTTTTTTATGGTGTTTTCCAATCTCTGGTATTGATTTTCATTTTATTTTGTACCTTTTTTTTTGTGTGTCGTTAAACATGGACGACACGATTTTCTTTTTGCTGCCCAGTACTTCAATTTAAATAAAGGCTACTCTATTCGTTGCTTACATTTTACATGGAAGAATAATTTGTCATAGGACATAATTTTGTGCCGCCGACCCTATACTTAAAGAAAGAAATTGGAGGACCCGTCCTGCTTTCATTCCTCGGGTCCCGTAAATAGAATGAATTAATGACTTACAACAAGGCAACTCAAGTGTTGATGCCATGTTCTTGTTCAATTTCTTGCATATATTGCAACTTCTTCTATTTGATAATATCCATGCATATATACTAATATGAGTACTATTGGAATAAATATAAAAACTTCCTCTTAGCCAAAACTTAGCGAATTATCTGGCCACCGGGTCCCGGGTTTGTGGTATTCAACAACTATGTCCCTTGCTCCGTCATATACATTTTGCAGCCAAAGAACTTCCGTGATCTGCAATTTATGCTTTAACTAGTGATAACTCACCTTCTAGTGATCCGGATTTATGTAGGAACACAATGAAATATAGAAATACACATAAACGCAGAGATGCAGCGGAAATAAGACTTCATTTCATTAATGACTGAAAAATGCTTACAGACAGAATG
>JZKD02S0304804.1:260062-276676 GCA_000966675.3 Picea glauca | reverse complement strand
ATCATTGAGCACCTCGATCTCCAAAAACCTTCATTTAGGCCCTCAAAATGGCCCCGGAAGTTAAACCTGCTAAAAATAGTAAATTGCCAAAATTGCCAGAAAACTGTTTTGAGCCTGTCGGAAAAGGTGGGTGGCCACCAATATCCACCTGGATCATCTAGCCACTGGGCCTCGAGTTTTTGATATCCAACAACTATGTCCCCTATTCCATCATATACATCTTGCAGCTAAAGAACTTCTATGGTATGCAATTTATGTTTTAACTAGTGATAACTCACCAGGGGTTCGAAAATCTTGGCATTAATAAAGGAACAATAGATTTTATTCCTTGAGATACTTAGCCCTTTTCCCCTTTTCTTCTTCCCATCTATTATCGCTTTCTGGTTATATACTTAGTCACCTTTCTATGATCACGGGTTCTAGGGTTGGCGGGCTGACATATATTCATCTCCATCTATATCCTCACATGATGAAGCTGACCGACCACTGTTCCTTTCCATACTTGGCCAATTTTATGGCCGCGGTTGCCGAGTTGGCACTTTCGAACTCTGCTATTTCTTGTTACATTATATACATCTTGCAGTCAAAACTTCCATGGTTTCAACAAAATTTGTGAACCGAACAATATCTTGCAAATTGCGAGATGATTTGCATTTGAAACAAAAATAATCCATTAATATATATTAGTATGAATACTATTGAAATAAATATCAAAACTTTCTCTTGGCTAATACTTAGCTAATTATCTGGCCACCAGGTCCCGGGTTCGCGGTATCCAACACCAAAGAACTTCTGTGATCCGCAGTTTATTCTTTTACTAGTGAGAACCCAACAGGGGTTCGAAAACATTGGCATTAATAAACAAAAAAATGGATTTTCTACTGTCAGATACTTAGCCCTTTTCCCCTTTTCTTCTTCCCATCCATTATCGCTTTCTGGTTATATACTTAGTCATCTTTCTATGATCATGGGTTGCAGGGTTGGCGAGCTGACATATATTCATCTCCATCTATATCCTCACATGATGAATCTGACCGACCGCTGTTCCTTTCTATACTTAGTCAATTTTATGGCCGTGGTTGTCGGGTTGGCGCATATGAACTCGCCTTTTCTTCTTCTCGTCCATTATCACTTTCTGGATATATACTTAGTCACCTTTCTATGATATCTGGTTCTAGGGTTGGTGGGATGACATGTCTTCATATCCATCTATATCTTCACATGACGAATCCGACCGATCGTTGTTCCTTTCCATACTTAGCCAATTTTATGGCTGCGGTTGCCGGGTTGGCGCTTACGAACTCGACTGTTTATTGTTCCGTGATATACATATTTCACTCAAAACATCTGTGATCTACAATTCCATCATGGGTTCCTCGTATACATTAACTTCGCTCAAATTATCTGTCGCTGCCTTCCATTCCCACCAACTTCACGTCCTTCCTAATATACATTAACTATGCTCTTACTAGTGACAATTGGACACATTGGTACGAAATAATTGGCACCCACTCCTCCATATACAAATTGACTACCGGACTCCGACATCATCCCCTCTTCCGTGTTACACATTATGCATTCAAATGTTCCAAGCTATACAATTTGGCCGTTGGGGCCTCATGTCTTCTGGGGAAACCTTGTCACCCTATTTTGGATCCTCGCGTTGGCGGGTTCACGAAAACTCCAACTCCTAGTCACTGTTTCCTATTCTGCCCATCCTCGTACTTCTTTCCAGATGTGAAACACCAAAGGTTTAATACTAAAACGACATCATGCAACAACCATAAAAAATTTCATTAATAAGCAAAAGTATCGACAACCATCCATCCCTACAGAACTTGTCTAGAACATGCAAAGAAGATCTTTCTAGGTAATGGCAAAGTTATTACAAATTTCAATATATTAGCGAAAACAAGTCCCGACCAGCATTTCCCTGTTCCATACTTTCACACTTTTTCGATTGCGGGTTCCCGCATTGACGTCCTCAAAATTGTGTTTCGAATCTTCCGCGAGCTGCAAATAGTGCCCAGAGTTTTGCAATATACAATTTGTCCGCAGGAATGTATAAAAAATCTTAATTTTTCTCTCCCCCCCCCTCTATTATCCCTTTGTGGTTCTATATTTAGTTGCAACTATATGATCACGACCTCATGGATTCACAAATTGACAACTCTTTATCTATATATTCACACCATGAGACCGACCGACCGTGATCCCTTTCAATACTTAGCCAATTATCTAATCACCAGGTCCTGGGTTTGCGGTATCCAAGACCTATGCCCCCTATTCCATCATATACATCTTGCACCCAAAGAGATTCTGTGATCTGCAATTTATGCCTTTACTAGTGAGAAATCACTAGGGGTTTGAAAGGATTTGCATTAATAAGAGAACAATAGATGTTCTTCTGTGAGATACTTAGCCCTTTTTCCCTTGTCTTCTTCCCGTGTATTATCTCTTTCTAGTTATATACTTAGTCGAATTTCTATAATCGCGGGTTCCAGTGTTGGCGGGCTGACATATCTTCATCTCCATCTATATCCTCACACGATGAATCCGACCGACCATTGTTCCTTTCCATACTTAGCCAATTTTATGCCCACGGTTGCCAGGTTGGTGCTTTCGAACTTTGCTGCTTCTTGTTCCCTGATATACATCTTGCACTCAAAATTTCCATGATCTACAATTCCACTGCAGAATCCTCAGTCCTTTTTCCCTTTTCTTCTTCCCGTGTATTATCGCTTTCTGGTTATTTACTTAGTGGTCTTTCTATGATCGCAACTTCCAGCGTTGATATCCTGACATATCTCCATCTCCATCTATATCCTCACATGAAGAATCCGACCGACCACTGTTCCTTTTCATACTTAGCCAATTTTATGGCCACGGTTACCGGGTTGGCGCTTTTGAACTCTGTTGCTTCTTGTTCTGTGATATACATCGTGCACTCAAAACTTCCATGATCTACAATTCCATCGTGGACTCCTCGAACTCGCAAGCTACACTCTACCATGGCTCGCAAATGTTTCAAAGTATATGTCGCTGCCTTCCATCCCCACTAACTTGATATCCTTCCTAATATACATTAGTTATGCTCTTACTAGTGACAACTAGACACACTAGTATGAAACAATTGGCATCAGACCCTCTGCAATTTACAAATTGACTACTAGATTTCGACATCGTCCCCTCTTCTGTGTTATAGATTATGCATTCAAATGTTCCAAGCAATATAATTTGAACGTCGGGGCCTCATGTCTTCTAGAGAGACCTTGTCAGCTTGTTTTGGATCCTCGTGTTGGTGGGTTCATGAAATGTCCAATTCTTGGTCACTATTTCAGGTTGGCACTTTTGAACTCTACTGGTTCTTGTTTTGTGATATACATCTTGCACTCAAAATTTCCATGCTCTATAATTCCACCGCACACTCAACCCTTTTCCCCTTTTCTTCTTCCTGTGTATTATCGCTTTCTAGTTATATACTTAGTTGCCTTTCTATGATCGTGGGTTACAGCATTGGGGGGATGACATATCTTCATCTCCATCTATATCCTCACATGACGAATCCGACCGACCGCTATTCCTTTCCATACTTAGCCAATTTTATGGCCGCGGTAGGCGAGTTGGCGCTTTTGAACTCTGTTGCTTCTTGTTTCATGATATACATCTCGCACTCAAAACTTCCATCATCTGCAATTCCACCACGGACTCCTCGAACTCGCAAGCTTCACTCTACCATGATTCACAAATGTTTCAAAATATCTGTCCCTGCCTTCCATCCCCATTAACTTTCCGTCCTTCCTAATATACATTAGTTATGCTCTTACTAGTGACAAATGAACACACTGGTACGAAACAGTTGGCATCCGACCCTTTGCAATATACAAATTGACTACTGGGTTCTGACATCGTCCCCTCTTTCATGTTACAAATTATGCATTCAAATGTTCCGAGCGATACAATTTGACCGTCAGGGCCTCACATCTTCTGGGGAGACCTTGTCACCCTATTTTGGATCCTCGTGTTAACGCGTTCACGAAATCTCCAATTCTTAGTCACTGTTTCGGGTTGGCGCTTTCGAACTCTGCTACTTCTTGTTCCGTGATATACATCTTGTACTCAAAATTTCTGTGATCTACAATTCCACCGCGAACTCCTTATCCCTTTTCCCCTTTTCTTCTTCCTGTGTATTATTGCTTTCTGGTTATATACTTATTCGCCTTTCTATGATCGTGGGTTCCAGCGTTGGTGGGCTGACATATCTTTATCTCCATCTATATCCTCACATGATGAATCTGACCGACTGCGGTTTCTTTCCATCCGTAGCCAATTTTATGGCAGCGGTTGTCGGGTTAGCGCTTTCAAACTCTGCTGCTTCTTGTTCCATGATATACATCTTGCACTCAAAACTTCTGTGATTTACAATTCCACCATGAGCTCCTCGAACTCACAAGCTTCACTCTACCACAGTTCACAAATGTTTCAAAGTATCTATCGCTGCCTTCCATCCCCACTAACTTCTTGTCCTTCCTAATATACATTAGTTATGCTCTTACTAGTGACAACTGCACACATTGGTACGAAACAGTTGGCATCTAACCCTCTGCAATATACAAATTGACTACCCGGTTCCGACATCGTCCCCTCTTCCATGTTACAGATTATGCATTCAAATGTTCCGAGCGATACAATTTGACTGTCGGGGCCTCACGTCTTCTGGGGAGACCTTGTCAGCCTATTTTGGATCCTCGTGTTGACGGGTTCAAAAAATCTCCAATTCTTAGTCACTGTTTTGGGTTGGTGCATTCAAACTCTGCTGCTTCTTGTTCCATGATATACATCTTGCACTCAAAATTTCCATAGTTTACAATTCCACCTCAGACTCCTTATCCCTTTTTCCCTTTTCTTCTTCCCATGTCTTATTGCTTTCTGGTTATATACTTAGTCGCCTTTCTATGATCGCAGGTTCCAGCATTGGCGGGCTGACATATCTTCATCTCCATCTATATCCTCACATGATGAATCCGATCGACCATTGTTTCTTTCCATACTTAGCCAATTTTATGGCCACGGTTGCTGGGTTGGTGCTTTTGAACTTTGCTGATTCTTGTTCCGTGATATACATCGTGCACTCAAAACTTCCGTGATCTACAATTCCACCGCAGACTCCTCGAACTCGCAAGCTTCACTCTACCATGAATTACAAATGTTTCAAAGTATCTGTCGTTACCTTCCATCCCCACTAACTTCCCGTCCTTCCTAATATACATTAGTTATTCTCTTACAAGTGATATACAAATTTCCCTCTAGACTGTCCTATCATACCCTCTTCGATGTTACGCATATTGCACTCAAAAAGTTCCGAGACATACAATTTGACCCTCGTGCCCTCACCTCGAACAATTGTACCTTGTAACCCTATTTTGAAGCTACTTTTTCCCGTCCCCACGACCTCTGTACTTCTTTCTTAGTATGCAATTAGAAACCTTTCGTGCTAACAACTGACCATGTAGGAACCGTCAACATTGTCATTAATGAGAGAAATGCTCGAGCAGATCTCCCATTATTACGCATTAAACCAAGATCCGCGGAGAGTTTTATTGTCCCTTCCGATTGTTCATCTCAAACATGGGTCGTCGCGTTGGCTCGTTCAATAAATCTACGATGCTTAATCACTCATTGCCTTATCCGCCATGTTCAAATTTCTATGTATGCAATTACTAGTGTTTAATGTTAACAATGCATCATGCAACAACCGTCAAAATTGTCATTAATGAGTGAAAGTCTCGAGGAGATCTCCCATTCACATGCATTGGACCAAGATTTGCGCAACATTATATTATCCCTTCCAACTTTTCATTTCATTCATCGTCTGGAGAAAACAAACGTTCTTGTAAACTTATGGAAGCAGGTCGACAACAGTTTTGTGGAGATACAATAAATATCTTCAGTCATCAGGACCAGAACTTCCAGTGGTCCAGGGCATAATTTTACTATTCATCCCGTTCCGCCCAGAACGAAGTGATTTGGACCTCTAGAATCGCTTGTGTAGGCTACGTCCCTGAGGTTTTTGAAAATAAGGAGGTGGTATCTTAGTGCACAGAAAAATATATTCCAAGCTAAAGAATTATTCCATTGCACAACCATTCTCCTGTTTCTTTGTCACCTCAGGTCTTCCACAAGATGTTAAAATTGTTAGAGCCAACATTGACCTTCAGAGGATAAGACTGTAAGCAGTTCCTAGAAAAACATGATAACGGGTTGGACATATTAGCTGAGTTCCTCAAAGACCTGACATCAGTTCCTGAAGATATCACAAAGTTGCAGGTAAGTTCCTTTAGAAATCCATTATGGGAAATTGCTTGGTTGTTTACAAGAATAACGGGACATGCATCCACGACAAGAATTTCCCATATAATTATTTATATTTTGTACTTCAAAGTCAAGGAACAATTCATTTTCGATTGGGGGAAGCTAATTTCCATTGAGATTTGTTCCCAGTTGTCACGATTCAAAGAATCGAATAAATTTTATATGTCATCCTACTTGATTTTCTCAATAGTGCATTACTGTCCATTTCCAAAACCATCTCTTTCCAAGAAAATAAACTGTGGATTCGACCCAGTAACATTCTGGTACTAGGCTCTATGAAGGCACAAGGCCTCCCATTGTTTTTATGAAGTTTTTAATGACTTTGTCTCAGTTTTCAAAGGTTTTTTGTTAGGGAACTATGCTTCGTGGATGTCTGGCCAGGCAAGCAAGTTTTTGAACATGAAGGGCACACTTGAACAAAAGGAAAATCACAGTGTACTAATGGTCTTTGGCTCCAAGGAAAATCCTTCTTTCCTTCCATGCCACTTCATAGAAAAGATTTTTGTTGTAGAAATAGCAAGGCAATACAACCATTGGTTGCATTTTTTCCATGACAAGAAAAAAAATAGTTCATTCCTATGCCCTGGAAAGTCGGGGACTTTGTGTGCATAAATGTCAACAAGATTGGCGATTTTGCCAGCCATTTCAAGAAATTGAACCTAACATATGCTGAAAGGCTAAAAGGGTTCGACCCTAATGGGATTTTTCGAGAACATTTACTGGCAGTTGGCTTTAACAACTCTTTTATCCATAGACACCTGGCTGAAGATAGGGACAGTGATGAAAACAATCCTGCTTCTGGTGATTGCGATGTAGAGACATTGCAAAGCATGAATGAATTGTACAGACAACAGGGAAAAGTATTCGATGAGAAGAGTGTCCAGTCCCTCGCAAACACTCCCAAGAGAACGACATCATGGCACATCTCTTCAACGACCCACCCCACTAAGAAAGCAACCCATAAATATTCAAACGGAGGAGGAGATAAGAACCCTCCTCGCATAAAAATTGATAGTTCTCACAAAATTCCATTGACGAAGAAGAGAAAAAACAATGTAGGGAAGGCAGATGAACCCAAAATTGAAAGTGACCAGTTGCAACTTGAAATTAAAACTGGGCACATGCACAAAGTTGGTCCATCCACAATGGAAATAGCTGAGACCGACATTTTTGACGAAGATGAATCCTTCGTATTCTAGAGCACTGTTTTTGACAGCCAATCTAAAAATATGGTCATTGAAAAGAGAGATGTAACAAATAGGAAAGCAAAATCTCGCACAGAGATTAACTTTAGGAAAATGCGACCATCCCAAATATCCCTATTTCACTATGTAATCGATGATGCTCTTGATGATTCCATTGGAGGAATTGAAGCGGAAAATGCCAGACTGAAAGACCGCCTCAAGGAATTTGAGGAGCCTTTCATTGCTACCCTAGAATTTGCCAGTCCTTTAGCAGAAAACCTGTCTGCTACCATTGCAACCAAGATGAGAGTATCCTCTACCCTCCTTGCATCGTCTAGATTCCTTGTAGAGAATAACACCAAGAAAATAATGCAGCTAGTTACTGAAGCCTGGGAAACATCACAAAATATAGTTTCCTTTTGAAAGAGGGAAAATGATTTGCTCGAACATTTGCAGGTGAATTTAAAAAATGATCAGTGTTTCTATGAACAGGTGCTGACCCCTTTTGCCAACCATGCCATCAACACCTCAAAACTGAAAAGAAGACAAGAGAAACTCCCCTCCCCAAAGCAGACCAAAAAAGTAAAAGCATGCTGGCAAAAGAAAGTTAAGAACCTGGAGCTCATTGTCAAATCATCTAAACAAGCCATATTAGAAAAGGAATAATTATTCACAAACCTAGTCCAAATAGACTTAGCCGGAAGTACCAACGAGGTTCAAGACCCAAACTTAATTCTCAAATCCTTGTCAATGACCAAACAAGCCTTCGATGAACAACTTGATATTTTAAAGGGGTTGTCTTTCGAAAAGTTTTACGGCATAGTTGAACATCGTGTAGATGAGCTCGAGCGCTGGGTACTAGACTATTCGACACACAATGAAGAAATTGAACAGATTCTGCATAGTATTTCAATGGATCTAAGGAAATTAGAAAACAACCTTTACGACATAGAAATCCAGGATGAAATCAACATGGCCCCCCATGATAAGTTACATTGAATAATGGTTCCAACGAAGAATGGACAACCTCATCCAAGAAGGGCAACAACCGGTTGACACGATTCCACTGACCATCGACGACAACAACAAAAATGCATTGGCTTCATAGTAAGTCTATACTCTCATCTTGTTTTCTTTATCAATCCAGTTATTATATCTCTTTAAATAGAAAACTGTAACCAAACACTCATAACTTCCAATTTCTTCTTTTCAAGTCTTCCTCTCTACCGTCGCACACTTCTTCTTTCGACATTCCTAATTCTTGTACTTATTTCTTTTTATGGTCCGCGGGAGCCCCAATCCTAGTCTATATGACAAATGCATTTAAATTTCCAGAAATATGTAACAAACATTATTCATATTTGATAAATTTCAAAGAAAACTAATTCGGGAATGCCTTTGTTGCAAGACATTATTACTATTCTATTGTATGCTAAATTTTTGGTGTCCAGGAACCTTTGTTGATGTAACAGACATTATTAATTTTTGATAAATTTCATTTTTTTTGTGTCTAGGAACCTTTGGTTCAAAGAAAACTAATTCGGGAATGCTAAATTTTTTGTGTCCTATTGTATGCTAATTTTTTTTTTGTCCAGGAACCTTTGTTGATGTAACAGACATTATTACTTTCAAAGAAAACTAATTTGGGAATGCCTTTGTTGCAAGATGTTATTACTATTCAATTGTATGCTAAATTTTTGGTGTCCAGGAACCTTTGTTGATGTAACATACATTATTAATTTTTGATAAATTTCAATTTTTTTTGTGTCCAGGAACGTTTGCTGCAATACATTATTAGTATTCTATTGTGTTTGAATGTTTCGAACCTTTTTTGATAAATTTCAAAGAAAATTGATTCAGAAATGATAAATTTTTTGTGTCCATTGAATGCTAATTTTTTTTTTTTGTAAACTTTGGATATGCTAGCATATTAATTTTTGATAAATTTCAATTTTTTTTTGTGTCCAGGAACCATTGTTTCAAAGAAAACTAATTCGGGCATGCTAAATTTTTTGTGTCCTATTGTATGCTAATTTTTTTTTTGTCGAGGAACCTTTGTTGATGTAACAGACGTTATTACTATTCTATTGTATGCTAATTTTTTTGTGTCCAGGAACCTTTGTTGCAAGACATTTTTAGTATCCTATTGTGTTTGAATGTTTCGAACATAAACAAAAGTGTGGAATTTTTAAAATGTTAAATCTTTCCTGTACTATCAAATTTAGATACTAGGAACCTTTGTTGATGTAACATACATTATTATTTTTTGATAAATTTCAAAGAACACTAATTTGGGAATGCTAAATTCTGCATGGATACCACATGTACTTCAACTTGTTTCCCATGTGTTTGTACTCGGTCGCATTTATTCCCATTCCAACCTGGCAGGGACTACGCCGCCATGCAACACTTGTTTTCTATCACTTTGTATTTTTTATGGACAACAAAGTTGAGTAGATGGGATGCTTCTAGCATGCTAATTAATCTTCTTTATCTGTCTTTTAAAACCATATTATATGTACTTTTGTAGTCTATAATCATTTTGCAACATTTTCTACATGCATGCATTTTATTGTGAAAATAATTTCCCTTGGCTAATGTTCTTCTACCTTAACATATTGCACTTGTTTCATTGACTTTCTTTGCAACATCAAATTCTCTCCTTATTTAATTGTGACTATAGCAATTGATTGTTTTTGTCATCACTTTTTGCCAAAT
Organism: Picea glauca; assembly: GCA_000966675.3. NCBI lineage: Eukaryota > Viridiplantae > Streptophyta > Pinopsida > Pinales > Pinaceae > Picea > Picea glauca. The sequence continues at coordinate 266,402 of JZKD02S0304804.1, read as the reverse complement.
TTATTCTTTCCTCATTTATTCATATCCTTCCCATATATATGATATGATTTATGTTTCTCTATTTTATATATGAAATAGATAATATATATCCTTCAGCTACCAAAAGATCTATCATATCCTCTTCCTCCATGAGTTACATAAACCTCTCTACCTTTGCAACAAATTTTTCATCTAGGATTTTATGAATTTTATTTGTCTAGAGTTTCCTCCCTAATTGATGAAGCCCCTCTTTCATTGCCATGTGTAGAGATAACACCCTTCCTCCTATAAGATTTTCTATTTACACTCATCACTAGTTTTTCCTCTACCTTCAAAGTTGGTAATTGGTTGCTCCCCTCTTTTGAATTTAGGTCATGCAATCTTAACCCATATTGAATAGAAAACTGAAGAATGTTCACATACCTTCTCACCAAGGAATCTTCACCTTCTTCATGCTCTATTCTCATGGAGAGTTTATAGATTTCCTCAGTGTATTCTTGCACACTATGCTCTCTTTGTCTAAAATTCTATAATTGTTTGAAACAAATTTGGTTATAATCACCATGCATGAACTTTCTCTTGAGCTCATACACAATCTTATGCCATGTTTTGATATTCTCCATCCCCTTATTTATCATTTCAATTTATAAGTGCTCCCACCAAATGGTTGTATATTACTTTGATTTGGAATCTACAAATCTCACTATGCTTGGATCTTCAATTGATCCCAAATTCCCTTTCTCTTCTACTTATTCTTCCACTTCACATTTTAGGTCACTACTAGTAACTCATAGTCTCAAAATTTCATTTTATAGTTATTCAACCCTTCTTCAAAGGGTTTTAATTGTTTTATTGGAATTATCCTTGTTTCTTTGTGATATCTTACTTCTTTTCAAAGTAAATTTGCAAAAGATGGGATGAATATACGAACAAATATGGAGTACAACTATGCAGGTTTCCAAGGCCCTTGAAATTTTCTTTAATGGATCTAGCCTTTCTGCAATTGTTTAACTAGGGATTTCAAGGACAATCTCACCCTCTATTTAATATTATTTAGATAAATTTTGACTGGCACTTGACTCCCTCATGAGGACAATTTATCAATTATTCTATTATAGTCCAAATGGAGTATGCCAACTTATTTTTGTAAATTCTCTTCAAATACATGGTAAAATGACACAAATACTTTATACACAAAAGAAACCCAGGGTTAACAAATTGTTGGTGAAATTTCATAGGAAATGTATTCTTCATTGCCTTATGATAACTATATGAGGTTACCTCTATTTAAACCCCCATGGGATGTAAAATTAGCTAAAACCATTGATATTCCACAACATTTTATTGGTGTAAGCCCATAAATTTTAAATATATTTCCATTGGAGTGAGAGAGAAAATAGAAATTCAAAATATGAGTTGTGATAATTTTAAGATTTATTGCTTGTTTAAAGAGGCAAACCCTTGTATTATGTAACAACGTTATCTGAACATAAATTAGTTGGGAGAGTGTTACCTACTGAGGCATTTTTTTCCTTTCCATTACATCTAAGCAATCAAGTGAATCAAACATATCCCAAACATGTAGGTAGATCAGCATGTCTAAACAATCAATTAAATCAACAATAATTATCCTAATTAGTGGAATATCAAGTACCTTAAATCCTTCACCTTGTTAACACCAACCTTTGTCCAAACCAGTGCTCCTTAAGTAAATTACCAATAAAAGGGGAAACCATGTCCAAGGGGCATATTTTGACCCAACCAATGCAATCACCTTAACCAAAGTTCTACCCCTCAAGTAAGGGCTCAAGCTGCATGAAGGTGTCGGATAAAACACTAAGTACTCAACTAGGTCACCCACTCTACCCAACAAATAAACTCAAGAACAAACATCCAACTAATAAACCATGGCATGGTGGAGAGGCTCTCAAACTTACAACACCCCCACACCCCACAAGGTTATGGTGTGTAGGAACACCCACTCAAAGCCCCAAATGCATATCCCCAATTGACCAGGCATCATACCCGGCTGTGGAGTTCCTCTATAAGGAATTTACACACCAATCTATCCCTTAATGAATTCCCTTGGTTGACTAAGTATCATAATTGATAGTGGTATCCCAAGGGTTCAAAGAAAAAAATTGCCATGCACAAATGAGCATCAATACCCCCCCATTGGTAAGGTGCACTCTCAACCTCATATGCCCACACAAACTAGGCAAGATAAACTATTAAATTGCTCCCTAAAATTCATAATCAAGATAGTACTCTTATTCAAGGCATAAGTTTTTAATAATCCAACAATAGCCACCTCCCACACACAAGGTAGGAAATCACTTTTCTAAACTCTCAAATATAATGGCTCCCTCCCAAGAATGTCTCTTAGTCTTCCCATCCCTTCTACTAGATTATATATGGGGATAAATCATAATTAGGGGTAGAATTAAAAGTATTATAAAGTGGGTAAAAGGTGAAACACATCTCATTTCCCTTAGGGTTTTTACCTCAGATTAATTTATAAATAATTTACAAAACTTCCCCCCTTCCCAAGCTCCCTAGGAACTGGGATTATGTTGGCCATCCTCATTGAACAAAATCCCCATCCCTTGGATGTGATTTCCACAACTTTAATTAATATCCATCCTGGTTGTTCCCATCATCCGACCTAGGTCAATGGTGCTAACTTACATAAAAGGTTAGCCTTTCCAAGAAAAATAATATATAAACATATCAAATATAAGCCACAAGTGCATTATGAACCATCAAGGGTATATATATACTCAACCTAATCCATCAAGGAGATACTCATTAATTCTAAACATAGATCATCAAGGAAACACTCAACATAAATAATCAAGGAAATACTTAGCATCGATCATAAAGGAAATACTCATTGGTACTCGTCAAAACATCATCTCCTAATCAAGCATCAAAAGGTACATCACAATAATTATCTATCAACTACAAGATCCTCAATAAGGTAACAACACATTTTTTTTATGCACCAGGGGTTGTTACAATCCTCCCCCTCTAAAATGGGTTATGCTCGTGAAGCTAAGTTGTTATCAAATAAACAAGGATGAATATTTTCCATTATTCATTCCAACTATTATCACCATTACAATACAAGGTTGTAGTGTTTTTGATTTGTATCGCTATAACCCATTTTCACAATTTTTTTTGTTGGAACACATCGAGGATTTCTGACATGACTTTATGTTGCATTTTCAACACTAAAAACATTCAAAAATTTGTTATTTTTGTCTTGCATTGTATCTAAGTCATAGTTGTGTCAATGTGAATTATAGTTTCATCATTATTATTTGTCACGTATTGTGGGTGTCATTTTTGTGTTGAGTTGCACTGATGTAGTGTCTTCTGCATAAATATATAGTGTCATATTAGCATCATAATATTATATTCAATAACAAACTATGAGTTGTGAAATTGTTGTCATATTTGCATACAATTTTGACATCATTCTTCCAGGTAGCTCCAACTTGTCATTGACAAGAGTGCGATTTTCAGAACTTGATGTGTAGAATTGTAAGATCACTATGAAGGGAACAATAGAACCCGAGGTGAATAATATAAGGTAACTATGAAGGGAATGGTACAGAACAAGAGGTTGCAAACATCTATTTATTTATTTAGGAATCATACATCCTCCCTAAATCCCATCTCCTCTCTTCAAATTTTAGGCTAATACACCACACTAAAGAGGGAAAACTATTATTCAAGCTACAACTAAGTACCTAGTGTTGTCATAAACCACCTAGCCTGGATTCATGCTAAAATAATTCTTCCCAATTAGCTTATTTGATTTCAGTGGGCTTGATAAGACGTTGATAAGACATACTCAATGACATATCTAGGAATATGGACTCCATTTTTATTGCATTCAGGCTTCCTGTATTCACAATCACCTTTGGATTCATCACCACACTTATTATCATAATACCCTTCAGCCTTTTTTGTTTTCTCCACCATCCATATTCTCCCACTACAAGGAGAACACCTTGTAGTGGAGGTTTTTATGGAACCTCCCCCCCAAAAATATCCCTTCTTTATTTATATTGGAGGTTGTTAGCGGAGGCAGATGAAGGTTTTTACATAAATGTGCCTAAATTGGACAAATGCACCAGTGTGCTCACAAACACAACACCCCTGTGTTGAACTAATAAGGTGCATCGATAACTGTTATTAATATAAAATGCTAAAATATATTTTTTTTGTTTAAAAATAAAATCAAATTCATATTGGTGCTTCACGCTAAACTTAGAGCACCAGTGCACATATAAAGGATGCACCGGATCATCTTAGAATAATTGGTTATTCAATATAAAAATTTAAATTAAAAAAACCAAAATACCTTTTTCGATGTGTTGAAAAAACCTAACCACCCTGGTTTGTATAGAATAGTGCTGCACTGAACAACAATAACGATGCGCTTAATAGTAATATAGCCTCAAGTTTTTCAACATATAGCCAAAAATACAACCAGTTCATTACTCATACTGCCACGCACCTGTGCATCTTACTGTATGGTGCACCATGATAGGGTAAAACAAATAAAGCATACTAATGCATTCCAATACTACATAACACACTGGTGTGTCTTACTGTCGAGCACACTATGATAGGGTAAAATAATTATTTAAAACCAAATAAAATTTCACTATCACATTTCCTTTTGTGCTTCCAACCACTCAGATAAGCACCAATGCTCACACTCCTTCTACGACCGCCCCATTTGTAGTGCTCTACAATGTTTCTTCCTTAGTTTGATAGCTTTGCTGGTAGATTCCATACATTTTCAAATTTTGGAAAATAACACACATTTTCATTTTTTCTCTATGAGGCAACCATGCCTCCTCGGGTGAGAAGAGACCAGGTAAGTTGTTTGTTACCTCCTTATTTTCAATTTCATCAAATTAAAATTTAAATTTGGGCATAAATCTGGCCTTTTTTACATTTAATTTTTTTTTTGTGGTGCACTTCATTGGTTCATCTCGCCCCAAACTTGACAGTGCATCCTACGAATTTACAGGAAGCACTGCTAGCAGTGCGTCTAAAAAATACATAACACACCACTCAAAACTACGCACCACACACCTAAATGGTAGGTGTGCATTACCGATGTCTCTCGTCTTTGCAATAAACACACTGGTACATTCTAGTGAATCAACCACACTAATGCACCTCACCTCACCACATAATAAAAAATTAGCTTAGCACTGCATCTAGTGGGACGCCTCATCACCGATGTGTTATAATAAAACAACTCACCGCTAAATAATACACATAGGTTCTCCCAGTAATATAGAGCACCGACATGTCTAGTGTGTATTGAAAATGTCTCTCATCTTAGAAGAGGCACCGTATTTGCAATGAACACTCTGGGGCGTTATAGAGAATAAATTGCATCGGGTCACCTTAATGCACCACACCACATATTTAAATATTATCATAATGGTGCATTTGATGGGACACCTTGTGACTAGTGCATTATAAAACACAACACACCACTAAAAAAACACACCAATGCTTCAAGCAACATGGAGCATCGAACTTACCAGTATACATTAACGATGCATATCATTTTTGATGATGCATAACAAACTAATGATTTTTAGGGAATAAACTACACCAGTGAAACACATGGCATGACACACACCACTTATTAAAAACTTAGCATATTAGTGCATCTCTAGGGATGAATCGCTAAAAATATCAGTGTGCATTAATGGTGTGTCTTGTCTTAGAAGAGACATCGTATTTGCAATAAACCTGCCAGAGCGTTATAGAGAACAAACCACACCAATCAACCGCATCACACCACACATAAAAAATATGTCAAGGAAACATCCAGTGGGTAAGGTATCAATATTCTTATTGCTCATAGGTAAAGATTACAATATTCCCACGACGGGTGTCCAAACTTTCCAATTGCCTCCTAGGGCTACACAAATCTATAATGTATTCTACATGAACTGCCACCTTTACATGAACCGAGAAATTTCATTGTTGTCACAATTCCAACAAGACCATCAACTTTTGGGTATTCAATCATTAATGTAATGGGACAATGTGACATGTTGATGGTTCTTCTTCAACCCTTTACATTTTGAACAATCACATACTACTGGGGTGTCATAAAAGAGATCCAATTGATGATGTAATACCATTGACCCATGCCGATTGCTGAAAGATGGCATGTTACAATTGGTAGGGTAAAACAACTATCCATTTTCATCAAACGTCTGCTTGTGGTATATTTCTTTTGACAAAAGTTTGTGACATTTTTGGACTAGTGGAATATATTGCACATTCGAACTTGATCCTGAATCATGATCATGCA